>CANXME010001496.1:0-467500 GCA_948144175.1 Closterium sp. NIES-65 | reverse complement strand
CGGCCCGGATGTGCAGGCGGCAGGTTGGCTCTCCCAGGTGCAATGGGAAGCTGTGCTCGTGGAAATTCCACCACCGGGTGTCCTTGTAGACTATGACACGTGGCAGTCCGTGATTGGCTGCTTTCAGGCAAATTCCCAGCATGCTGAGGTGGCGCCGTGTCACCAGCTACTATGTGCTCCTCCGCCCCTCTCTCTGCATACTCGCCTGCTCGTGTGTGCTTCTGCTAGAGGGTCAGAGCAGTGGAGTCAGGAGAGAGAACAGCAGAGTGGGCGGCAGAGGCACGGGAGTGCAGTGCGCGCATGGGACAGACTCTGTGGGGCTGCTGCCGCTGTTGTGGCCGCAGAGGCAGCACGGGAGGAGGCAAAGGCAGTGGGGGGAGGAAATAGTGACGATGAGGAAGGGGAGGATGAGGAAGGGGAGGATGAGGGGGTAGCAGCAAGGGCAGCAGCAGGCAGAGTAGGAGGGGATGCAGGAGCAGGGGCGCGAGTAGCAGCAGCAGCAGAGATGTGCGCAGCTGTTGCTGCAGCAGCGGTGCGGGCTGCAGCAGCCGTGTGGTCAGGAAGGGGGCCGGAGGGGGCGGAGCGGGTGGAGGGGACAGAGGGGAGGAAGGAGGGATGGGGCAGTGATGGTGGTGAGGGTGGTGACTTTGGCTGGGGCAGTAGTGTTGGCAGGCAATGGCATGTGCTGGATGTGGGGTTGACCCTGGGGCGGGATGGGGATGGCAGAGAGTGTGGAGGCGATGGTGGGGGACGAGAGTGGGGAGAGGAGGAGGGGCGAGAAGAAAGGGAATGGGAGGAAGGGAGGGATTGGGTGGAGAGGAGAAGGGAGAGGGGGGGAGGGAGGGAGGGTGGTGGGGGGCCTGGTGGGTCATTTGTGGCAGCTTGGGGAGCCGAGCGAGAGGGGAGGCAGGGGGCTTTAAGAAGAACGTGGGCTGTGAGGGGCAGGGCGGTGAGGGAGATCTGGTGGCCTGCCAGTCTCACTCCCCACCAGCGCGCACTCTACAGGTACCCCATCGTGTTGCACATGGTTGTTTGCTTGCAATCCCTGAATGAAAATCACCATCCTTGTCTCCCTCCGTCTCGCACTCTACTCTTCAGTTAGGCTTCCATCCAGCAACGTCAATACATCTGTGTATCCATCTCCATCTCGCTTCCTCCTTGCACCGCCTGCTCAATCACTCCACTTGTATCCCGCACCCCCTTCTTGCATCCCCACGCACACCCTGTCCTGTCGCTTCAACACAGGGCGACGATGCGAGAGCTGAAGCGAGCAGCGAGAGTGCAAGCCCAGCCCGGGACGGCTGCACTGCCTGCAGCAGCGTTCACTGCTCTCCGAAGGAGACTGCTGCAGTGCTGCCACCACGCCCAGCTTCTCTCACCTGCTCCACGCCCTGGCCACCCGGCTGTTAGCGCTCCCAGGCCCCCTGCTCCTCCTGCCGCTTCTGCTGGCTCAGCTGGAAATGCCGCCGCCACTGCCACCGCTGCTGCTGCTGCTGAACCTGCTGCTGCCACTCCTGATCCTGCTGCTGCTCCTATGCCTGCTTCTGCCAGTGATACTGCAGCAGCAGCAGCAGCAGAGGAGGCAAGGCGTAGCAGCGCAGATGGCATGCAGAGCAGTGGGAAGCTAAGGCTGCTGAGCGCAATGCTAGCGTGTCTCCAGCAGAAAGGGAAGACCGTTCTGCTGCTTGCACATGTGAGTGAGTGGGTCCTTTGTCGCTTGTGCCTCACATGAACAATCACTCACATGCTCCATGTGGCAGCAAATGCCAGTCTTGCCTCACACTCAGAGTTGAGTGCACGCAAAGGCAGGCACTACCGCCCTCCCTGTCTGCTGTCCCTCAGCTGAACTTCAACACTTGAGCCCACATCCCTGCACGTCCCCTCCCACCTCTTTTAATATGTTATTGCGCAGAGTGCGCAAGTGAGGGAAGCGCTAGCCAGCATGCTCGCTCAGCAGTGGGGCGGCAGTGGGAGTGCGTTCCTCCGCCTGCACTCGTCCGACTCCCCTGCTGCCTGCTCCCACACGCTCGCCCAGGTGGTGCGAGGGGCTTCAGGCGAGCAGGGGTGCAGTGTGGTGCGGGGAGGGCAAGGGGAGGTTCTGTTTGGCAGAGCAAGGGGCGTGCGTGGTGGGAGAGGGGGTCGGGTGGCAGGAGGTTGTGGGGGAGGAGGAGGTGGGGGAGGGGTGGGTGGGAGAGGAGTGGGTGGGGGAGGAGTGGGCCGGAGAACATTTGGTGGGGGGGCAGCGAGTTTTGGCAGCAGGAGACAGAGGGAGGCCGTGAGGAGGGGAAGACGAGGGGAAGAGGAGCGGCGAGTGAGGAGAGAGGGTGGAGGAAACGGTGGAGGAGGGAGAAGGAACGGCAGAAGGGCGGTGAGGATTAAGCTGACTTGTGGCAGGGTGGTGGGTCGAGGGAGAAATGGTGGAACGGGTAGGGATAGGCGTGGGGAAACGGATAGGCGAAGGAGAAGGGAGAGGTGCAGAGGAAGAGGTGAGGAAGAGAGGCGATTTGGAAGTGGTGCAAGTGAGATGGGTTGTGGTAGGGATAGGCAGCAGGTCAGGAGTAGGCAGTACGGCAGGGGTAACCAGCATGGCAGGTGCATGGCGGGCAGGGGGGACACGCTGGTGGAGGAACGAGAGTGTGAAGGTGAGGAGCGTGGGGAGGAGGTGAGGGGGCAGGGACGGGGAGGGGAGAGTGAGGTGGGAGTGCGGGTGAAGCAGGAGGAGGTGGAGGAGGAGGTGGAGATGGGGGTGGAGGAGGAGGAGGAGGAGGAGGAGGAGGAGGAGGAGGAGGAGGAGGAGGAGGAGGAGGAGGAGGAGGAGGAGGAGGAGGAGGAGGAGGAGGAGGAGGAGGAGGAGGAGGAGGAGGAAGAGGAGGAGGAGGAGGAGGAGGAGGAGGAATACTCAGTGGTGCAAGTGCCGGTGTGGATGGAGCATGAGGTGGAGGAGGATGTTGAATCGGTGGAGGGGGGTGGTGAGTCGGTGGAGAGGGGTGGTGAGTCAATGGATGGGGGTGGTGAATCGGGGAAGGGGCTAGTGAGGGGGGAGGGCAGTGGCGAGGCGCTGAGAAGAGTGAAAGAGGAGCAGACGGAGGAAGGGTTTGAGGAGGGAAGTATGTGGCAGGCGCAGCACACGAAAGAGGGGGAGGAGGTTGCGGAAGAGGTTGAGGATGGGGAGGGGGAGGGGAAAGAGCAGGAGAGAGATGAAGAGGCAGGGGTGGAAGAGCAATGGCAGGCGCGAGTGGAGAGAGGGTGGGAGCAAGGGGCGCGTGGTGGAGGACCAGAGAAAGATGGGAAGGAGAAAGAGGGGGAAGAGGAACAGCACGGAGAGCAGCAGGGAGAGCAGCAGGGAGAGCAGCAGGGAGAGCAGCAGGGAGGGCAGCAGGGAGAGCAGCAGGGAGCAGTAGCATGCAGAGAGCGTCCGTTTGTGGTGCTAGCGCCAGCAGCAGTGGTCTCGATGGCCGTGGGTCTGGATTCTATAGACGCGGTTATACTCGTGGATGACTCAGCAACTCCTGCGTTAACTACACAGGTCAGTGGGGAGTGTGAGGAGAGGGTGTGGGAGTGCACGAGAGCGTGGACGTGGGTTCGGGTGTGGGTGTGGGCGCGTGCGATGTACCCACAACGCCGCCCCCCCCCCTCTCAGAAAGTGTCATCCCTTTCACTTGATGCTCAACTCCCCACGACTGACAGCATCAAGAATAGGCATGACCCCTCTGCTGCACCTCATCCTCACGCTTCTTCCCCCGCCTGTCGCCCTCCTCGCCTTTGTTCTCCCCACTCCTCTCAACTCCCCCGCCCGTCTTCTCCCCCTACCCCTCGGCCCTACCCTGCCGTGCAGCGCCTGCTCGCCTCCCTGCTCTTCCACCGAGACACCTGCTCCACCGCTCCCAGCCCCTCTCCACAGCAGCAGGGCTGCAGCGTACCGCCTCTCACCGTGCTGCGCCTCTACTGCCCTGCAACTGAGGAGCAGCGGCTGCTGGAAAGCGCCTGGCATGGCGCAGCGAGGGGCTTTGACTGGACTCAAGACTCTGAAGAGCAGCGTGTGCTGCAGGGCTACAGGCATGGCGCAGGGAGGGGTCTGGGGGGATCCGTGGGGGGATTTGCTGGTGGGGTGGGGGCGAAGGTAGGGGAGGAGAGAAGAGAGGAGCGAGAGGAGAGTAGGGGAGAGGTGAGAGGCGTAGGGGTGGAGGTAGGCGAAGGGGTCCGTGGAGAAGGGGAGGAGATGCAGTGGGAGGCGAGGAGAGGAGTGAAGAGGCGTGCTGGTGGGAGGGAGGGGGAGTGGGAGAGGGACGAGGAGCACGGGGAGGAGGAGGAGGAGGAGGAGCCAAGGAAGGGGAAGGAAGGCAAGCAGGGGCGGAAGAGGCGAAGAGTGGACTGCTGTGCTGGTTCTATGGAGGAAGGAGGTGAGGAGGAACGGGGTGACGGCGTTGCGGGGAGAGGGGACGTGAGGCAGGAGGAAAGGGGGGGAGGGAGTGCTAATGGGAAGGGAGTTGGCGAGGAGGAGGCAGGAGAGGGGCATAGGATGGAGTGCAGGGGGAAGGGGTGGGGCAGCGGGGAAGGTGCTGTAGGTGTCAGGCAGCAGTTGATGGAGATTCTTTTATACTGGGCGGCGAACAAGCGGAGTGTGAAAGAATGGGCGGGGAACAGTGCCCTGCATTCTGAGCCCGTCACGTCTGTGGCTTTGGATCGGGTTCTGGCTTGGCCCGGACCTGCAGGTCCGGTTGTTTCCGTGCCTGTGAGAGGTGTTTTGTCTATGAGGGATTTGGAGGCTGTTGCAGGGGAGGTAAGAGGGGAAGATGGAGTGGGAGGGAGAGAAGAGGAGTTAAGAGGAGAGGGACTTGGGGAGGAGGGGCATGGAATGGGAGCGGAGGAGGAGGGGCATGGGATGGGAGCGGAGGAGGAGGGGCATGGGATGGGAGCGGAGGAGGAGGGGCATGGGATGGGAGCGGAGGAGGAGGGGCATGGGATGGGAGCGGAGGAGGAAGGGCATGGGCTTGGAGGAGAGGAGTGTAGAATTGGAGGGGAGGAGGAGGAGTGTAGGATTGATGGGGAGGAGGAGGAGGATAGGGTTGGAGGGGAGGAGGAGAAGCATAGTATTGGAAGGGAGGAGGAGGAGCATACAATGGGAGGGGAGGAGGAGGAGCATACGATTGAAAGGGAGGAGGAGGAGCAGAGGTTGGACGGAGGGAAGCAAAGGCGTGAGGCCGGGCAGGAGGTGGGAAGTGAGAAGATAAGGGTGGAATGGAGAGACTATGGGCATGGGCTGGAAGAGACAGGCAGAGAGGAAGAGGTGGCAGCGGAGGAGAGACGAGATGGGATGGAAGGAATGGTGGGAGGAAGAGGAGGGGAGGGAGTGCAACTGAGGGATAATGCAGGCGAGAGGTTGGGAGTGGAGAATGGGGCGACAGGGAAGGCAGAAGGAGAGGCCGCGGCCATGGCAGATGGAGGAGGGCAGGGCGAAGAGAGCAGGGCGGGTAGAGAGGGCGGGGAGGGCAGGGAGGGCGGAGAGGAGCGAGAGAGTGAGGCTAATGGAGCGGATGGCGGTTGTGCGCGGTGTAGAGGGGTGAGAATTAATGTGAGAAGCAGTGACGGTAGCACTTTGATAAGTGATGAATGCAGCGCACGGACTAGTGGTGTGTGGCGGTCGATTGAGATTGTACAGGGCGGCATTGCTGCTGCTGTGGCTGAGGCCAGGAGGCTAGTGGGTGAGAGAGGGGGGGAGCTGGGCAGGCAAGGAGACCAGGGAGTGACAGGGACGAGGGGAGAGGGGGAGCGAGAAGGTGGAGGCATGGTGGGGGACGCAGGGGGGGAAAGGGGAGCAGGAGAAGGGATGGCGAGGCTGGCTGGAGCAGATGGGGAGGGAGGAGTGGGGAGGGAGGGAGGAGTGGGAAGGGAGGGAGGAGTGGGAAAAGAGGGAGAAGTGGGAAGGCAGGGCGGAATGGGAAGGGAGGGAGGAGCGGTCGATGGGGCACAGAGGCTAGGCAAGGGTGGCGAGGAGGGGAGTGAGGAGATGGAGGAGGGGGAGTGGCATGAGGAGGACAAGGTGAGAAGTGACGCAAGTGGTCGCGATGATGGGCATCCCTCGGAGCAGCACAGGGCCCATGAGGAGGGAAGGGGCCTGGCAACGTGTGAGCAGGAGGAGCAAGACTCACACCAGCAGCAGCGAGAATTACAGCAGCAGCAGCAGCAGCAGCAGCAGCAGCATGAGCAACAGGATGGGCGGAATGAGCCTTGTGAACAGGCAGGGCATGAGCATCGAGACAGCTCTCTGCGCCGCTCTCACTCATCCCCGTCCCGCCACTCCCGCAATCCACCCTCCACTCTCTCACGCTCCTTCTCCCACCTCCACCCACCATTCCCCCCCACCCATCCGCCAGTCCACGCCCCCCTCCCTCTCGCACCCCTCAGCCCGAATTTCCGCGCTAGCAGGCAGCAGGGATCAAGGGACGGAGCAGGTCGGACTCTTGACCCAAGGGGCGTTGGGCCCCATGGATTGCTCCCCACGCCCCTCGCTGCACTGCCCACCCCCCATGCCTCACATGTGTACAGAACTCATGAGGAATTTGAACGGGCCCATGCATTGTCTGCCCAGGGGCCCAGTCATCTCCATCATCCCCATGGGTTTCCGTCCCTCCCTCCGCCTGTGTTCGTATCCCTCCCACACCCCCGTGGTTTCCAGCTGCCCAGTCAGCACCGCCCACATCTGCCAAGTCAGCATGGCCCACATCCACCCAGTCAGCATGGTCCGCTTACCCTTATACCACGTCATCATCCGCCTGGCTTTCCTATGCTTTTCCACGCCAACCATCCCCCCACCTTTTTCCTCGCACGCCCTCCAAACGCCCACCCCCATTATCCTCACACTGCTGCTCCCAACCACACTCCTACGCCTCCTCCCACTCCCCGCAACCACCCCCAATCTCCTACCACCTCCCGCGTCCCTCCCAACTCCCCTTCGAACGCACCTTCCAGCCCTCACCAACCACGTGCCTCCACCCCCCATCCGCCCCTGCCCCTGCCATTTTCCCCCTCCAAGAAGGCTCGTGTGTCGACCCAGAAGTCCAATTCCCCTTCCAGCAGTCCCCACACACGTCCTCCCCCACCCAATGCACACCCAGCCCGGTCACTCCCCCCAGCTAGCCACCCTCCAAGCCCACCAGCACTGCCTCAAAACGGCCACCACCCAATCAGTGCCCCACACCGCCCTGACTTACCACCTGAACGCCGTTCTCCACCTGTTTTTTCACCTGAGCGTGCGCCTGAATGGTGCCATGGGCCCCCTGGAGCTGGTATCAGTGATCGCTCTCAGGTGAATTCTCAGGTGAGGTTCCGTGGCGACCAAGCGGGCTCGTGTGATCTAGATACTCCGAGGTGGCAGGAGGATCTGCCACGTGGCTCAACAAAAGAAGGGAGATGTGGCGTGGTGAGTGCTGAGGCGCATGAGTGGGAGGATGACGTGGCAGATTACATGTCACCGAAAGAAAAGACACGTGGAAAGCTGGGAGATGAGGCAGGCACCAAAGGGGATGACGTAGCGAAGCAGGTGCCAGCTGGCCTATCGAATGCAGTGACATGTGGAACGGAAAGCAGGGGAATACGTGGTGAAGGAAGGGATGAGGTGACAGGCCAGGTGCCAGCGAGCATCCCACGTGGCAGAGAGGGGCACGAACAGCCCCTTAGCCAGGTGGCAGCAAGCAGTCCACGTGGCAGGGAGGAACCTGAAGCAACGCCATCCCCTGACGGAGGGTCAAAGGGGGGGGTACCAGGGAGAACGAGAGGGAGAGCTGTGCGACGGGGGTGTGGAGTGGTGCGGGGAGGTGTGCTGGTGAGAGTGGGAAGAGGGAGGGGGGTAGGAGGGCGAGGGATTGGAGGAACGCGGGTGGGAGGAAGTAAGGAGGGGCCCAAGAATGGGCAGATAAAAGCCCGGGGAGAGGAAGAGGGAGCGGGGATGGCAGGAGAGGGAGGTAAAGGGGGGGATGGTCATGGGCAGCTGTTGCGTGCAGAGTTTGATGCAGCTGTTGCAGCTGCTGCTGCTGTTGTGGCTGCTGCAACTGCATCTGCTTCTGGGGCTGCTGGGGTGACCAAGCGGCGTGGGGATGGTGCAGATGGTGCGATGCGAGAGATGCCGTGTGGGAGGGCTGCAGTGGAGAGGAGTGCGGGGAGGTCTGTGCTGGGCAAGCGATCACGGCGCGAGGCTGGCTTGAACGGGCTGGAGGAAGGCATGGGAGGGGAGAAGGTAGGCGTGGAGAGGCAGGCGCAGGAGGATGGGGCGATGCCGAAAGAGGGGCTTGGAGGAGAGGCGGGGCGGGTTGCAGCAGGGGGGAGGCTGGTGGGCGTGCACGTGATATCAGCGAAAGGCAGTCAGGAGGCGGCAAAGCCAAGGAACAGGCAGAAGGAGGGTGGTGAAGGAGAGGTGGGGGCGGTTAACAATGTGGGGATATCAATGGATGTGGCGGATCAGGTGATTACAACGGGGGAGAAGCTGGTGGGCGTGGATGTGATTGCAGGGAAAAGCGGTCAGGCGATGGTGGAGGTAAGGGACAGCCAGAGCGAGCGTGGCGAAGGGGAGGTGATATCAGTGGGAGGAAGCGGTCAGGCGGCGGTAGAGCTAAGGGATGGGCAGACGGAGGGTGGTGAAGGCGAGGTGGCTGGAGACGGGCAGGCGATTGAAGGGCGGATGGAGGAGAAGGGAAGGGCGGGGGAGGCGAGAGAGGAGGGGAGAGGGCAGGTGGAATCGGGGAAGGAGGGAGGTGACGAAGAGGAAAACGAGAAGGAGGAAGGAGGAGGGCGAGGGAAGGAGGCGGAAGGAGGTGAGGGGGAGGAAGGGGAGAAGCAGCCAGCGGTTGAGGTGGACAGATGCAGCAGGGAGGAAGGAGAGATTGATAGTGCAGATGGTGTGGGGAGGGAGAGGGGTGAGAGGAGAGATGGGGCGGAGATGGAGGTGGGAGGGAATGAAAAGGAAGTGGGGGAGGAGAGGGAATTGGGGGATGGGAGGGAATTGGGGGATGGGAGGGAATTGGGGGAGGAGAAGGAAGTGGGGGATGGGAGGGAAGTGGGGGATGGGAGGGAAGTGGCGTCAACTCAGGGTGAGGGCGGTGAGTGTGGGCAGGAGGAGGAAGGGAGAAGCGCGCTTGTACCTCTGGAAATTGCTGCAGTCGGCACTGCTGCAGTCGACACTGCTGCGGTCGACACTGCGGCACCTGACGTCCCTGGAGCAGATGCTTCCCCCAAGAGCACACCTGCTATGAACGCAGCTGTAGCAGACACAGGTGCAGCCGAGACAGCTGTAGCAAGTGCAGCCGAGACAGCTGTAGCAAGTGCTGTCGAGACAGCTGTAGCAAGTGCTGCCGAGACAGCTGTAGCAAGTGCTGCCGAGACAGCTGTAGCAAGTGCAGCCGAGACAGCTGTAGCAAGTGCAGCCGACGCAGCTGTAGCAAGTGCAGCAGACACAGCTGTAGCAGACACAGCTGTAGCAGACACAGCTGTAGCAGACATGGTTGTAGCAGCAACAGCTCCAGCGTCGGATACAGTTGCACCGGATACAGCCGCACTGGATACAGCCGCACCGGATACAGCCGCACTGGATACATCCATGAGGGGCCATGAGGAGAGGGGAGAGGGAAGCAGGGAGGGGGGCGAGAAGGAGCAGGTGAGTGGAAATGAAGCGGAGGGAGAGGAGGGGATTATGGATGCTGGAGAAGAGGAGGCAGAAGGAGAAGAGGGTACAGAGGGGGCAGGGGGGGCAGAAATGGCACAGGGGCCAGAGAGGGAAGAAATGGCAGAGGGGGCAGAGGGAACAGAGGGAACAGAGGGAGCAGAGGGAGCGGAGGTAGCGGAGGGAGCAGAGACGGCAGATGGGGCTGTGAGGGCAGAGGGGGCAGAGGGAGCAATGGAAACAGAGGCAGGAAAGAGGGGGGAGGGGGCACAAGCAGGTGTAGTGACAGGGCTGGCGGATGGGGAAGGAGCAGGAAGAACCTTTGGGGGAGCAGGGGAGGTGGCGATGGCAGAGGCATATGCAGAAACGGCAGGGGAGGTAGAGGGAGAAACAGCAGTAAGAGCGAGGAAAGGAGTAGGTGGGGAGATGGAGGGAGGGGAACAGGAGAGTGGAGGAGTGAGGGAAGGCTATGATCCAGGATCAGCAGCGGCAGCAGGTCCGGCAGTGGCAGGTCCGGCACGGACAGGTTCGGCAGTGGCAGGTCCGGCACGGACAGGTTCGGCAGTGGCAGCAGACACAGAAATGGAAGACCGAGCTTCACCTGACCCTGGCGCCGCTGGAGTGAGCACTGCTGAAGCTCCAGTTTCAGCACCTGCACGAACAGCACCAGGGGGGGAGGGAGCAGCAGCAGCACCTGTGGCACCTGCACCACCACCAGCAGCATTAGCTGCAGCACCAGTTTCCGCGCTCGTAGCAGCAGCACCAACAGTAGTACTAGCTCTAGCTTCACCAACACTAGCACCAGCACCTGCACCCGCACCAGCATCAGCAGTAGAACCAGCAATAGCAGCAGCACCAGCGCCAGCACAAGCACCAGGACCACTACCACCACGACAACCATCACTTCCATCACTACCATCAGAAGCGGCAGCAGTGGCAGCAGCAGCAGAGCGCACATCACATGCAGTCTCTGATCTGCCTCCCCCGCGCATGCGCAGGCCGCCACGACAGCCGTCCCCTCCGCGTCTGAGCTTCCTGCACCGCCTCAACGCCCTGCAGCACCAACGCCTGTTGATCAGCGACATTCAGCAACAGCAGCAGCAGCAGCAGAATGGTTACACTGCTGCTGGTGTGCCTGGCAGTGCTAGCAGCACCACTCCTCCCCCCTCAGACCACATACCCATGGAAAGTGCCTCTCTCTCTGCCGCCCAGGGTCTCACCCCTGTCACGCGGGATATCATGCTGGCGGAGCGGCTGCGTCTGGAGGATCTTATGAAGCACCAGCAGGCTGCCACGCTGGCAGCAGAGCGCCAGCTGGATGATGAGAAGGAGCGCCAGGTGGCGCTGGTGCTGCAGCGGTTTGAGAGGAGGAAGGCGGTGGTGAGAGCGAAAGGGGCGGCAGAAATGGAGAGGACAAGGGAGGCCATAGGGATGGTGGACGGCCAGATTCCGCTGCTGCAGGCTTGGCAGGCGAAGTACTCAAGTGGGGCAGGGGCAGCAGCCTCGGGAGCAGCAGGTTCGGGAGCAAGGGTTGCTGGAGGTGGTGCTGGGACTGCTGGGACTGCTGCGACTGCTGCGACTGCTGGGACTGCTGGGGCTTCTGCTGGTGGTGCTCATGGCAGTGGTGCAAGGGTTGCTGGACGTGGTGGTGGTGTGGGAGGAATGGGTGTGCAGTCACTAACCGCAGCAGCGCTGCCTGCAGCAGCAGCAAGCACCCGAGCAGTAGCTGTCGGCACGCCAGCCACCATGCATGCAGGCACCGCGAACATGCAGACGAACATGCACGCTGCACGGCATGCTGCAGTGAGCGCAGTGAATGCAGTCATGAGTGCAGTGAGTACGGGCATGAATGCATCTGCAGTTGCTCCCCAGCAAGGCCCTGTGACGCCACCTCCTGTCTCTGCTGCTGGTCTCTCAGGCCAGCAAGAGTTCATTCAGCAGCAGTGGCAGCGGCAGCAGCAGCAGCAGGTGCCAATGCAGCAGCAGCAGAATGTGCATGTGCGTGCACACATGCCCTCTCTGCCACATCCCGTGGTGGGCATGCCAAGCCGTTCTCTCTCTGCTGCTGCTACAAATGTTGGTGCCAGAGCTGCTGCTGCTGCTTCTCCTGCTGCTGCTCCTCCTGCTGCAACTGCTGGTGCTGTGCCGTCTGCTCGAGTGGCCGTCGCTCCACTCCCCCGTGCCTTTCCTCCCACTGCTGGTGGCACAGCAAGAGCTGCTGCTGGCACAGCAGGAGCTGCTACTGACACGGGTGGCTTGCCTTGTCTGAGCTCTCAACGGACCCATCAGCAGCAACGACAGCACTACCAGCAGCAGCAAGAACGTCAGCAGCAGCAGCAGCAACAGTGGCAGCAACAGTGGCAGCAGCAGCAGCAGCAACAGCAGTACCAACAACAACAGCAGCAGCAGCAACAGCAACAACAGCAGCAGCAGCAGCAGCAGCAGCAGCAGCGTGGCATGCCTGTATCAGCGGTGCAAGACATAGCTGCCATGGAAAATGCTTTTGTGCACCGATGGCTGTTGCAACAGCAGCCGCCACAGCAATGGCAGCAACAGCAGCAGCAACAACAACAGCAACAACAGCAGCAGCAGCAGAACTCACATCTATTCACAGTTTCAGGGGTGAATCGAGTGTTCGCTGCACCTTCTGCTGCCATCCCTCTGCCTGCTCCACTTTCCCCCTCCGCTGCCACTGCTGCCGTTTCCCATTCTGCTGCTGCAATATCTCCTCCTGCCCTCGTCGCTACAGGTGTACCTCTCGCGCCCTCTTCTCCTGCTGCCCCCCCACATGCCCTCCGCTCACCGCCCCCTACAGTGTTCTCGCTGCCTCTTCCCAACCCCACATCCCCACACACAGCTGCAGCATCGCCCCATGCACAGCCCCATGCTCCATCGCCCCATGCCCCGTCGCCCCTTGCCATCCATGCGCAACCCCGTGCGCAACATGCCCGACCTTATGCACAACATACCCAACCCCACGCCCAAAGCCACTCAACTCAACCGCATGCCCAACCCCATTCACAAAGTCGCTCACCTCAACCACACCTGCCCCATGCGCCACAGCCCCACAGGCAGTGCAACGCCACCTCGCCTCCCTCACATGCCATGCATCCTCCGTCAACTGGCCCCCATGCCCCTCTCAACGCCAACCCTGCTCACCTTCCTGACATGGCACAGCCTCAACATGCTGCTGCCCCACACGCCCAGCAGCAGGGGCACATGCATGGTGAGAAGCAGTTGTCTTACTCACTTCACAGTCCTCTCTTTTCTCTCCTGTCTCCTTCTGCCTCTCTCCTCTCTCCTCTCTCCTCTCTCCTCTCTCCTCTCTCCTCTCTCCTCTCTCCTCTCTCCTCTCTCCTCTCTACTCTCTACTCTCTCCTCTCTCCTCTCTCCTCTCTCCTCTCTCCTCTCTCCTCTCTCCTCTCTCCTCTCTCCTCTCTCCTCTCTCCTCTCTCCTTTCTCCTCTTACATCTCTCTTCTCTCCTCTGTCTGTCTCCTCCTTTCTCCTCCCCCTTCTCTTTCTGTCCTCTCTCAGTCTCCTCCTTTCCCGCAATTCACTCCACTTTTGTCCTACTGGAGTTCCATTGGTGCACCGCCATGTTTCTCCTTTCAGGTCCCCACCCATGCCTCTCCTCTGCTATTGTCCCCCACATGCATCTTTGCCTCTCTACCTCTCCGTTTTGATGCTTTTCCGCCTCTCTGCTTCTCTGCCTCTCAACGTGTGTGCACTATCACAGCAGGGGGCATGGCAGCAAATGTGATTCTCATTGACTCTGACGATGAGTAGCCAATCAACACCACGTGCTTGCTGACGAATAGTCAACTTCACATGCTGACTCACGAGTAGGCAGGCAAGTCCCCACGCCACTGGATTCGCTCGCCTGTCATCTGCCCACCCATCTGCTTACTGCCCCACCCATGTGCTGCCTACATTTGACGGTCTGAGATGGGCAATCCATGTACATCCTCTGTAGTCACTCTGCTCAATGCACAAGCCCTGGTGTACAAGCCTTGTGGCTAGCATACCAACCGTGATCGAGCCAAGTTCTGTTACCGTATTAGTGTGCCTCTTGAGTCGACTCAAAAGTCATCGAGCCAAGTTCTGTTACCGTATTAGTGTGCCTCTTGAGTCGACTCAAAAGTCATCGAGCCAAGTTCTGTTACCGTACCGTATTAGTGTGCCTCTTGAGTCGACTCAAAAGTCATCGAGCCAAGTTCTGTTACCGTACCGTATTAGTGTGCCTCTTGAGTCGACTCAAAAGTCATCGAGCCAAGTTCTGTTACCGTACCGTATTAGTGTGCCTCTTGAGTCGACTCAAAAGTCATCGAGCCAAGTTCTGTTACCGTACCGTATTAGTGTGCCTCTTGAGTCGACTCAAAAGTCATCGAGCCAAGTTCTGTTACCGTACCGTATTAGTGTGCCTCAAGGCACAGGCATTGTTGCTGACTTGACTCGATGCGCAAAAATGTAGCCAGCATACGGTACCCCGATACCAGTTTCAGCCGTGATTAAATCACAATTACCGTAAGAGTTGCTTTGCCATGCCACATGGCACCTTCCTTTTGTTTTTTTAACCAGTGAGCTCTTCTTGAAGGCTTTTGGAACCTTCGTCTGTAGTACAGTAAAAGTTCCTGAGGGACAATCCATGTAGCTGCAAAAGGGATGGAATACGATAGACCACATGATCTGGATGATGTTACAAAGATCAACGCAGCGCGCTATCACTGCAGGGCCTCAGAAGTCAGCGAAAAAAGGCTGATTTAGGTAAAAAAGGCTGAGATTTCAGACATTTTTCAGAATTGAGGCTGAATTTTCAGCTTTTTTTTGGGAAGAAACATGATTTTTACTACATTTGTAGTGTAAAATGGCATAAAATAGGCTGATTTCTCTGTTTTTCAGCATAGAATTTTGTACCAACTCTGATCTTTCAGCCTAGCCCGAAACCAATCTGATAATCACTGGGGGATTAAGCACTGCCTAGAACAACACGAGTTGATGGAAGTAAGGCCTCCGCAGCCCACCTGTCTTCTTTTGACAGCCCCCACTACCTCGGACACCGGGTTCACTATGAGGTTGTGGTTGCACTTAGCACACAACTCGTATCAAAATCGAGAGCTCTGTTGCTGTTGCCCTTGCATTCTCTCAGCAAAACCCTGAAGGACTTGAGGTGCCGCGCCGTGCACTGAGCTCGAGGTGCAAAGAACGAGGAAGGTGAACTACTTACTTCCTGGGAGGGAGGGTCTGTTGAATTGCATAGAAGGGCTGGGTCGTGATTCTGTGCAGTATATAATAATGGTGAAATTCCTCACTTCGGCTAAATTGGTGAAGCAATGATACTGAACAAGCTTGTACCATAAAACGCAACCCTGTTCCTGCTACCGGTACGATAATAATCTCATGATTTCCACCCTTCCTTGCCAGCTGCCCCTGTCCCCTTGCTCACAACCAGCTTCCCCCCTTTCCTCACCCCCCTACCTTCTCCCTCCCCTGAACTACACCCATCCCCGCTACCCACTCCCCTTCCCCCACTTCCCACGCTCCCCACCCTCTTCTCCCTCCCTCCTCCCGCCTCCCCTCTCGCACCCCCCCATTCCTCGTCCCACTCATCCCACTCCGACCCACCGTCTGCCCTGCTCCTTCCAGCTTCTCCCCGCACCCCTCCCTGCCCTCCCCCTCCCTGCTTCCCTCCTCCCAGGATCTGCTGTCCAAACGCAACAGACAAATCAACCTCCTGCCGAGCCACCTCAGAGTACGCCGCACCTGGCCCGTGCCTCCCGCCAAACCAGCTGCCGCTGCCCCCTGTTGCTACCCCACGGCTGGTACTCACGAGGCGGGAGAGGGAGCGGCAGCAGCAGAGGCAGCAGCAGCAGCAGGCGAGCAGTGCGAGTGCAGCAGCAAGGAGCACAGTTTGCCCGGGCGAGAGGAAGAGGGATGTGAGGGGGTAGAGAGGGGCGAGAATGGGTTCCAGGTTTGCAGCCAGGGGCGCGATGACCCAGCGGGAGAGGAACCCCGCTTCCTGCTCTGCATCCCCACCTGTAGCCGCCGCAGCTTTCCCAAAACCTTCCCCAGCAGAGGCGGCACCACCGTCAGCACCACCGGTAATTGACTCCTCAGCGCCCCCCTGTGGCTCATTCCCTGCCGCACCAATAGCATCAGCAGCATCTGAATCAGCGGCGTTGGTGGGCTGGGGGGGTTCAGGGGGGATGTCAGAGAGGTCAACGGAGACCATCTCCTCGTCCACTGGCACGTCCATCACGTCCTGTGGCCCCGTGAACGCCACCTGCACCTCCTCTCCCGCTCCCTCCCCTCCTCCGCCTCCCTTTTCCCCTCCGCCTCCCCCTCCTCCGCCTCCCCCCCCGCCTCCCCCCTTTCCCCCGCTTTCTCCTGTTCCCGCATCTGCTGCTGCTCCGTCTGCTGCCTCTCTCTCCGCGCTCCCGCCCTCACTCCCGCCCTCGTCCTTGTCCTCGCTGCTGCGTTTCGTCGTGCTCTCTGTCGTGCTCTCGCCCTCCCCACCCGGCCCCCCTTCCTCCTCGTCCCCAGCAGCCCGCGCTGCTCCTGCTTCCCCCTTCTCCTTACCACCCCCTTCCCCCTCCCCATCCTCCTCCTCCGATTGCTTCTTCGACTTGTTCTTTTTCTTTCTGCTGCTCGTTGCATCCGCTGCTCCCCGCTCATTCCCCTCACTCCGCTCACCCCCTTCACCCTCCTCGCCTTCCGCCTCCTGCTGCTCCCCTTCAACCTCTTTCCCCCGTGCTGCCCTTGTTGACTTGCTTGATTTTTTTGACTTGCTTGACTTGGTCATTACCGCATCCTCTCCACCTTCCTCCTCATCACTCCCCTCCTCCCCACCGTCCGCCTCCCTCACCTCACTTTTCTTCCCCTTGATTCTTTTCGTTCGCTCCCCCTCCCTCTCACTGTCCCCGTCCTCGGCATCTTCCCCCTTCCCCGCAATCACCGCTTCCGCCTCCGCCATCGCCTTATCCACTGCGGAGAAGCCTTCCCCGTCCTCGCCATTTGGGCTTCCCCTTTTTCCGCTCGTCCTACCCGCTCCCATCCCCGTATCATCAACCTCTCCCCCCTCCGCCTCCTCTTCCCCCTCCGCTTCCCTCACAGAATCGACAGCCTTCTTGCTTCCCGTCTTCTTCGTTTTCTTCGCTTTCTTTGTCGTCTTCTTCTTCTTAACCACTCGAGCCGCCTCCTCGTCTCGCGCGACTTCCGCGTCGGCCGCATCGTCCGCCGCTCCTCTCTCCGCTTCGGCCGAGATTCCTTCCTCGTCCTCCGCAATCTCCGCTGCTTTCGCGGTCTTAGACGTCGACTTTTTCTTTTTCTTCTTCACTTTTAAAACCCTGGCAACAACGCGGTCAACATTCTCAGACTCCATAATCGGATCCAATTCAGCAGCGGTTGCTACGATTCCTGTATAAGCTGACGCGGTAATGCGCGGAAGGCCCTCGCGTTTAGCGTCATTGCCCGTTGAAAGGCGCGCAGCGGAGGCCACGTGCGACAGAAGCAGCAGGAGAGAGAACACCACGGCGGTAAGAGATATCACGCTGCGACATCGCCATGCGACTGCCGTGGCGGCCGCCATGGATTGCGGAGACTCAGCCGCGTCGCGTATTTGATACGGACTGTTCACGACAATGGGTCTATGTATCCTAGACAACATGATAAGTGTGTTTACAGCCCAAGCCAGTTTTGTCTGGTAGGTGCGTACTCGTCAGGGGATCAGGCAGGAGCACGACAGAAGCGTAGTGTCCTTCATACACTTGGAACTTCTAAATATTACACGATGTACTGCAAGGTACACGTTAAGATTTTCCAATGATGGATTAATATATCATGTACTACATCTCTTTTGGAGCCAATATGTTGTCATAGATCTTCCCTTTTTCTTGGCATGTACTTCCCAATCTGACTCCACTTCCACAACCAAAGGTCCTTGCAAAGCAGATGAATGTTGGGTAACTTCGTCAATCATACCCTCCTTTGAGATGTCAAGGTCAGGAAGACCATTGCTATCACTGGCACTGGGATCGCCATCGCATAGCACGAGTTCGCCTTGGGACCACCTAATGGCATCGTATGTCAGCCGTGTTGCCACCTCCTCAATGTCTGACTCGATCAAAATCTGCGAGCCAGAAAGATTACCACACAACCCATAATTGCCCCGTGCCGTGGCCATGCTCTCATACATCACGGAAAAGTGGTCCCACAGAAAGGTTCAATGCAAGAGAGAACGACCTTAAAAAAAAACACACAAAAAGACGGGTGTAGCGGAGTATACTCACCTTGCCCGGGGGGTGCAGCAGGGCAAGCATGGCATGCACGAGGGCAGGGGTGAGCATGCCCCACCGGTGCACGTGTGCTGTGCCCCTCTCCTGCGCTCTCCTGCTCGCTGCGAAGTCAGGGTCCGGGCACTGCCATGTGCGAGAAGGGCAATGGAACGCTGACAGGTTGGGCTGTTAAATCAACTAAAAAATCCTGCTCGCTGCAAAGTCTGGGTTTGGGCACTGCCGTGGGTGCCAGAGGCAAGGGGCCGTTGAAGGAATGCCACCAGGGCAGATAAGGAATGTTTAGACACCCTTTTGAAATGGAGATGGGAAACTGGGATGGGAAGGCTGAGGAGGTGGATGGGGCAGGGATAACTGTGAGTCAGCTCAGAGAAGTGATATTAGCGCAATGTGGGGAGGACGGGGGTACCTGGATGGTGATGAGGTTGATGGGGCCAGGGTAGCCGACTAGCAGCGAGTGCAGAGACGTGGTGGCATTGGCATGGATGAACCACCTGCATGGAGCACCAGAGGGGCGGGCATACCGCAGGGGGGCGGGCAGTCATGGAAGCAGCTAGGATCGGCCCAGTGGTTGCACGCGTTATGAGACGGGTTTTGAGTCTACTAAATCAGTGTCTCATCTCATGCGGCAGGCATACAGCACGATGGGCAGGCAGCCATGGAAGCAGCCAGAAATGGGTCAGTGGTGTTGCACGCGTGAACACGAGGGTGCTACACTGCCACGTTAGCATGCTAGCCTGCGGTGGGTTTGAGTGGACAGGAGTGGCAAGGGCAATATGTATGTACAAGTGCCGGACGGCAGAGTGAGTGGCGTTCATACACGTTGCTTGGTGCGTGCTCCCTGCGCTGCCTGGGAATGTCCCTGACAGAGGTGGGCCCGTGTGAGGCATGCGGTGCGGGAGAGCTGACAGCCATAAAGAGCGCCTTCTTCACCAGCTGGTGTGATGTGCGGCAAGTGGGTGAAGGGGAGAGGGAGGGAGACGGGGGGAGAGGGGGTGAGAGTGTGAATGGGTGTGCGAGTGCGAGTGTGTGTGGGTGTGCATGAAAGTGTGAGTTTGATTGTAAGTGAGTATGAGGGTGCGAGTGAAAGCGCGTTTGAAAGAGTGTGTGCTGTGCGAGTGAGGGTGGGTATTTGCTTGTTCACTCCTCACGCACATGCGGGTTGATCTCCACCCCAAGAAAGTTCCTTGACTCTCTGAACCGCACCGCCATGCTGCGACAGAAGCGCCCGTTGCCTGCACTCATACGCACACGCTCATACGAACACATGCACACATGCACGGCAAAGGCCACACTCTGAACATTGCCGAATCCTCAGGGTCCCTCTGGAGCTCTTTGATTCTCACAACTCCTCTCACTCTTCCAGGCATGCAGCAGTCCCGCACTCACCACAGCCGATGTCAACAGTAAGGGGCAACGAGGGATCAAGGAAGACTGTGGACCAATTGGGAGGTGGCAGTGGCACCTGGGAGAGAACGGTGGTACGTACAGGAGACATAAAGGGGAGAGATAAAGGAAGAGATGGGAAGATAAGGGGAGGGAGGCAGCACGAGCGAATGGTGCTGGCTATGATTCCTTCACGACTAGTCAATGCAGGGAATGCTAGTCAACTCACAAAGTCAAGGCAGTCAACTCACAAAGTCAAGGCAGTCAACGCCAGGAAGAGGCATCCCTTGGAGTCCACGAAGCAGAGCTGTCCCTCCATCCACCACCACACACTCCCTGCCCCCCTCCCCATCCCCATCTCTCCTCCCCTTCCCCTCCACCATCTCCTCATGCTGCCGTAACTGCCGCCCCAGCACCTGCTGCAGCTGCCGCCCAGCCACTATGAGTTTTGACCGGCCCATTTGAGCAGCAGTGGCAGTAGTAGGAGCAGCAGCAAGGGTGGCAGTGGTGGAGGCAGGCGAAGGACTGCTGGCGCCGCTGCTTTTGCTGGTGGGTGTGGTGGTGAGACGGGCAAGCAGAGCAGAGTCAGCACAAGGCAGTGCATGCGACCCAATCTCCTCCAGCCCATGCTCTGACCCACTCGCCCCTTGCGCCCTGTGCGCCCCATGCGTTGATGCACGGGTGCTCGGCAGTGGTGGCTGCAGAGAGATGGAGCCCGCCCAGAAGACAGTCTGATGACTCCAGGCAGGGGGGGAGAAAGAAGAAGAGGGGAGATATTGTGTTGGGATCCATGCAGGGAGGGAACTCTGAGCTGGCTAAAATGTATTTGCGTGGGGGCAGGGAGATACAGCCCGCTCAGAAGAGAGTCTGCTAGATTCATGGGGAGAGGCGGAGATGGGAACAAGGCGATGGCAAAAACGGAGGAGAGTGAATGAGGAAGTTGGAACACATCGGAGGTGGGGCGAATGCAGCTGTTGCATTGTGGTGCGAGGCATGAGGGAGCATGTGGAGGTGGGGGATGTGGAGATGAGGGGGTGTGGGGAAGGGGAGTGCCGACCTTGCAGTTGAGGGCAGCACAGAGCCGAGCGACGTCCTCAATGCTTGACGGGCACAACTCCACCCGCTGCTGCTGCCACTCACACTGCTGCTTCTTCTCATACAGCTGCTTCTGCTGCTGCTGCTGCTGCTGCTGCTGCAGCTGGTGGTTGTGGGAGTGAGTAGTAGTGGTGCCGTGAGTAGCAGGTACCGCACGCACAGCAAGGGGCAGCACGAGGCGGGAGAGGAGGGGAGAGGGCAGCGAGGAGAGGAAAGCAGAGGCTTCCACCACGGCTTGTGGTGAAGGCCGGGGGAGAGCAGCTAGGAGGGACGCGATGTTCGTACGTGGACCCGCTGTCTCCCCTCTTTCTGCTGTCTCAGCTCCATCTGATTCACTATGTGCTGCTGCTGGATCACTGCAGTGCAGTGTGGCAAGAGTAGGAAAATCGGGCAGGCAGGCAAGGTGGAACCCACAACCACCTGAACCAGCAGCAGTACGAGCATTAGCAGCAGCGAGGAGGGCAGGTAGCTCGGGGCCAGAGAGCACGAGGGCATTGCATCGAGGCAGCAGGGCGCGGATCAACGCACCACTGCGACCCATGCTTGCCACTCCCACCACTCCCACCACTGCCACCACTGCACTGCGCCCCTCACCACCACTCACCTCTCCAGCCCCCCTTTCCGCCGTCACCTCCACGTGTCCCACACCCCCCACTCCCCCTACGTCCGCCAAGTCCTCTAGCACCCCCATAAGCTCTCTCTCCACCCGGACCCCAGCAACAGCCCTGCCCACCACTGCTGCCACGCCCACGGATGATGCCAGCACGCGATGGCACGCAGAAGGCGCGTCCAGCACCACTAGATCTACCACCGGGACGGGGGATGCTCGGAATGTGTGGGAAGCGGGGGAGGGGAGCGTGGTGGTCGGTTCTTGTAGCCTCTCCTGCCCTGCCCAGGTTAGGTCCCCTAACTGCTGCTGCGCTGCCATTTCTGTCCCAGGGCGATCGGTTGGGTTTGGTAGCTCCTGCTGCACTGATGCACTGTCGGGTTCTTCTGCCACGCCTGCCAGCGTGGCAGCTAGGGTGGGTGAGTTGGCGGCATCGGTGGATGACACGTGGCGGAGGTTGGGCAGCAGCAGGACGTGAGGAGGGGGGGGGCGCGAGGGGAGGGGAGTGGCGTGGGCGTGAGGGCGAGTTGGGGGTGGTTGCAGGGTGAGGGGTGGGAGTGGTGGTGCTGGGGGTTGTTGGTGGTGGAGGTGACAGGAGAGGGGCGAAGTGCAGAGGTGCGACCTGGACAGGCTGGGACTGGGACAGGCCGCATGCCGCGGATAGCAGGGCTGCACGTGAGGAAGGGGAGGGGAATTGGAAGAAGGGAGGGCTTTAAGAACGAATGGGAGAAGTGAGAGGAGCCATACCTCACGATCGCCATGCACCATGCCGGACTAGCCATGTGCTAGGCGGTTGCCATATGCCCTGCCTGCCACTTGCATGCATCATTCATGCCGCATGTCTCACCAGCGACAGCAGGTTGAGAGGCCGTGTCAGGCGCCCACTCTCCCGCCACCACCACCACCAGAGCATATTTCCGTGCCCACTCGCGCAGTATCAGCCTCAAACTGCCCACACTCCGCACCTCGTTCTCCTCCCCCTCCCCCTTCCCCTCCGCTACCCCCTCCCCCTCCCCCTCCGCTCCCCCCTCTGCCTCCCCCTTTCCCCCATTCCCCGCACTCCCCCCCGCCACCAGGTCACTCAGGTCGCACCGCAGCAGCATAACCCGCCGCTTCCACTTCTCCTCCCCCTGCCCTCCGCGCGTGCCATCCCCCTCCGCCGCCCCTTGCGTAATCTCCCCCCGCCTTCCCCTTTGCAGCTCCCGCTCAAGCGCAATCAGCCCCCTCAGGGTCTGTCTCTCCGCCGCCCCTCCCCCCCGGTACCTGCCCTCCCCCATACCCTTCCCCTTCCCCTTCCCCTCTCCCGCTTTCAACCCATCCTTTCCGCCAGTCCTTCCGCCCTTCTCCTGCTGCGCGCTCCCGCCTCTCTGCCTCTCTCCCGCAGTTGCGCTTATCCGCCCATCATGCGCCCCTGCGCCGATTCGATTAACACTACGACAGTTTAAGCATGAATTTCCCGTCAATCGAAACCCCCGATATAAGCACAGTCCTTGCGGGAGACTGACGCGCCGCGCCGCAATTCGTTCCCACGACCGCGACACCCCAGCACGCGCCGAGCAGACGGCACGCGCGGGGAGGGCCGGCAATCCTCCGCTGCGCAAACCCGGTGCGCATGTCTGAGCGGAGACTTCTGGCGGAACAACGGCACCGTGTGCGCGCGCAGTGAGTGCGCAGTACGGTGCGCGCGCCTGCACTAAGGGGGTTGCCATGACGCCCCTGCGGCTTGGCCCTCCCCGCGCAGCTCGAAATTCTCGACTACTTGGCTAGTCGCTGGTCATTGTGCATGAGCGCGAGGCGGTGTGCGAGTAGCCATACTGCGAGATGGCGCGAGATCAGTTGTGGATTGGAGCGGAAGTGGGATTGGAAAGATAAACTGCGCGCCAAATTTCCGAAACCCTGAATCTTATACCCTGCAGATTTTCGGACCTGATATTGTCGGACTCGAGAAGGTTAGTACACGAATTTTGTGCAGGGTTTGAGAGCCCAACCACATATAAACTCGGTGAGTGCAGTTGATCACTGAACCGAAATCCTCCATTCGCCGCTCCGCTAGTCTATTAGCAACCGTCACTACCACGTCCGTTGCTAGATTTTTGCGCCACAAACGGCGGGTCGTTGCGAGCTAGACCGCAACATCGCGGAGCGGCAGTGAGCAGTAGAGCACAGCAGCAGCTATAGGCGCCCCATGCCGGAGCGCGTGCGCGCACGTGAAGCAGTGAGCGAGGGATAATTCTAGCTATCGGACGAGCGCGCGAGCGCGCGCAGTCTGCGGGAAGGCGGGATGGCGGTGGGCGCTGTGGCGGACGGAACGGGGGGTGGGCGGAGCGGGAAGGAGGGGGGCGGGGAGAAGGCGGCGAGCACGGCGCGGCTGCTGCGCACCGTGCTGAGCTGGGACTTCTTCCACATGCTCGCCCTCTCCAAGGTAATACTCATGTTCTCGTCCTCCTCAAGGCAATACTCGTGCCATCGTGCCTCTTGATTCCTCCTTCTCTCTCCACTGCCCCCCCTTCTCCCCAACCCCTGTCGCATGTGGCACTGCGTGTGGGCGAGCAGGTGCGCGAGAGGAAGCGGCAGCCCAGGAAGCTCCCCCAACTTCCTGCTGCTGATGCTGCTGCTGCTGTGGAGGAGAAGGAGGGGGAGGAACGAGAGGGTGATGAGGCCAAGGACGCTGCGTTGGCTGCTGCAGACGCAGGCACGGAGGCAGCAGCGGCGCTAGTGGCGCAGGGGGAGGGGATGGAGGTGGATGGCGGAGAGGCAGGGCAGGGGGAAGGCGGCGCAGGAGCAGAGGAAGCAGCCGCGGAAGAAGAAGAAGAGGCAGCAGCAGAGGGCGAGGGGGAGTTGGAGGGGGAGGAGGATGAGTTGAGGGAGGTGCCGGTGCAGTTCAGCAGCGCAGAGGAGTATGTGGACGTGTTCGAACGCCTGCTGCTGGAGGAATGCCGCGCGCAGATCCTCCGAGGGGCCGAGGAGCAAGGTGCGTGTGGTGGGGGGCGGGGAGGGGGGTAGAGGGAGTGTGTGTGTGTTGTGGACGCGGTTGATGCCATCCCTTCTCCTATTCCGTGCACATGATGTTGCGCCTATAGGCATAAGTCACGTTGCTCGGAGAATCTGAGCTGCCCACCACTACTCATCATCCTGCTCGCCTCCTCCTCCGTTGTTGTTTCCACCCACGTGGCCCCTGTGTTTCCACCCACGTGGCCCCTGTGTTTCCACCCACGTGGCCCCTGTGTCTCCCCCCACATGGCAGGCGGCATGGAGATTCATTTGAGACGTCTCAAAAATCCTGCTCGCCGCCTCCTCCGTTGTTGTTTCCACCCACGTGGCCCCTGTGTTTCCACCCACGTGGCCCCTGTGTCTCCACCCACGTGGCCCCTGTGTTTCCACCCACGTGGCCCCTGTGTTTCCACCCACGTGGCCCCTGTGTTTCCACCCACGTGGCCCCTGTGTTTCCACCCACGTGGCCCCTGTGTTTCCACCCACGTGGCCCCTGTGTTTCCACCCACGTGGCCCCTGTGTTTCCACCCACGTGGCCCCTGTGTCTCCCCCCACATGGCAGGCGGCATGGAGAGTCATCTGGTGGTGGCGGTGCGGTGTGAGCGAGCCAACGAGTTCCACATGGTGGGGGTGGCGTCCAAGGAGGCCCTCGTGGCGGACTGTCACGACAACGACCTGCTGCTGCTCTCCAAGGAAAAGGTGACTCGTGCTCTTTCCTCCTCTTGGTCCACGCGCGCGCGCGCCTTGGTCCACGCCATGGGGCGGCAGCGAGTTAACCAGAACATACGCGATCGCGAGTGTGGAGTCCTTTGAGACCAAAACACCCCTTTCTCCTCGTTCCACTCTTACCCCCCTTCGCTCGTCTTGCCCCTTTGCTCACTTCCACTCTCGTCCCTCCCCTCTCTCCCCCACAAAGCCATGGGGAGGCAGCGCACTACCCAGCACATACGCCATCGCCAGTGTGGAGTCCCGCGAGACCAAAACGTCTCTGCGCCTGCGACTGTGCCTGGAGGACCCGTGGCAGTGGGCTGACCCCGGAGGACCACCCACCACCGCAGCAGCCACAGACTTGGAGCAGGCCGGAGAAACAGAGGCAGGGGGGAAGGGAGCAGAAGCAAGGCCGGCCGAGGGGAAGGGGAGAGGGAAGGGGAGGAGGTGGGGGGTGCGGCAGCGGGCAAGAGCCAATCGGATGCTTTCCTTCCTCATGGGGGCGGCGGCAGGAGGGGGCAGTGCGTGTTGGGTGAGCAAGCTGTGCAACACGTCCACCATCTCGCGGGAATACGCCGCTCTGCGCTCCGCCCCCACGCTGCCCTACATCCGCACCGTGCTCGCCTCCCACATGCCCGGCCCAGGGCACACTCAAGCAGCCGCAGCAGCGGGAGGAGCAGGAGGAGCGGGAGGGGAGGAAGAGGAGGAGGGAGGGGGGGGCGCGGGACCGGGGAAGCAGCAGCAGTGGCGGGTGCCGGAGGGGTTGATGGAGCATCTATCTGCGAGCCACAACGAGTCGCAGCTGAGGGCCATCAAGGGCGGGCTGTCCCGCCGCCCCCTCGTGCTCATCCAGGGGCCCCCTGGCACCGGCAAGACACAGGCCATACTGGGGCTGCTCAGTGTGGTGCTGCATGGCCGCCCGGCGCACGAGATGGGGGATGCCGGGTGAGTGGGTGGGCCTGGTGGGTGGGTGCTGGGTGGGTGGGTGAGGGAGCGTGTGTGTGTGTGCGTGGGGTATATGAGGCCATTGTTATCCTCATTGTACCGTGGCAGTACCAGCAGCAGCAGCAATGGCGGCAGTGGCAGGGGCTGTCATAACCCGCCCTCGTCCTTCTTCCCCACCACCCTTCACCCCACTCCAGCAACGGCGCCCAGCACATCACGCACATGACACGGCTGACATGGCAGCAGCGGCAGCAATGGCGGCAGTGGCAGGGGCTGTCATAACCCGCCCTCGTCCTTCTTCCCCACCACCCTTCACCCCACTCCAGCAACGGCGCCCAGCACATCACGCACATGACACGGCTGACATGGCAGCAGCGGCAGCAGCAGTAGTAGGGACTGCCTCAGAGAATCTAAGGGCCCCACCCATTTCCCCTCCCTGCCCTTCCCTTCACCCTACCCACAGCAACGGCGCGCAGCACATCACGCACATGACGCGGCTGACATGGCAGCAGCGGCAGCAGCAGTGGGTGCGAGCGTCCCCCTGGCTGCACGGGGTGAACCCGCGAGAAGCTGTACAGCCAGATGATGAGGAGGAGGGTGGTGCAGGGAGCTCGGGAGGCGGTGTCTTTGGCAGCACACAGCAGGTGGGGGTGGCTGGCCGGCCATGGGATGCAGCAGGTGGGGCTGGGCGGCGCATGGCATGCGGCTGAGAGGCAATGAGAGGTGGATTCCCTTTGGCACATGGCGTGACTCACTCCCCTTTCCGCGGCTGCTTCTCCCGTGCTCTGTCACGTGGTGCATCTGTAATCGCCCTGCCTTCCTCCCTTTTCTCCTCGCCCTCTCCTTCTCCCTCCGCCCTTTCCTCGTCCACTCATCTCCACCAAACCAGCAGACCCTCTCCACCCTCTCTCTCCCTCCACCAGGTGGAGGTGTTGGGGGGCCATCGCAAGCAGAGGGCGCACGTGCTCGTGTGTGCGCCCTCCAACGCTGCTCTCGATGAGATTGTGCTGCGCCTGCTGCACACAGGTGAGTGTTTCTTGAGAATTCTACTAAAACTGATCAGATGTGAGATTTGAGTCGACTCAAAAAATGCGTCACCATGTATCACCCCTCTCTTCCTGAGGGCATAACATGCCGTGTCATGCACCTAGTGCGTCATTCGCTCCCTCCATCCCATCCCACCCCACCCCATGCGTGCAGGCCTGAGGGACGACAGTGGAGGCATGTATTCACCGTCGGTGGTGCGCGTGGGGCTCAACGCTCATCACTCCGTCGCCTCTGTCGCCATGGATAACCTGGTGGGTGTTAGGGCTGTCATATGCATGTGTGGCGGTACTTGTGGTGGCACATGCGACTGCATGGTCACTGCGCTCTACTCGTGCATCACTCTAATTTCTGACGGTTGTTATATTCTTTCCTACATATACTAGTACTTGTAGTTGTATTACTTACGCAGGATTCCTTTCTCTGAACACATCCCCTCTCTCCCCCTTTCTCCGCTCCTCCCCACCTCACAGGTATCTCAGCGAGCCAGCAGCATGGCACGGTCAGCAGCGGGGGTGGGAGCCAAGACAGCAGGGGCAGGCGGGGTGGAGCGAGACAGAATACGAGTCGCCATTCTCGACGAGGCTGCCATTGTGAGGCCCCATGTTTGTAGAGCATGATGTGACAGCATGATGTGACAGCATGATGTGAGAGCATTTCTTTGTGCAAGGAGAGCTGGTTGGTTGAGACCTGCTACATCTGTCCAGGCGCCATATGTCTTGTCCTTCTCTCCTCCTGCACGGCAAAGCCTTTCCCCTTACAAGTTTTCTCACTGCAAACCGTTGCTTCGTCTGGCGCCACCAAAAATCACACCTCTATCCACCCACCAATCCATCCATGCCCCTTGTCCCTTTTCTCACTCCCATGTCTTCTGCCCGTTTCCTCCCCCCACCCATGCCCCGGCCCCATCCCACCGGTCCCAAGGTGTGTTCAACGCTCGCGTTCGCAGGGTCAGGTGTCTTCTCGCGCATGTCACGGCCATTCGACGTGGTGGTCATTGACGAGGCGGCTCAAGCGGTCAGTGCAGCACCTCTATCTGCCTCTTTTGCTGTGCCTCTGTCTCTGTCTCTGACTCTGCGCTCTGCCCCTCACTTTGCCTCTGCCTCTGTCCCTACCTCTCCAGCTGCCTCTGCTTCTGCATTGCTCATGCCTGCATGCCGCTGTGCCGTGTGTGCCTGGCCCGGCCCCACCCATGTGCCTGGCCCCACCCATGTGCCTGGCCCCACCCATGTGCCTGGCCCCACCCATGTGCCTGGCCCCACCCATGTGCCTGGCCCCACCCATGTGCCCACCAGGTGGAGCCATCAACGCTCATCCCAATGACTCACGGGTGCTCGCAGGTGTTCATGGTGGGGGACCCGCTGCAGCTGCCAGCCACTGTGCTCTCCACACGCGCCGTGCACTACGGGTGGGTGGGATAACGCGTCACGTTCAGCACATGCACTATGGCTGGTCGGGTGAGATGAGAGGCGTGCTAGCTGGTATGCACAGGTTGCTGCTCGCAGGTGTTCATTGTGGGTGGGCGACCCATTGCAGCGGCTAGCCAATGTGCTCTGCACCCACACTGTGCATTACGGGTGGGTAGCTGAGATGAGAGGCATGCTACCGTATTCTGCTCTTTCCAGAGGTCTGAGATAGATTATCGGCTCTTTCTACCTCTCTCACTCCCCATCTTTTCTTGACCTTTCCTCGTTCCCTGTGTCTCATCCGGCCCCTTCCACTCATGCCTCACATCCATCCCACCCCACCAGGTACCATGGCAGCATGTTCTCTCGCCTGCAGCAAGCGGGGTACCCTGTGGTCATGCTCAACACACAGTACCGCATGCACCCCATGGTAAGGCATGTCGGATGTGCAAACTTCAAACTTCGCCTCTTCTGTTCACTGTCAGGTAGCCACTGTCGTGAGGAATAGCCTCCCAGGTGTCTGTTCCCGTATACCCATTCTCAGGTACCTGTATCCAGGTAGTGCCAGGTGTCAACGGCTCATCTCGGATTGTGCTGCCCCGCAGAAGTCTTACTCCCACCCCATCCACAACCCCACTGATTGCATTCGGCAATGCCCCTCCAACTAGTTTGACAGCAGGGCGTTTCCATCTCTGCCCCACGACGACCCCGCATTTCACCCACGCCCAACCCACCAGAGCCGGCACTTCCCCTCGAACGAGTTGTACGGCGGCGCACTGAGGGACGCGCCGCGGATGGCGCAGCACAGTGCAATGCCCGTCTCCCTTCTGCTGCTCACAACCACCCACAACCCCTCTCCACCGTGCCGCCCCACCAGATCCGGCACTTCCCCTCGCACGAGTTCTATGGCGGCGCATTGAGGGACGCGCCGCAGATGGCGCAGAACACGGCGCGGCCGTGGCACACTGAGCGCGTGTTCGGGCCGTTGTTCTTCTTCGACCTGCACCAGTCCAAGGACGAGCAGCCGCGTGCGTGGCTGGTACTTGGGGATCTAGGGAGAAGCCAGAAGGGGGAGTGGTTAGTGGGAGAGGGAAGGAGAGGGTACGGGGAGAGGGTCGGGGTAGGCAGGGAGAGAGGTTGGCAGTTGTGGAAAGTGAGAGGATGGAGCAGATTTTGTGATGGGGGGCAGTGCTGCACTGCCACGTGGTGGGCGAGCGCTCTTTCGCTCCGACCCCCTCCCGTCCACCCTCTCCTCATGCCTCTCTCCAATCAAATTCTTTTTCTGTCGCCCTACCAGCGGGTGGATCGTGGATGAACGCGGACGAGGCGGAGTTTGTGATGGTGCTGTGCTGCCACCTCGTGGTCAGCACATGGTGGGGTTCCCCTCTGCCCATTGAGAGCACGATGTATTGTCTCCATTTCACTCACTCCTTGTGCCACAGCGGAAGGCTCGTGGATGAACAAGGACGAGGCGGAGTTGTGATGGTGCTGTACCGCCACCTGGTGGCGCTGTACCCTCAACTCCCTTCAACCCACCCATTCAAACCAGCTTGTTCTCACGCCACGCGCCCCTTCCTCTGCTTGCACCACAGCGGGCGGCTCGTGGATGAACAAGGACGAGGCGGAGTTTGTGATGGTGCTGTACCGCCACCTGGTGGCGCTATACCCGCAACTCAAGGAGTCCTCTGACGTCGGTGTCATCTCCCCGTACAAGCACCAGGTCGGTGTCGATGTAACCTCCGTGTCATCTCCCCGTACAGTTCCCCGTACAGTTACTGCAAGGTGCGTTGCAGATGATGTGTCTGTGCAACCTCTTCATCTGGACTTTTCCCCATTGCTTTCCTAATTCCCCTCTCTCTGGTGCCTCCTCTCAGGTGAAGCTGTTGCGAGACAAGTTTAGAGAGCTGCTGGGCGAGGGGGCTCATAGAGTGGATGAAAGCACATGATGCTGAAAGTAGGCACGAGCAAATGGCTCGTTTGGGTCGGCCCGAAAAGATCCCGAATCTCCCCCCTCTTTTGGTTCTTCCTCTCAGGTGAAGCTCCTGCGAGACAAGTTTCGAGAGCTGCTGGGCGAGGGGGCTCATAGAGTGGATGTCAACACCGTTGACGGATTCCAGGTGCGCGCTGCTGGTGTTGACGGATTCCAGGTGCGCGCTGCTGGTGTTGACGGATTCCAGGTGCGCGCTGCTGGTGTTGACGGATTCCAGGTGCGCGCTGCTGGTGTTGACGGATTCCAGGTGCGCGCTGCTGGTGTTGACGGATTCCAGGTGCGCGCTGCTGGTGTTGACGGATTCCAGGTGCGCGCTGCTGGTGTTGACGGATTCCAGGTGCGCGCTGCTGGTGTTGATGGCTTTGCTGGGTCTTGTGCGTTGCGTGCCCATGTAATGCTCCTTTTTATCATGTTTCATGTGATGCTCGTTTCATGTGATGCTCGTTTCATGTGTTGCTCGTTTCATGTGATGCTTGTTTCATATGTTGCTCGTTTCATGTGTTGCTCGTTTCATGTGATGCTCGTTTCATATGTTGCTCGTTTCATGTGTTGCTCGTTTCATGCCATGCTTTTGTGCGCATGCTCTGCTTGCAGGGCCGAGAAAAGGACGTGATCATATTCTCGTGTGTGCGGGCGGGGAGGGGCAAGGGCAAGAGCATCGGGTTTCTGTCAGACTATCGGCGCATGAATGTCGGCATCACACGCGCCCGCTCCTCCATGCTCGTGAGCCTTGCTCTCATCTGCTCCCCTTCCATGCTCGTGAGCCTTGCTCTCATCTGCTCCCCTTCCATGCTCGTGAGCCTTGCTCTCATCTGCTCCCCTTCCCTGCTCGTGAGCCTTGCTCTCATCTGCTCCCCTTCCCTCCTCCCATCTCTACCCATGTTGCACCTTCCCTGCTCCCATCTCTACCCATGTTGCGCCTTCCCTGCTCCCATCTCTACCCATGTTGCGCCTTCCCTGCTCCCATCTCTACCCATGTTGCGCCTTCCCTGCTCCCATCTCTACCCATGTTGCGCCTTCCCTGCTCCCATCTATACCCATGTTGCGCCTTCCCTGCTCCCATCTCTACCCATGTTGCGCCTTCCCTGCTCCCATCGCTACCCATGTTGCGCCTTCCCTGCTCCCATCTCTACCCATGTTGCGCCTTCCCTGCTCCCATCTCTACCCATGTTGCGCCTTCCCTGCTCCCATCGCTACCCATGTTGCGCCTTCCCTGCTCCCATCTCTACCCATGTTGCGCCTTCCCTGCTCCCATCTCTACCCATGTTGCGCCTTCCCTGCTCCCATCGCTACCCATGTTGCGCCTTCCCTGCTCCCATCGCTACCCATGTTGCGCCTTCCCTGCTCCCATCTCTACCCATGTTGCGCCTTCCCTGCTCCCATGTATCCATGCTCTCATGCTCCACGCAGCACCCCTGCTTCACCATCCGTACATCGCGTTCAAAGGCATCTCCTGTGCTCACCTCTGCATGGGTGCATGGGTGCATGGGAGCAGGTGGTGGCGAATGCAGCAGCGCTGATGGTGGACGAGCATTGGGGCAATCTGGTCAAGCATGCCCGCTCCACCAACCGATACCTCAAGGTCTGCCCTCTTGTTCCCATGTACTTTGGTCACATGCACTGCCACAAGTCTCAAGTCCTCCCCTCAAGTCACCTTCGTCATCCTCCCCTCCCTGCAGGTGTCACGCCCCTTCCACCGCATCTTCGCCAGTGACCACCTGGAGAAGATGAGAGCAGTGGCCCATGCCGAGGGCGAGGGGGAGGGGGAGGGGGAGGGGGAGGGGGAGGGGGAGGGAGCGCCAGGAGCGGAAGCAGGAGGAGCACCAGCAGCAGCAACAGGGCCTGCTTTCAAGAAAGCTCCCACACTGGAGGATTTCGGGGGAAAGCTGGACAAGGGGGATGGGGGGTTGGGTGGGGAAGGGGATGGGGTGGGGGAGGGAGAAGGGGAGGAGGAGGGGGGGGAGGGGATTGGGGAGGAGGAGGAGTTTGAGGTGGCGGTCGAGGCGGGGGACTTTGATGAGGACAACATCGACGGCGAGGGGTCAGTGGTTTTCTGTCTCTGCCTTCCCTCCTGTCTCTGCTTGCTCTTCCGTCCTGTTCTCTTGTCTCCTGCATCTGAGTTTCCAGTCGACTCAAAATCAGTTTGAGGTGGCGGTGGAGGCGGGGGACTTCGATGAGGACAACATTGATGGGAAGGGGTCAGTGCACTTCTCTCTCCCCCTGCTGTACCTCCTGCCCCTTGCCTTGCTTCCTGCCTATTTTGTCTATTGCATCTGAGACTTGAGTGGTGGCGGTGGAGGCGGGGGACTTTGATGAGGACAGCATCGATGGGGAGGGGTCACTGCACTTCTTCCCCTGCTATTCCTCCTGCCCCTTCGCTTTGCCTCGTGCTTCTCTTGTTTCCTGCATCTGATTCTTGAGTGACTCGAAAGGAGTCTGGGGTAGCGGGGGAGGCGGTTGATGATGTCAAGCTACATGGAGAGGGGTCAGTAGTGCCTCTTGCCTCCTGCCCTGCCTTGCCTCCTGCCGCCTCACCTCAATCACATTTGTCATGCTCAATTTACGTCTTGGTGGTTCCTTCATACGTGTCTATCCTGCCTTTCGTCGTCCCTCACCCCTTGCCTTGCCTTGCTGCCACACAGGCCTTCTTGGTGAGCCAAGCACATGTCAAGCACATCGCTACCATACTCCACAGCAACACCGGTACTGTACCGGTACATGCCACGATTATTTGGTCTGTTTGCGTCATGAGCACAGCAGCATGGGCCCCACGTTTGCCGCAGCCGTTGCTTAGCGCATTGCTGGATCGGCAATGCTTTGCTTGTGTTGTTTAATCTCAATGAATGATAGCACATCGCTGAAAAACATAAGCTACTAACATCACATGTACACCATAAAGAGCTGTAGTGTACCAAACGGCCTCATCTTCTGGAAACCTCAAACTCTTGCAGGTACTCGGGGTTGTGGGGGTAGTCTAGGCCGTGCAGCACTGGCATTCTGCGCAGGTCCTCTGGTGAATACATTGGTAGGAACCAGTACCTTCTATCCATGCCGAATACCTGGTGTGGCATACGCGGTGTGGATGACAGAGGGACACATGGACACATGCACACAGAAACACACAAACAGACAAGCCCAACAGAAGAATTCAACACGCGAACGGAGACCGGCAACAACCCTATGTGCCCCTGACAAGTCCATGAACCACAGGCCAAGAGCAAAGGAGTCAGGGGAGGAAAGTGAGTGTGCCTGCATGTGCACACACACACACACAAAGACAGGACACGGCACGCTCCCTACCTGCTCGAAGTTCCTTCGCCTGCCCAGGTCGTAGCGCCATCTGTGCGACCCCCTCTTCTCAAACGCCTGCATGCCATGGCATGGCAGCAGCGGGGGGAGGGGGGGTGTGGGGGGGAGGAGGGGATGCACAAGCGTGACTTTTGAGTCGACTCAAAAGTCACCTGGAGGGGATGCACAAGCGTGACTTTTGAGTCGACTCAAAAGTCACCTGGAGGGGATGCACAAGCGTGACTTTTGAGTCGACTCAAAAGTCACCTGGAGGGGATGCACAAGCGTGACTTTTGAGTCGACTCAAAAGTCACCTGGAGGGGATGCACAAGCGTGACTTGATGGGGGGAACAGGGCAGCTCCTACGCGTGATGGTGTAGTGAGTGTGATGGTGTAGTGAGTGGGATGGTGTAGTGAGTGTGATGGTCTAGTGAGTGTGATGGTGTTGAGTGTGGTGAGAAGAACATGGCGTGGCAGCGGGAAGTGAAGAGAAACAGGCAATACCTTCTTGCAAATGGTTCACTAGCGCGTGGGAAATCGCACCAGAGAGGGCAAAATGCAGCACGCGGAAGGATGTACGTACCTCGATGGTGGTGGTGTTGCCGAGCACGAGCGACACGTGCATGATGAGGAATCCCAGCAGGCTCACGGCGAATGCTATGTTCAGCACTGGCGAGAGGGGGGAGTGGAAAGGGGAAGAGGGGAGGATTAAGTGGCGGATGGGAGAGGAACGGAGGGGAAGAAGCAGGACGTACATAGTGGGTGGGTGTGTGAATCTGCGAATGCAGTAGGAAGGACGTCCAAGGCATAGGGGAGGGAACGAGGGGGAGGGAGGAAAAAGAATAGAGGGCATAGCAGGGAGCGGGGGCCGGCCGGGACATACCGAAGGAGAGGAAGACGGTGGCGAGCTTGGTGGCGTCGTCGCTGGCGGAGGGCGGGGTGGTGAAGAAGTCTATGAAGTGCGGCAGCAGTGCCACCGCCACCACTGCTGTCTCTACAAATGTGTAGAACTGCAGTGCATGGACCGGCGACGCAGGGGGCAGGCGGTGACACACACAGGGAAGGGGTTGGGTGGTGATGGGGCTCAGTGGGGCGTTGGGAGAGGGGATAAGGGAGTGGGAGACGGGATTTGGAGTGGGAGAAAGCATAGGGAAAATACAAGTTGGGGTAAGCTGCGTGGAATGGGACAGAGGAAGAACGATCTGATGAAACGGGGTGCTTGGGATGATCAAGATTAGGGGTGGGAGAGCATGAAAGGAGGTCGGGAAAGCAGAGCAAGAGAACGAGAGGCAGACTGACAAGGAAGAGCAGGAATTGCTTGTAGTTCTTAGCGCCAACGCAGTTGATCACCCACACGCAGTGGTGGTCCATCTTCAATATGCACCGCCCACCTGGTAGACACGTGATGGTGCGGTGGGGTGGGGAGGAGTGGAGAGGGGTAGGGTACAGGAGCGGCCGTTCAGGAAGAGACGTGATGGTGTGGGTGTATGGAGCGAGAGGGCGCATGGGTGTGGCAGCGTGCACAAGAGAGTGAGTGCAGCGAGTGCAGCAGTGATGCGACGGAGCCACACGAGTGAGATGAGATGCACGCACACACAGGAACATAGCCATTCAAATCAAAGACAGAGTCGCAGAGGCAGCGAGACGCACAGACAGAGCAGTGGTGCGCTCGAGGCGGTTTGAACTGCAGGCACCGCTTGCACCGCCGAATCTCCACTGCCCCGCTCGCCATCCCCGCGTCCGCCCTTCCGTCTCTCCCCCCAATCATCCCTGCAACCCCTCCCCGCGGCACTGCCTGCGACTGCTGCTGCGGCTGCTGGTGGTCCTGCTGCTTCCCTCCGTTCTCCATGCCCGCCCTGCCGCCCGCGGGCCCCACAAGAGCAGCACGAGGGTCATCCATTGCTGAGCTGTCATCGTCATTATCGCGATCGTCGGATGCTGACTCGGACAGGCCGCCAGCGCTTGCCACGCTGGCAGCGGAGCCTGACCGACCAGAGTCAGCAGCAGCAGAGGCGGCGGCAGAAGGGGGGTAACTCCCAAGGGCGGCTTGCCTGTGGGTGTCTAGGGTTTGCAGCGACTGAGCCTCGAGATCATCGTCGCCGCGAAAGAAGGGATGCCAGTCGGGTGGTACACCACCAGGGTCCGTGAGCACGACGGAGAAGTAGCTCCAGAGCAGCATGCCGAGCTGGGCGGGGGGTGGGGGGGAGGGGGGAAGAGACGAGAGCGAGACGACGGAGAGAGCGAGGGAGAGAGGGGAGAGAGCGGAGGAGACAAGGGGCAAAGAGGAGGAATAATACGGATTTCACGCTGTGAATTCAACAAGTCTCGCGAGAGGCGGGTACTGCGGAACTTGGTGGGTGCATAAGCAAGCTGATGCAGACGAATCACAAGCGGGGATCGATCGTGGAAGGGTGTGACGAGGCGGGCGAGGAGGCTTACGAGGCCGTGGAAGACGGCGAGCACGAGGAACGCAATGAACGACGTGGAGCCTCCCTTCGATAACTCAGGGCCGTAACTCGCGATGACTACAGCGTAGTAAGTAACCGCGACTATAGCGAGGACGACGAGGATCATAATGGATCCGAGAATCTTCAAGCCTGTGCAGAACTTGAACGCGTTCCACGCCATCGCAAATCTCGTAGTAGATAGTAAGTTCTCCACGAGATGTAAGCCTGCTCTAGTGCCTTTGGCCCAGCTCCGTTAATTTCGACGCCCTTGGTCTCTATCTCCGATTTTTTAGACCGTACAACTGGCAGTTTCGACCTGGTGGCTACCGCACCGCCATAGCTATATTCCGCAACTGCTGCTGGTAAGGTGCAGTCGCACAGATCCCTAGGTTCCCACTTTCGACTGAACGTGAAGCGCAGCGGAACTCCCTTAGGATGATACAGCATCCAAGTTCGAATATGAAAGATTGGACAATGCAAAGCACTATACATCAGTTGGATATATGTAGCGGGAATTTTATACACTCTCACCCTTGCACATCTATTTTATATCTTTTTCCGATCTCCACGCCTTGTTCCGCTATGAGGTGACTTGACAGAGCGTGTGCCAACGCTGTCGAATTGCAGACTCAGCTTTCTCGAGTCAGCACGAACACATCAGAAGCCGCAAGCCAATCAGCGCCGAAGACCGACATTTAAAACCTGTAAGTCCACACCGCGGTTCGCAATATTGACTCTATATCGAGGGCATTCGCATACCGTCACATCAGTCCATGTCGCATGTCAAATGGTTGCGCGATTCCAAATGCAGGCGCACATTTCAATGGATCAAGCCAATTTGCCCCCACCCAACCCAGCATTCCTTGACTGGCTTCCGCCTTGCATTGCATCTCCCTCCCTCCTGCCACTCCACCCGCCCAACAAGTACACAGACATCTGGCTCGCTGCCGCCACCGCCATCGTTTGTTCACCCTGGAACGAGCAACAGTTCCACCCTGGGTTTCTTCCCGCTTCGACCTAGAGCACGTGGCACCTACTACCTACATCCAAGAGCATTTCTCGCATCGATCCATTTCATTCCATCCTGAAATAAAACCTCGCGAAGTTCACGTTAGTCCCACCCACCAAGCTTGTCTCCAGTAGTTATCCTCGACAGTCGAAGCCAGTTTAATTTAGACAGGCGGCCACCTTAAAAACCAGGCTAAAATCTCGTCTTCACTACCTAACCAGAACACACTCATGGTCTCGCCAGTCGCGGCAGAGCGAGGCGCAGCGAATCAAACATGGCAGTCACTTCGTGAGTCAGTAGTGCCGGCGGCCACAGAAACCAAGTCCGTGGCTGACTCCAAGTCGGCAATCTCGAGGGTCGACTCGTGGGTCGACGACCACCTGCTGGTGCCACCTCCCCCAGCCGAGCCCGATAAGAGCGACGGCGACTTCGGCGACGTCGCAGATGGTGTCGCCGACGGCGGTGTTCCCGCGGACCCGCTCACGCGAAAGGTCGCAGCGTTGGAGGTGGAGAACTGCGAGATGACCGGGCGAGTCGCTGGGCTGGAGGCGATGCTTCGCGAAAAGGAGCAGGAGTCGCACGAGCTGCGTCGTCAGCTGCTGGCGATCACTCGCGCGCTGGAGGAGGGCAGCCACGCCGACACGCTGTCGCGCGCGGAGCTCCTCAACCAGGTGCTCAGCCTAGCCAATCAGGTGAAAGAACTTTCCGACGAACGCGCGGCGCTGCTCAGCGCGCCTGGCGGCGTGGCATTTAACTACGGCCTGGGGGGCGGGTCTAAGAAGTCCGTCGCTTCCGAAAAGGCCCCAGAAGAACATCCCGTCGGAGAATTTGCAGGTGTCGAGGAAGGAAGTTCTGCAGATATTGAGGACAAGCCGGATGAGCCAGCAGCAGCGGATGCTGCGCGGGTGTCGAGCTACCGTCCTCCGCCGGCAGAGGCTCTGGTACCCGCGTCTGCTGCGGAAGAAGAGGATCATGGCACGGAGCCGCTGTCCTCGGCGCCGTCAGTGGCGCCGTCGATGACGCCTTCGCGGCCGGGCACGTCTCTCTCGTCGCGATCGCAGCAGCTCATTCCGCGATCGTACACCATGCCTGTCCTCGCCCCGTCGGGACCGTCGTCCCAATCACGCCTGTCGGCGCTCCCCATGTCAATAGTACCGTACGACCCCGCTACTGCCGCCGAGAGCATGGCAAATGTAACGGCGCCGATTGCAGGGGCTATTGTTCCGTACCAGCCGCCGGGCGGTAGTCTAGTGGCAGGGGAAGTTGAAGGCTCGGAAAGCGCAGTTGTAACGTACATGCCCCCAACGGGCCCCAGCGTTCGATCCAATCCGTTCGACCGGCCGAACACGTACGAGATGAACCGCCCGCAGGCATCGGGGCCGAGCGCGAAGCCGAGTCGCGTGCAGAGCTTCGTGCCGTCGACTGTCCCTGAAACGGCAGCTGAAGGAGCCACGTCCGGCCTCGGCGCAATGCGCGGGGCGATTGCGACGCTGATTCGTTGCGGGACGCGTCCAGAGGTCCGCGAGATTCAGATTCGGCACCTGGAGAAGCTGAACCGGTCCAAGCGGGTGACCCCAGAGGATATCTTCGCTGCTATTCAGTCGAGATGCCTCACCATTCTGGCGCAGGTGAGAACTGCATCTGGTGTTTCATCGCTAGCCAGACAGGCATCGCCTACATTCTTGTAAAAGGTTTTCCTGGTGTTGCATTCGGCTAGCAGGAATGTTCCATGCTGACTGCATGCTGACATATCTTTCTCTCTCTTGTCTTGGTTTGTATCCTGGTCAGGTGGAACCTCCTTCAGGATTTAACATTCTGGGCGTGAAGGTCAAGATTCCCCGCAAACTCACCTCCATCTCTTCCTCCATCTCCCTCACCTCTACCTCCTCCGCCTCTACCACTCCTTCCAACATCCGGGTCACCGACTCTGAAGCCAAGTTCCTCACCAGCCCCTCAGTAGAACTCGTGGCATTCCTGTTTGCTGCCGTTGTCACGCACGCATGGGCGCCGATTGAGTGTTTTCCGGCCATAATGGAGCAGATGGGCAACATGTATGTGCGGCGGCTGCTCATTGTTGATTTCCTGGATGCTGCCTTCAAGCGCGTGGGCCGGCTGGGAGTGGATGCCCTGGTGCAAGATCTACGGGGAATAGACAGGCTGCTGGGAGTGAATGAGGAGAGGCTGCCTTCAGTCAAGGAGCTTAGCAACTGCAAGGTGAGTTGCTTTGGAAGAGGTGACGTTGTTTGATTTGTCAGTGAACTTATGTTTCTGGAACCTGGTTTGGTTGTGCAGGTTCTGGTCATGATTCACAGCAAGGCTGGCCTCCAGTGGAAGAAAAAATGGGTTTTTGGGAAGTAGGACTAGCATGGATTATGCTTATGTAGAATGTATGGAAGATTTATGTTGCTCACTTTGTATTGTGTCTAGGGCTGTGTAGATTGGACGTTTTTTAGGTGTGGGAAGTTATTTCATTACACAAATATCAACACATCAAAATATCGAACTGATTCGGAAAGCGTATGCTACTGTATATCACTGTTATATGTGCAACTGAAGGAGCGACTGAAGATTGCACTAGAGTCAATCGAGTACAAATGTGAGTGAATTCATTGAGCAAACATTCATAGAAAAAAACAGTAAACAGTACGGTAATGCGGTACGTGCATGCTAGCTAGTGTGATGCTTGCAGCGAGGTTCGAGCTACCCAAAGTGTAGGCCATGACCCCATTCCCCTTCGGGCTAGTGCGCAGACTTGGACCCACTCCATTCGAGGAAGTCACTCGGACCCTGACCCCGTTCCCCTTCGGACTACATGGTCTGCTCTCCCATAAGGCCATCCTTGAACGAGACTATCTTCCCTCCTTCATTCCCCCGCGGGCACTGGATGAACTTCAAGGCCTCCTCGCTCTCCCCCTACTTATCCAAGGCCCACCCCTGCGCATGCAATGCATCCTTACCGAACCTCTCGCCTTCAACCGGCTGCTCCTCAAACCCGACGAGAGACCTTTCGGCACCCGCCAACACGAGCGATTCCTGCTTACACGACAACCCCGCATCGGACACATTGTCCGAATCACCAACTTCGACGTCAGCCCCATCTCTGCTCAGGAATTCTGCTCCCATCTCCCGGCAGAATTCCATGACGACGCCACACGTCTCCTCCCAGATCTCATAAAGGCTATCAAGCCTCCCTGGTGGGCCGGCCTACGATCCCCTCACTCGTCCTCTGCCTCCCCCGGAGATTGGTTCATGCTCTCGGATGATCACTACTCCATATCTCACCTCGTTATCCAGGTCGCCGCTTTCTTCCCCCCCTCTACCGTCTCGTCTCGGCTACTGTCCACCCCGTCTCGCCCAACCATCGCCCAATCAATACCGGACTCTTCCGTTTACAGGACCTCCTTGAGGTGTACGTCAGGGAATGGTGGCTCGCAGGGCCACTTCATACAGGGACTGGGTTAGGAGCTATGGTATAACTTCTACAGGACGGCATCCCCAACCCAGCCTCGCCGACATCCGCCGTCTCGTTTACTCCACACAGCCACTTACTCACCACAGTCGATGAACCCGAGACCTCACCCTTCCTCCTCCTCCTCTCCCTGGCCTCAAGGACCCCTTTCTCAAAGACCAGCCGAGCCGCCAACAGGATATCCTCTTCAGAATCTACACACTAACTCTCCCCTCTGGATCACGCTCCCAATATTTCAACGACCGAGGGGTGTGTCCCCGGTGTCCCGCTGCCGTTGTAGAGACACTGCCGCATATCTTCTTCGAATGCGCCTCCGCCGGAAATGTCATCTCTGCTGTGCGCACAGTCGCTGACCGTCACCTCGGACAAACCTCCCCCGCTGAACACATCTTCTTCCCTATACAGTCACGGGTTGGACAGTCTCCCCCATGGAGCTTACTAGTTGGAGCAGCAGCCAAGACGCAGTGGAATAGTCGCTGTGACCGCAGGTACCGCAACTCCTCCTCCTCGAGCTTCGAGATACTGCAGCTCATCTTAGCCCAATTCCTAATTGCCTTCAAAATCTATATGTGGAGAGGCAAACGTCAATCGGCCAAGAAACGTCAACGTATATCATCCAGCATCAAGCGAGCACATAAACTCCGACTTCTCCTCTTCGACAGGACCGGCACACCCTCTATCCAATCCACCCCGACCTAAGGTTCTCCTGGCTCTTGGGAAATCCGTTCCGACCACCATAGTCACCCATCGCATAGAGCGTCTCCCCAGGCAGCTGGCGGTTGTCCGCGAGGACAAGAAATATTGTGTGTTCCACGTGCTCCGCTATGGATGCTGGCCACCTCGGCCATGTTTCTAGACTCCTCTATGGATTACTCCTTGTACATTGATTACGATCAATATATAACCTTAACCTTAACCCAAAGTGTCGGCCAATCGGCAAAGTCTAGCACTGCGAGGTTTGGCATAAGCGACGCAATGTGGCGAACACTTCTAGGCGGTAACGAGTGAAGAAACGGTTGGGTCTTGTATATGCTGCTATGTGTGCAGAAAGGAATCCGGAATTTTATTCTTACAATCACTTTCTTGGCCTATATCAGCACATAGTTTCCTACATACTGTTGCTGGTTAGTATGAGCACACTTGGCCTATATCAGCAAAAAAAGAATTCCTACTCTATCATTGCTGGTTAGTGTCAGGTGGCTTGAGTCTCCGATATAAGGAGTTTTGTTGGTGTCAGGTCGGGTATTGCAGGTCTGTTGTAGCTAGTTTGGCGCGGGCGGGATGAATGTGTCAACGAGAGCTATTCTCTGTTTAGCAGGCGCCACGGGAAGCCCTGACTATGATTCCAAACCTGTAGTCAGGGCGAGTGCCCGAGTCTTCCCGAGACTCCCGAACATCGAGGCGCTTCGAAGCTGCACCCCGTCCCAAACCTGGGCTCACCGCTGAAGTGTGGGTCACGCCCCAACCAGACCTCTTTCTTTATAGAGGCTCGGTGCTCTGACGGCTGGTTCGTGCGTCAAGCGAAATCTGCGAAGGGCGTCATCGCGACAGCTTCCATCCTTCACGCTGCACACGCTGTGCGCTACCGGCCCATCCTCCTGTCAACCGTGCAGAGGACACTTTTGAAGGGTGCGTGCGGGGAGGCTGCTTGCGCCAATTCCCAACCCCTCCCAACCACAACGCGCAGAAATTGTTCCGTTGGGCTGTGTGGCGTTCCGTTACGTTCGGTCAAGGCTCTCGACTCGACGTCGCTCGCCTGAGCCACGAACAGACAGACCGCCCCAAGCCCGTCACCTTCGGCCCCCCGCCTTGAGATTCTCCTCGCCAGCTGCCTTGGAGTTGGCGAGGCGGCTCTCCCAAACCAGAGTAGAAGCAGCGTGCGGGCATCCCTCGATATCCTCTCCTTCATTTGACATTCCAGCTCCAACCCTCTTGGGACTATCCTACGTGATGTTGTTCCGACCGAGTTAGTTGTGATCGAGGATTCAGTTATCGTACTAGTTTTTAGGATAGAGCCAAGTAGGTAGTGGCTGACTTGGGCTTTCGCTTCTTCGGTCTTCCCGGGGGAGGGCATGGAGCACAACACGGGCCTCGTGGCGGGGAGCCACAACCGGAATCAGCTCGTGGTCATACGCAAGGAGAATGAAAATGTAACAACTTTCTGTGAACATCCACGCTTTCTTAGGCGGTGTCTTCTCGTCCACCCCATAATTCTTCAGTAGTCAGTTGGCCGAATAGTACTTTCTTTTTTTACTCAGAGCTCGCCGTTTGCGTTCCTGTGCCATTGCAGAGCGCCAAGAGCGGCTTCAACCCGTCCGTCTGCCAGATTTGCGGCGACGATGTCGGCCGTACGGTGGAGGGCGACCTCTTCATTGCCTGTAACGAGTGTGCTTATCCCGTGTGCCGCCCGTGCTACGAGTACGAGCGCAAGGAGGGTAGCAGGGCTTGTCCTCAGTGCAAATCCTCCTACAAGCGACTCAAGGGTAAATTCACCCTAGTCATGCCCGGCTGTGCCTCCCCGATTCATGCTCCGCCTCGTCCTTCTTCGACAGGCTGTCAATTGCTAAGGAGCCTGAGTCATTGCGTTGGTATTTGCAGGAAGTCCTCGGATTGACACGGATGACGACGAGGATGATACGGATGACGTGGAACAGGAATTCGGCATCTCGGAGAACAGCAGCGGTCGGGATGATGGCACCCGTCGCGGCATGTCGCAGCAGCACGGGGATCCTCAGCACCAGGGCCAGCAGCAGATGCACCCGGATGGTTCTAACGCGTACGACTCGTACCACGTCGGATCGCACTACCCCATGCTGACGTCAGGGCAGGTGGACCCCGATATGAGCATGTCGTCAGATTACAACAACGCGGGCGCCATGGTCCCCGCCTCCGCGCTCCCCAACCAGGCGTACAACTACTCGCAGAGCAACGCCGGCGACATGTCCAGTAAGCCTCAACTCCTCCCCACCCCTTCGCTCCCTTTCCCGCTCCAATCGCTACCCTGCTTCCGTACGCATGCAGCGTTCTTCAAGTAAATACCCATCGACTCCCTTGTCTCCGCCACTCATCATCGTCGTCGTCTTCTCTCCCCCCGTGCGCACGTTCCCCCTTTCCGCGTTCCCGCAATCTTACCACCGCCCGGTTCCCGTCCGCGTCCCCCTTTCCCCCGCTCTCCCCCCGCGTTCCCCCGTAGTGGACGTGCGCGCGCTGGACCCGAGCAAGGACCTGGGCGACTACGGGTACGGCAGCGTGGTGTGGAAGGATCGCCTCGAGGCGTGGAAGCAGCAGCAGGGCCGCGGCGGGCCCATGGGCGGCATGGGCATGAACGGCGCGCCGCCCGCGCCGCCCGTCCCCGGCCCGGACCCCATGGACACGGCCGACCTGCCCAACATGGACGAGTCGCGCCAGCCGCTTTCGCGGAAGGTGCACTACCCGTCGTCGCTGATCTCCCCGTACCGGCTGATCATCATCATTCGGCTGTTCGTGCTCGCATTCTTCCTGCGCTGGCGGTGCCTGAACCCCGTGGATGGCGCGTGGTGGCTGTGGCTCATGTCCGTCATCTGCGAGGTCTGGTTCGCCTTCTCCTGGATTCTCGATCAGTTCCCCAAGTGGATGCCCATCAAGAGAGAGACGTATCTCGACCGGCTCGCGCTTCGCTATGAGCGGCGCGGCGAGCCGTCGCAGCTCGCGGCCGTCGATCTGTTCGTGTCAACGGTGGATCCGGCCAAGGAGCCGCCGATTACGACGGCGAACACGCTGCTTTCGATCCTGTCCGTTGATTACCCGACGGAGAAGGTGTCCTGCTACGTGCACGACGATGGTGGCGCCATGCTGACGTTCGACTCGATGAGCGAGTGCAGCGAATTCGCGAGGCGCTGGGTGCCGTTCGCGAAGCGTTACAAGATCGAGCCGCGGTGCCCCGAGATGTACTTCACGCAGAAGGTGGACTACCTGAAGGACAAGGTCGACCCGCAATTCGTCAAGGACCGCCGCGCCATCAAGGTACGCACAGAGCGACGAGCGAGAGACGAGGAGCGAGGATGGGTAGGGAGGTCGGGGTATGGAAGAAGGGGAAAAATCGTGTGGGACGAGACGGGGAGCAAGAGCATGGGCGAAATCGTTGTTCAGTTGACCTTGTGCCTCGCTGCGTCCGCTCACACGCGTCTCTCTTTACAAGCGTACGCCTGTCTTATTTCGAGTGCGCCCGTCTCATTCCCCGTGTGCGTGCAGCGCGAGTACGAGGAGTTCAAGATCCGGATCAACATGCTGGTGGCCAAGTCGCAGAAGGTGCCCGACGAGGGCTGGACCATGCAGGACGGCACGCCGTGGCCCGGCAACAAGTCGCGCGACCACCCGGGCATGATCCAGGTGTTCCTGGGTCCCAGCGGCGGCACGGACGTGGAGGGCAACATGCTGCCGCGCCTCGTGTACGTCAGCCGTGAGAAGCGCCCCGGATACAACCACCACAAGAAGGCCGGTGCCATGAACTCCCTGGTGAGATATTGCCTGGTCCGAGCCGAAGGTCCTTGCCCGCTCGCTTGTCCTTGTCCTTGTCCTTGTCCTTGTGTCTCGTGTCTCCCCCCATGCGTCGCCCACGCACTTGATTTGATCTTCGCTCCTCGCTTGCGCGCTGGTCTTTTCCACTCACTTCACCCCCGCACCTCCCCCAATCCTCCACAAACGCTCACCCGCAGATCCGTGTGTCAGCCGTCCTGACGAACGCGCCGTACATGCTGAATCTGGATTGCGATCACTACATCGCGGATAACAACGCATCCCCTTTGGCTCACTCCAACCGCTCTCCCTCCCCCCCTCCTTCCCCGACCTCCCTTTCACGCATGCAGATCCGCGTGTCAGCCGTGTTGACGAACGCGCCGTACATGCTGAATCTGGATTGCGATCACTACATCGCGGACAGCAAGGCGCTGCGCGAGGCCATGTGCTTCATGATGGACCCCAACGTCGGCAAGAAGTGCTGCTACGTGCAGTTCCCGCAGCGATTCGACGGCATTGATCCCAACGATCGATACGCCAACAACAACACCGTCTTCTTCGATGTAAGCCTCGCGCCCGCCTCTGAAAGAAGCGCTACATTGGTGTTGAAGCGTTTCAAGACTGTTTCGTGACGCTCTCCACATCCCATGCCTTACCGACTCTCCTCTCGTCACCTGCTACCCACCCTGAACCGTCACCTCTGCCTCTTACCCAACCTCTCCTGGCCCAATCCCTCTCCCCTTCCCCCTACGCAGATCAATCTGCCCGGGCTGGATGGCATTCAGGGGCCGTGCTACGTGGGTACCGGATGCTGCTTCCGCCGGCGCGCGCTGTACGGGTACGATCCGCCCAAGCCCAAGAACAAGCGCAACAAGTGCGGCGTGCTCTGCTCCTGCTTCTCCTGCTGCGGCGGCGGCGGGCGCGGGGAGAAGGGCGGGCGCAAGGGGCGCAAGGGCGACGAGGACGAGGGGACGCTTCCGCTGTACGACGGCGAGGAAGGTACGCTGACGTGGATGCTGTGCTCTCATCGATTTCATCCTTGCCCCTCCTTCGCCCCATCCATGAAAGTCCTACTCTCTCCTGCCATGGCATGTGGCTTCTCTCCTGTTAGGCCATTCTCCCTGCCCTTCCCTTCCCTCGCTAGGGCCTCACTCTGTCCGTTGTGTCCCTCCCTCCTCCCTTTCTGACAGTGGGCGAGGGCGACAGCCTGGTGGCGCTGAAGAAGTTTGAGAAGAAGTTCGGGCAGTCGCCCGTGTTTGTGCTCTCCACGTTCCACGAGGATGGCGGCGGAGTGGCGTCCGCCAGCCCGGGGTCGACGCTCAAGGAGGCCATTCACGTCATCTCGTGCGGCTATGAGGAGAAGACCGAGTGGGGCAAGGAGGTGCGTCCGTGCTGCTTCTGCTGCTGTTGACGCTCTCTCACTTCTCTTTCTCCCTGGTTTTAACACTTATGCTTTGCTCTCTCTTCCAAAAGCGCATTGTCTCCCTCCTCATCAACCGTCCCTCTCTTCCTCTTCTCGTCACTTGCTCTCCCTCCCTGCAGCTTGGCTGGATCTACGGGTCAGTCACAGAGGATATTCTCACGGGCTTTAAGATGCACTCCCGCGGATGGCGCTCCATCTACTGCAAGCCCAAGCGCCCCACCTTCAAGGGAGGCGCGCCCATCAATCTGTCCGACCGTCTGCAGCAGGTGCTTCGCTGGGCTCTGGGCTCAGTGGAAATCTTCCTCTCGCGCCATTGCCCCATCTGGTACGGCTGGAAGGGCAACAACCTCAAGGTTCTGCAGCGGCTGTCGTACACCAACACTGTGGTGTACCCGTTTACGTCCTTCCCGCTGCTAGTCTACTGCACCATTCCCGCCATCTGCCTGTTCACAAACAAGTTCATTGTTCCCGCGCTGGACACCACTTCCACGCTCTACTTTATTGCTCTCTTCATGACCATTTTCGCCACGGGTCTGCTGGAGATGCGGTGGAGCGGTGTGGGCATGACGGACTGGTGGCGCAATGAGCAGTTCTGGGTGATTGGAGGCGTGTCGGCGCATCTCTTCGCCGTGTTCCAGGGCCTGCTGAAGGTCCTCGCCGGTATCGACACCAACTTCACGGTCACGGCGAAGCAGGCGGAAGATGGGGAGTTTGCAGAGCTTTATCTGTTCAAGTGGACTTCTCTGCTCATCCCGCCGCTCTTCCTGCTCATCATCAACTTCCTTGGGATTGTCTGCGGCGTGGCGACGGCCATGAACACGGGCGATGGCAACTGGGGCCCGCTGTTTGGCAGGCTTTTCTTCTCCTTCTGGGTCATCATGCATCTGTATCCCTTCATGAAGGGTTTGGGCGGGCGCAACCAGGCGATTCCCACGATTGTCATTGTGTGGTCGGTGCTGCTCGCGTCCATCTTCTCGCTGCTCTGGGTTAAGATTGACCCCTTCTCTTCTACGGAGCCCAACCCAAGCGATAACCTGCAGCAATGCGGCGTGTCGTGCTAGGTGGAGCCATGGCTTGCTTGCTTTTCTGTTCCATTTGCTGCTAAGCTTGCCTACGAACAATATAGGTGTCTGGGCAATGACCAGCTGACAATGGTAATGCAGTAGCCTTTGAAGACCTGACTCTGTATCTTCGGGTGTATTTGAGCCTCATAATGATCGATTCAAGTCCATGGAACTTAGAAAAGCCAATGCTGATTGAAGAGAAGAAAACATACCGGTAGTTCTAAGTGCGCTACTGTAGTACCATAGCATACCATACGCAGATTAGCGCATAACCAACACGCAAAAAAATGCATCTGTACAAGTCAAAATCAGTTGGCGTCATCACTGGTTCATCCTACAAATCAAAGCTATCAAGTCATGCATTCAATGCAATGCACTTCCAATTCAGTACAACATTTCTGGCAGGGGTACTGGTACTAGTACAGAACTCCCTGAGCAGATCAAAAGCAGTGTTGTGTGAGTCATTGACCTTAGGAAAAGCATCTATGAAGGGCAGCGGAGACAGGCGGCAACCACCGAGCCCTTGCTCCATGCAACGACCCGTTCCTTTGCTTCTTCCCCACGGCACCTGCCTCCTGCCCTCCAGCTCCCCTCCCAGCTTCCCCAATCTTGTGGACAACACTGGTTAAGGCTTGCACAGCCCCTTCTCCCCTTGCTGCTGCCCCTGCTGCTGCGGCTGTGGCAACAGAGCTAGTGCTCTGGTTAATGTCAGTGCTCGTTTTCACGGCCTTATCAGTACTGCTGGTGCCATAGGCACTGTTATTGAGCGCACTGCTGGCTCCACTGCCGGATGTAAGCGATCGGCAGACAACTGCTGGTGTGTCACTGTCTTCGCTAAGAGTAACCGGGCTAGAGCTCTGCACCCGGTGTGCATGGTTGCTGTCGGGAGACAAGGCGAAAAATCTGGAGAGCAGTTGTGAAGGAGAGGAAACGAGAGGAAGGCGAGAGGGGGGAGATTGCCGGGGAGGTGGCGCCGCTGGGAGGGGCAGTGCAGAAGCTACTGGGGGCAGCAGGGTAGCGTGTGGCAGCAGCAGGGCATCGTGTGGCGGCAGCAGCAGAACAGTGTGAGGCGGCGGCAGCAGCGCAGTGTGAGGCGGCAGCAGGTTCAGGAGAGGGTACCCAGCGCCAATCGACAGGGGGATAGGGGCAGAGCTCAGGAAGCGCATTCACGCTCACCCCACGGCGATGCCCAGGCTTGCACGAGGCACCAGACGAGGAGGAACGTGCAGGAGCACCTCGTGGTGCACCTGCTGAGCCACCTGCTAGGACACCTGCTGAGGCACCTGGCGGGACACCTGAGGCACCTGAAGGAGAACATGACGCCTGTTCGCTCTTCCGCGGCGGAGCGCCATCTCTGTCCGAGCTATTTTCGCGGCCGTTTGGGTCAAAACGGCCGCTGCAGCCGCCATGGCTGGCGTCTGGCGGCCCGTACTCGCCCAGGTCGCCACAGCTGAAGCTGCGACTGTGATCTTCCGCCGACCAGTCGCGGCTGCGCGCAGTCTCCGCCGCCAGCACCACCACGGCCTGCGATTCCGGGTGGCGGAAGCTCTGCCTGCGCCACTCCGCCACGGAGCGCGCCAGCTCCGCGTTGGCCTCCCGCGCCATGCGGCGGAGGTGGCGGCGACGGCGGCGGCGCATCTCGTTTTCGTTGTGGATGTGGTGGTCCGCGGAAACATCAGGCGCAACCATGCCCTGGTGCGCCAAGTGGGTGATTTCATCTTGGGGAACAGCGCGCCAGTCAATAGCGGGGATGGGGCAAACAGTAGTGGCGTCCATTGCACCGGGGTGATAGTGCTGTTCTTCTGGAACGGATTCCGGAGAGTGGCGCTCAAAACACGAATTCCAGAAAAACCGAGAGTCTAAACTGCAGTACGACGACGACGACGAGGACAAGGCAGGCGGCGAGGTGAAGGCACGAATTCCGGAAATTACTTTCGAGTCAGAATGGGCTAGCAAGGTCAACACACGGCATGGCTGGGCGAGATAAACATAAAGAGCTTCCTCATTCCGGAGATCTCCTAAAACGGCACAGGACGAGCTGGGAGGGATGTGTGTCGAGTCGAATCGCCCATCAGCCCTCAGACGAGGTGAGCTCCTCCAACGTCTCAGTGACCGCGACGGATGGGAACGACGCGAAGATTCATTAACAAGTAACGAAAATCGGCTCAAGACTCAAGAGCGTCGGGTAGGTGACATCGACATCTTTACGTTCGCCTCAGTCCCTGTATGGTAAATGGGGAAAGGGAACAGAACGCCTGAAACGACATCAGAATCGATGAGCCATAGCTCACGTTGGCGAGTTGCGATGTTGGATCGCCATTGCATGATGCACGCACGTGCGACGCCGTGCACCTGTTGGCCGATAGTTTGGCGTTGAAGATATTCGTGTTATAGATTCGAGGTCACAGCCTACGGCAGGTAATGTAATGACGACGCCACCGCATGATTCTTTCGACGACACTATGTGGCTCCCGTCGAAGAGCGGTGATTCGGAGATACACGGGTCCAGACAGCCGGCCATAAATGGAATTTAAAAATATTTTCAGCAACAGCTGGCTGCACAGCTAAGAAAGTGAGGTGACGCCACTGTCCATGGTTGCATTGCAGGGACGAGGACGAAGGAAACGACGGGTGAGAGCAGACAGACTGTGCAGAGCAGACAGCGGAATGAACAAGAGAAAGAAGGGAATGGGGTACGGTTGGGAGGGTTGAGTTGAGGCGGAAGCGGAAGGGGAAGGGGAGCGCTGGCGGGAATCAGCACGTTACAGCGGAGCTGAATGATGAGCTCGAGGTGGTATGTGGAGGTTCCGTAAGGTTGGGCAGGTGATACAGTAAGTGTACAGTACAGTCGATGCTCAGCCTATGACAAAACATTTGCTCCCCACAATTAGAAATTTAGTCACTCTCGAACGTTTTGCCTGTGAGTGACTAAATTGACCATTGTACTCGGGGTACAGTCACCAAGTTGAGGAAGAAAAACATCTACAGCACAAAAACAACAACGGTTACCCGTCATCAGAGAAGTTAACCTGGTTACGAAATTAAAACCCTTGACTCGATTCTCGTTGCAATTTCATATTACTGTCACATTTTTGCCCGTGGCGACAAGGGCGAAAGTGGCGAAACACAACAAACCCGTTTCAAGCACATGCCGTCCGTCTACCTGGTGTTCTTGAAATGGACAACGCTTGTATTTCTGTGATGCCTATGGAGATTCGTGCAATACACGTGCAGATATGGATATCTCCGACTGTAAGCACTGTGCTGTTGGCTTCTGAGAAGCGGAAGGGCCGCGGAGACGAGTGAGTGTATTCTCACTTTATGACTGCTTAAAGGCGGGCTTCCGTTGATTGATTATTAGGCTCTGAATGTTTTGTTGTCTACGAGATGCCAAGCCACCATAAAATAGGCGGTGTGAAAATAGCAGCCAGGTAGTTTCAGGTGGTTTGAAACACTTAGCAAGTAGCCCCTACATGGTACTAGCATGTGAGATTATTCTGTGACCTGGTCTACACATGCAGATTTGTAAGACGAGGACACTTTCAATCTGTTTCAAGCAATAACATCTAACTCTATTCGGTTCAGCCTTGTGCTGAAGGACCAACAATGTCTCACAACATGTGCATAATACACCTGCAGACCAAATGCTGCAGTATCACGTTTGCGACCAATGTCACAATATCTGCTCATATTGTGCCCTGTAGTCGTGTTTTCTGATCATATGTGCATGCTTAACCCTCAAACGGTGTTTTGGAATGATGAGTGCTTGGGTGTGGGTGTTGCTATGGATTTGCTAGGCACAAGCAGCAACAGTGGCGGACCTAGGAGGCAGGAGGCAGGAGGGAGGAGGCAAGGACAGTGGAAAGTGGACGTGGGTGGCCTAGTGCCAACAAACGACAAGGTGATTCATTCACTCACACCGGGCATTGTCTATTCAATGGTTCACTCGTTGCCTGCAAGTAATGGAGGTGCGGGGAGACAAGACAGCATGGTCACATGAAGAAATGGTCATGTTAAGGAATGATCACACAAAGGAATGGTCAGACTCGTACCTACCTGCACACTCTGCGTGGAAGCTAGGATCATGGAGAAAAGCGTGCAACGAGCAAGAGAATGGGAGACATGGGCAGAACAGAGAAAAACACCCCCGAAAAATGTATGGCGTGGAAGAATGGCGGGACTTACAAGGGAGACGAGGAAGGGCAGCAGAGGTGGAGGGAGAGGAGGGGCGGAAACGTCAGGTAGAGCTGCTGGAGCGCAGGTGAGTGACCTTGCCTATCGCCACCGTCTTGCCTGGCAGGGGGAGGGGGAGCGGGGCAGGGGGATGGGGAGAGGGGCAGGGAGTTGGGAAGATGTGAGGAGGAAAAGCTTAAGGCAGAGCTGCTGGAGCGCAGGTGAGTGACCTTGCCTATTGCCACTGTCTCGCCTGGCGGGGGGAGTGGCGTAGAGGGGGATAGGAAGAGGGGGAGAGAGGTGGTAAGACGTGAGGCGGAAGATTGTCAGGTAGAGCTGCTGGAGCGCAGATGAGTGACCTTGAATATTGCCACTGTCTTGCCTGGCGGGGGGGAGTGGCGTGGAGGGGGATAGGGGAAGAGTGAGAGGAACGGGAGATGGGGAGAGGTGAGGGAGCGAAGGGCATGAGAGGGGTGAGAGGCGGATATGGGTGAGCAGTGTGGGAAAATGCAGTTTGCACACACAGCATCATGCACAGCATGGCATTTTGCATGCACGGGAGGGAACAAGAAGCAGCAACGCTGGGTGTGCAAGGCAGGGCAGCGCGGGGATGAGAATGGTGTGTGTGTGTGTGTGTGTGTGTGTGTGTGTGTGTGTGTGTGTGTGTGTGTGTGTGTGTGTGTGTGTCAAAGGCCACTCACCCTCGTCGCGCAAAGTGAAGCGGCCGAGCTGAGGGAAGTCTGAAAACTTCTCCACACAGATGGGGTCGCTCACCTGGGGGTGGGGGTGGGTTGGATAGAGAGAGAGAAGGGGGGTGGGTGGATGGGGGTGCGTTAAAAAAATCTCAAAACCAGAGTGAGGCGGAAGAGCTGAGGGAAGTTGGATTTTTTTCCACACAGATGGGGATGGAGTAAGGGGGATGGGGAGAGGAGGAGAGTATGGAACGGAAGGGATGGGAGTGGGGAAATGGGGGTGGGAGCCGGAGGGTGGGAGTACGTGGGTGGAGGTGTGGGGTTGGGAAAATGGGGGGGAGAACAGAGAATGGGAGAGAGAGAGAGAGGGGATGAAGCACGGGAGCTGCAAGGCAGAGGTCATATGAGAAAAGGTGTACGTGTGTGGGTGTGCGTGCATGTATGCCTCTCAGGTGCCCTCGACCGCTTACTCCTTACCCCCTCACCTCACCCCTCACACCCCCTCTCTCATTCACACCTGGATGCGCACAACCACGATAGCGCCGCTCTTCACAAAGAGCGGTTTCTTCTTCATGGGCTTCTTGGTCTTGAGGTCCGTCTGCTGCAGCAGGCTGATGATCTCACACTCCTCCACCACGCTGTGCACATGCAGCACCGCTTTGTACCCCGCTGTGAAGATCGCCTTGTGATCCAGAAGCTCCAGGATCTGCCGGGCAAGGAGACAAGTGGGGGAGAGGGGGGGGGAAGGAGGGGGAGAGGGAGGGGTCAGATGGAGAAGGGGGAAAGGGAGGGATGAGAGGGAGAAGGGGGAGAGGGAAGAGGGAAGAGGGAAGGGGAGAGGGAGGGAGGGGTTCCAGCATACGGGAGGGCAACGAATCACAACAACGAATGGGTGCATTGGAATGGTGAGAAAGTGACTCGGTGCCAGCAACGAAAAGCTAAGCCAAAAAAGAGAGTTACCTGCAGCTGAGCATCAAACTCTGCGCACAGTCCGTCCAAACTTGTAGCAGCTATGAGGTTGGAACAAGCACGGGAAGGCGAGGTGGGGAGGCGAGGGGGTTACCTGCAGCTGAGCGTCAAACTCTGTGCACACTCCAATGGGGCGCTCTGCAGGGATGGTCGCAGGGAGAGCGGAAGAGGAGGGGAGATGGTTGAGAAATCACTCGCAGAGCGGAAGAGGAGGGGATATGGTTGAGAAATCACTCGCAGAGCGGAAGAGGAGGGGATATGGTTGAGAAATCACTCGCAGAGCGGAAGAGGAGGGGAGATGGTTGAGAAATCACTCGCAGAGCTGGGTGCACAAAGGGAAGAGAAGTGAGGGGACTGCTAGTGGGGTAGCGGTAGGGGTGAGGAGAGGCAATGGTTTGAAAATGGGGTGAGGAGAGGCAATGGTTTGAAAATGGGGTGAGGAGAGGCAATGGTTTGAAAATGGGGTGAGGAGAGGCAATGGTTTGAAAATGGCAAGAGGGAGATGCTACGGGCTTTGAGAATTCTCAAAAGGCGCCACATTGGTGATTGCGGCGAAATGAAGTGGCGGGTTGACGAGATGTGGTGGAGGGGACAAGCGGAAGAGAGGAGAGCAGAGGAGAAGGCACTGACTGCGGGAGGAGAGCACGAAGCCGGCGGAGATCTCCTCCTCCTCGATGCCTGTGAGGCGCACCCGGAGGTTCTCCCCTGGCAGGGCGAATGTCACCTCGTCGTTGTCGCGGTATATCGTCACCACCTTGACCACCGTCTGTGGGAGGTCGGAGAAAAGTGGGGTGGAAGGAACGGAGAGGGGGGACAAAAGCAGGGAAATAAGGGGCAAGCAAGGTACAAGAGAAGCGCACCCGGAGGTTCTCCCCTGGCAGGGCGAATGTGACCTCGTTGTTGTCATGGAATACAGTCACCACCTTCACCACCGTCCGTGGGGAGGGGGAGGAGGGGGGAGAATAAGGGAAAGCAAGATACAAGAGAGGGTAGTATGATAAGGAATATGGTTGAAACTGGATATGACCTGACTTACTCAACATGGCCTGCCTTACCTCATTAAGCATGGCTTGCCGTATTTGGCAAGGCTTACCTTATTGGGCATGACGGTGAGTGTGTCGCCTCGCTTGATGCAGCCGCTCTCCACCTTGCCCATGACCACTGTTCCCATGTCTCTGTACTTGTCTATGATGGGCATTCTGGTGGGCACAGAAAGAGAGGCACACGGGAAAGGGAAGAGGGGGAAGAGAGGAGGGGAAGGGGGGGAGCGGAATAAGCACATAACCCATTAGCCGCTCTCCACCTTGCCCATCACCACCGTGCCCATGTCTCGATACTTGTCTATGATGGGCATTCTGGTGAGGGAGGAAGAAGGGGGAAGAGAACGGGGGACCGGGGGAGGAGAGGGAGTCTCGTCTTAGCTCGTGGCGATCCAGTTCAGCTCGAGCCCATATAGAGCTCATATGAAACGAAACGAAACGAGTTACGACTCCCCTGACGGGCCAACGTGCGATGCACCCGATGGGAAATGTGGTACTGACAGGGAATGAGGTACTAGCGGAGAATGAGGTGCGTATCTGACGAGGCCTTCCGAGTCACGGTCAGGCGAGGCGAGGGCGTCGAGCACTTCAAAGAAGCACGGCCCGTCCTGTCATACCACGCCACGACACACCATACGCCCTTCTTTACCTGCGTGGTGCGTGGCACACACGTCCTTGCCCACCCGCGGTGCCTACCACCGGCTCGGCTCCAGCCATTTACATGCCATGCCAATGATGAGAACCAAGGTACGCACCTGACGGGGCCCTTGGGGTCGCGGTCGGGCGGGGCAAGGGCGTCGAGCACTTCAAAGAAGCACGGCCCGTCGTACCACGGGCACACCTCCTTCTTCAACCGATCCTTCATGTTGGCGCCCTGAATGCCCGAAATGGGTAGGTACTGCACGTCTGCAAGCATGGGGGGAAGAGCGGTTGGGGGGAAGAGGGAGGGGAGATGAGAGTGCGGGTCGCTCCTTCATGTTGGCGCCCTGGATGCCCGATATCGGCAGGTACTGCACGTCTGGTTGGGGAATAGAAGGGAGAGCGCGGGGGAGGGTACGAGGGAGAAGGGGGGGGTGAGAATACTTGTGATATGCACAGGTGAGGCAAGAGTGGAGTGGGAAAGAATCATTGCACACACACACCAACTTCCTCCCCTCCGCCTTTTTCATATCCAGAGAAAGGGATCAAATCAAAAAAAGTTTTTTTTTTCGCAATCGCGCCGGGACGTACCTTTCTTGGTGTTGTAGCCGCACTGCTTGAGGAAGGGCGTGAGCTTGGTGACTATCTCGTCGTACCTGCCATGATGGCAGTGCGGTGGGGGGGGAGAGGGACGAGGAATGAGCGCAGGGCAAGAAGACGGAGCAGGTGAAGGGAACTGGAGGAAGGAGCAGGGAGAGGAGGGAAAGGCGGTGGAGGGGACGAGAGGAAGTGCAGGGGGGAAGAGGGAGGGAGGGCAGCGAAGTGAAAAACGAGACGGGCGTGAAGGGCAGGTAAGGGTGGCAGCCATCCCTCTCTCTCTGCTTGCTTCACTCCACTGCATGGAAAGTCGTCCATCCTGGTCACCACCACCACCAGCTTCACCCATCCACACCCCCCCGATTGCCCCTATATACTCCCATCCTCTCCCAATATCTCATCTCTCCTCCCTCCCCTTCCCATTCCCCCCCCCTTCCTCTCACCGCACCTGGCTCCACTGCACGGACAGGTCGTCCATCTTGTTCAGCACCACCACGAGCAGCAGCTTCACGCCGTACTCCATTACGCCCATACCTCCCTGAGTCATTCCCCTTCCCCCCACCCTTCCCACCACACCCCACCCTCACCCACCGCTCCTGGCTCCAGTGCACGGACGGGTCGTCCATCTTGTTCACCACCACCACCAGCTTCGACACACCAAGCGTCTTGGCGAGCTGCGCGTGCTCGCGCGTCTGCCCTCCGCGCTCAAAGCCTGTCTCAAACTCGCCCTTGCGCGCCGCTATCACCAGCACGCCCACGTCTGCCTGTGACGCCCCGCTGATCATATTGGGCACATAGTTCTTGTGACCCTGGGGGAATTAAGGTGAGGAGGCAGACAGGGAGAGAACGATAGTGAAGATCAAAAGAGAGAGATGTGATTGAAAAATGGGAGCAATTGCAAAAGGCTAGACTGTACAAGTATGGCACGGCACCATTCTGCGAAGCTTTATTGAATATCTTTACAGACGCATCCAGGATGGTGACTCACAGGTGCATCGAGGATGGTGTATCGCTTCTTCTCCGTCTCGAAGTGCGCCCGACCGACCTCCACCGTCTTGCCCTGCCGTGGTGAGGGGAGAGAGCAGCACGAGAGAGCAGCACGAGAGAGCAGCAGGGAGAGGTGGAGAGCAGAAGCGTGGAAAAGAGGCGCTTTGTGAGAGGAGCACTTGTGGCAGGGCACGTGTCCCTTGGTGTGAAGAAGAGAGCCAGGGCTATGAGTGTTCAACATGCAGTGGTTTAAGGAAAACGAGCAACCACATTCACGACCCCGCACCCGGACACCCCAGAGCACCCCAGTGCACACCAGAACACCCCAGCAAACCCCAGAGCACCCCAGAGCACCCAGAGCGCCCCACCTTGGCTCGCTCCTCCTCGTTGGTGTCCATGATGTATGCCATGTACCTGCCATGCTCACATGCACGCACACACATGCACACATACCATGCCATGCATACAAACCATGCATGCTCTCGCACACACATGCACATACCACACACGCACACGCAAACGCACACACGCACGCACGCCCCACACTATTATGAGGCGTCACAACGAGGAGGGAAACGAGTCATTTCATCATATTGGGCCTTCATCTTCATCCTCCTCCTGGGCCCTCACCCCAACCTCCCTCTCTCCTCCTCTGTAACCCCCCACCCCATCCTGCCAACCATTCCAAGCGCGCAGCGCACCAGCTCTTGCGGTTCTTGCCTTGGCCTCCCAACCCCCCTCCCCCCCTAGCTATCCATTCCACCCTCCCCACTCGCCCTCTCACCCCAGCACGACAGCTCCCACTCTCCCCACATCACCCCAGCGGCCAGCGCACCAGCTCTCGCGGTTCTTGTCTTTGGCCTCGCAACCCCTCCCCCACCCATCCACCCCAGCACACCAGCGCACCAGCTCCCACTCTCCCCACATCACCCCAGCGCCCAGCGCACCAGCTCTCGCGGTTTTTGTCTTTGGCCTCGCGCTCGTATTTCTGGATGGTGCGCTCGTCCACCATGTTCGCCAGGTACAGGATCTGCCCTCCGATCGTCGACTTGCCCGCGTCTGCCACGCAAGGTGGGGGGGCGCGCAGGGTGGGGGTGGATGGACCAGGGACATATAGTGTGAGTGAGGGAGCACAAGCAGCCTCATGGTCTGGTCTGGATGGTGCGCTCGTCCACCATGTTCGCCAGGTACAGTATCTGCCCGCCGATCGTCGACTTGCCCGCGTCTGCCACAAGGAGGGCGCGGAACATGCAGGGTGGGTGGGGGGAGCGCGCACGGTGGATGGAGCGGTAAGGGCAACCCGCAAGAGGAGCCAAAATTTCAGAGGGAGAAGGCACGAAGCACGGGCACATTGACTGAGCGCGCATGCACTGAGCGCGCATGCACTGAGCGCGCATGCACTGAGCGCGCATGCACTGAGCGCGCATGCACCGAGCGCGCATGCACTGAGCGCGCATGCACTGAGCGCGCATGCACTGAGCGCGCATGCACTGAGCGCGCATGCACTGAGCGCGCATGCACTGAGCGCGCATGCACTGAGCGCGCATGCACTGAGCGCGCATGCACCGAGCGCGCATGCACTGAGCGCGCACGGGCACAGCACTCACCGACGTGGCCGATGAAGACGAGGTTGAGGTGCTGGCGCTTGTCCTCCGACTCGGGGATCTCAAACTCCTCCTCCGCCTCCTCCTCCTCCACCACCACTGCTGCTGCCGCCGCTGATGCTGATGCCGCCGCTGATGCTGATGCCGCCGCTGCCGCTTCGGCCTTGGCGGATGCTGTTGATTCGTCTGCGGGCGGCGCTTCGTCCTTTTCGCCCTCATTGATGCTCACCGCTGCCACCGCCGCCGCTGCTGCGTCCACTGCGTGATGGGAAGGGCACAATGGTGTGTACGGGAATGGGGCGTGGTGAAAGGGGCGAAGGGAATGAGGTGCGTCGTCGTTATCGACCTTCTTAATGCCCACGGCTGCCACCGCTGCTGCTGCCGCGTCCACAGCATGCCGGGAGCGGTGGATGGGGTGTGACGACGGCGTGCGGGGAATGGGGCGCGGAGGAGGAAAGCCGCGTGAGAGAGCGGAACGGGGAAGGAGACGGAACGAAAGAAGAAAAAGGACAGGGCGAAAAAATGGAGAAAAAACGCGCGACGGAGCAGACAAGTATTCCATGTGGGAGCCTGCGGTTCGACAATGTTGGCGGCTAGTGCTAGGTACGTGACGTAACCGAGTGACAGACAGCACATTGCACCACCCAGGTTAGCCCAGCTCAGCCCAGCTTAGCACGTATCTCCGGTCCACGCCTCGCTCGCAACTACCTGCTCCGTCGCTTTCCGCTGGGGTTTCCGCTCCGCTCTCCACTTTCTCTTCCGCTTCCGCTTCCGCGGGCTTCTCCTCCTCCGCCGCGGGCGTAGCAGCGACTGCGACGGGCGGAGCAGGTTCCGCCGCTGCTGGAGCGGGGGCCGCAGCGGGTGCAGGAGCTCCGAGAACCTGGCGGAGATACGCGGGGGGGCGGAACAAAGACAAGGGGAGGCGGAAAGCGGCGGGCTAGTTGTGATCGCGGATCCGAGGAACGACACGGGGATATGAGTAGGACGGCAAAGGATCGTCTGTAACAGCCGATCAGATGCAGCTGTGAGACGGCGAAAGGTTCACGGCGAAGACGTGACGAATCGTGCAATCGCGAAATTAGGTTAGAGCGATCCTAGCGAAATTCTGCGAGGTGGTTACCATTACCTTTTGCACGGAGGGTCCGCCGAGGGATTTGGTGACCGCGGGACCGCCAAGGGTTTTCGAGACTGCAGGGCCAGACGACGCGGGACCGCCGAGGGTTTTAGTAACAGCCGGTCCTGACGGTTGCTGCTGCTGAGGCTGCGCCGGTTGCGCATACTGCTGCTGCTGGGGAGGCTGCGCGGCCGCTACGCCTCCGCCGCCTCGTCCCCCGCCGTATCCTCCGCCTCCCCGCCCTCCGCCACCTCCCCGTCCCCCCCTTCCCCCATACTGCTGCTGCTGCTGCTGCTGCTGCTGATATCCTCCTCCGCCGTACTGCTGCTGCTGATATCCACCGCCGTACTGCTGTTGGTTGTAACCGTAACCCCCTTGGTTGTAACCATAACCGCCTTGGTTGTAACCGTACGCCGCTTGCGGGTTGTAACCGTACCCGCCTTGGTTGTAACCGTACGCGCCAGGAGCACCACCGGGAGCAGGCTGGCCTCCGTAGTTAGGCACGAACGTGCCCGCCGTCGGGTTAAAAGCGAACGCCGCCGCGTTCACGTTGAGGGCTCCGCCGGCAGCGCCGGGCGGCGCGTTGTAATATCCGCCCGCGCCGCCTGGCGGCGGCGGCTGCTGCTGGCCCGCGATGTCCTCCCATGAATCGGGCTCCCCCATTGACTCCGCGAGCGACTACTCGTCGGTGGATTTAAGAACCGAGGTTAGGAGGTGAAGCGAAACCACGCAGCGAAGATCGTGCGATAGATGCTCCCTGGATCGGATGCGTCGGTTGCACAGACAGCCGACTTACAGCGCTGAGATTCCGTCCGTGTAACACCGTAAGGCACGGAGGATATTGGCAATGGTGAGCACGCAAGGTGAGGGAGTGGGGGAGGGGAAGTAATGTGGAAAGGTGAGAGGAGCGAGGGGGGGTGGGGGAAGGGGAAGACGGGGAAACGCGGAACTGAAAACAATGAAGGGCCTTGGAGGGATGGAAAGGGGCGGGATGGAATACTCCGCGATGAATTAAGGCGCAATTGGGTGGCGCTGGGTAGGAGGATCCAGAAGTTTGCAAAAAGCGCGCGTGCGCGGCGGGCCTGACACAATCGAGGGTGCTGCTTTGGGGTTCTGGCTGGACTGTTCAATGATTGACCGTATTTTGGAAATACTTGGTAGTTTATAATTAATATGTGCTAAATTCTTACCGAGGCACAGATTAACAAGGATATTCTAGCTCGTCTTGGCTCAAGCCTCGAGCAGGCAACAAGAGCTGTTCAGCCTTTTCTTGGACTTCACGCCTCATCTTAGCTCACCGATTTAGCTTGAATCCACTAGAACCGCTCGTGCTTGTCTTCCACTATGGCTTCCGCTGCCACTCAGCGCGCTGCACCTTACAGCGCAACCGGCGACGGCAACCGGCAGTCACAGGCGATAGAAATAGACGGCCAGCTGTCGCAAAACGCATTTTCGACATCGCACGAGCAGCAGTCGCAGCAGCAGGCGCGGCGGCAGTTCAAGGGTAGGAAGCGGACGTGGGTGGAGAACGCGATTTACCTGCTGCTGGGCTGCGTGGTTCTCTACCTCGGCGATGGCTCCGTGCACTTTCTAGACGTGCTCTTCCGCGACCCGCGCATCCGATGGTCTGTCAGAATCACGCGTCCAGTTATCAGTCAGTCCCTTCATCAGTCACGCGTTCGATTGTCAGCTGTATTTTGACGGAAAAACAGAACATCGTGTGGTGTATTTGCATTAGCTGATCGCTCGCTGATCAGATTGCGTGTCAACCTCTCATGGTCCATCACTTCATGACTGTTACCGTGGCCTCGTTTCTTTGTGGCGCATCGTCTTCTCATAGCGCGAATAGCCGTCCCATCGTCTTCCTCCTGCCACGTCGGCGGACCTGAAACACCCCTCGCTTGTGTCACATCCCACGCTCCTCGGCAGACAGGCTGCCGCTACAGGCGGCAGCAGCGTGCGCAGCGGTGAACATCGGCATCTACCTCTACGCCGCGGTCTTCCTGCGCCTCTTCCGCCGCGACACGCGCTCCTACCACCAGTCTGCGCCAGGCGCCGTGGCTGCGGCCACGGCTGTGGGACTCGCGGCTTACATCCTGTAAGTACCCTGCTTTGCTGATTCTCAGGAACCGTTTATGGAGAGCTTTCCAGGTCGTGTTGGTGGTGAGGGCCCATGGGATGAGCATGGAGGGGGCATGCCATGCAGGGCAGAAGGGCTGTTGCAGAAAGGGGAGAGATTTATTATGAGAACTCTCACCGATAGCATGCCATGCCAGTGCTCAAGTGTGAGGGTTGAGAACAGCGGTTTGAGTCTTTGGTGCCTTGCCTTGTTGCGTTGATCTCACCTTGTTGCATTCCATCTTGCCTTGATGCAGGTGCTCCATTGCCTTCTGGCCCGTCTGGGGCTTTCTCACCCTGCCCATTCTTGTAAGCCTGCAATCAGTGCCAATTGTATCCCTAGCACGCCCTTCCCTCCCACTCTTCACGCCTTCTGCTCTGTGCTTCTTGCCGAACCAGTTTGTCAATCCATCCTTGCTTTCTGCGTACCATATTGCCATGTCTTTTTCTCTGCTGGGCTGGCTGCACTGAGCAAATCCACTGGGTGCTTTCCCTGGTGCTCTGGTGTTTTCCCTGTTGTGGGTGGTTTTTAATACAGTGGGTACTATTCATGGTTTTTGCGATCATCACATCATACCTGCCACCGTTCAAAGTGCGCCAAGACTGATAGAAACAACTTCTCAGTGAATTAAAATATATTTGTTTCTTTGTCCTTCAAGAGCTATGTATGTTGCAAACGGAGCAATTGCAAGCCAATTTCCGCTGCAGAGCTTGCTCACTGGCATTCGGCTGTTTCAGAAACCATGCCTACCGTATCCCCCCGGATATACCCCCATGGGGGGCAATAATAAAACAGGTTTTTTCATGGGGGTGGGCTTATAATCGAGTAAATTTATAAGCGCCGGCGTTTATAAAATGACATACATATTTTTTTATATCTTTTAACACCAAACTGTAGGTCTCGTGCTTGCCTTTTCAATCGAGTCGAAGTTACATGGGATCGTCTGTGAAATTCTCGCGCGCGCTGGGAGATACACCCAATCTGACTCACATCCAGCTCCTGACAGGTCCTGCTGACTGGACCCGCATCCAGTGCAGGGTCCGAATGTGAAGGGAACCGATTCTGCAACATATCCGCCTGCTAAAGTAAAAATCGTTACAGCTTTTTGAACACATTTCAAATTTTAAAGTTTACGTGCGCTTATAATAAAACAAGTTTTTTCAAGGGGTGCGCTTATAATCGAGGAGGGGATATAAGCGCCATATGCCAATTAGAAGCGCCAGGCGCTTATCCTAGGGTGGCGCTTATATCCGGGGGGAGACGGTATATCCACTCACCACCAGGCTGGTTAATGCACTGACACCATAGTATGTACCCTATGTTGGGCTGAGAAAAAATAGCCCTTACGGTAGGATCTTCACAGGGGTGAACTCTGGGTATACTGATGAAGTAGCGAAAGCGTTTAATGAAGAGTTGTGAACCACCTTGCGCTAGTATGTGAGGGCAAAGTTGATTGATTAAGGCAAAGAGATACAAGATTGTATATGAATACAGGGAATATGAAAAGACACTGTTATGATTATACACTGTTGCTGTTGCGGTTCGATACAGTGACGACTCGGGCAACTGCTCTGTAACGAGTCAGTTGTGTGTCCTTGCTGTCGCGCTGTATTTGTCAGGTCAAAGGTCGCTGACCTTCGACTTTCGCGTAACCTCCGACAGTTACTTCAACCTCCGAGGGTTGACTCGTTGGTGCTTCGATAATGTCTTGCTTCGCTTGTGTCTTGGTGTTTCGACACGACAGAGGCGCTTAGTTTAATTGTTTCCAACACTCCCCTTCGCTTCTGGAGTGTCGCTGCTGGTGACGTGGCTCTGTCCAGTCAGCAGCATGCAGTACTCGAACTTCTGTTTCTCGAGCTTCTTGGTCAAGTAGTCAGCTGCCATCTCGGACGTGGGCCAGTATGACAGTTCGAGTCTCCCCTTCTCGATTTCGTCCTTCACGAAGAAGTATCGCAGGGCGATGTGTTTCGTCCTGTTCGCGAAGCCGTTCTTGTTGGCTATGCGAATGGCCGACTGGTTGTCGCATAACAGGGTAAAGTTTGGTAACTGGGCTAGCTTGGCTTCCTCCAGGCGTTCGCGAAGGTACAGTCCTTCCTTGGTGGCTGAGCAGAGTGCGATATATTCTGCTTCAGCTGAAGAGAGGGCGATTAATTCCTGTTTGCTCGACTGCCATGAGATAGGACCGATAGGCTCGAAGCGGTAGATGTAGCCGGTGCGGGAGCGCCTGTTGTCGGAGTCGCCGGCGTGATCGGCGTCGACGTAGCCGATTAATTTAGGCGCTGTAGCCGTGTTTTTATGGTAGGTCAGGCCAATTGTCGGGGTGCTGACGAGGTAGTGAAGAGCGCGGTCGAGCTCCGCCAGATGTTCCGCTTCAGGTTTCTTGAGGTAGGTGGCGAGTTGATTTGCAGAGTACGATAGGTCCGGGCGGCAGGTGGCAGCTGCGAAGAGGAGGCATCCCAGCTTCCTCTGGTAGTCGCGTATGCCGGCGGGCTTGAGTAGAGCGAAGCCTTCCTTGTGGTTTCCTGCCGTGTAGCGGTATGGCGTGGAGATGACGGTCGGCGTGAGTGCGAAACGCTTGGCGATGGTGTCGGCGTATTTCGCGGCACTGAGGTAGATTGCATTTTCTTCTTCCCGGATGTTGAGGCCGTGGTACTGTGTGACAGTGGACGAGACCGTTAGTGTGAGACCCCTTTGTAACTCCCCTTTGAACCAGGTAGTGACGCTGTCGGTTGAGCCGATATAGAGCAAATCGTCTACATAGACGATTAGCAGGATGTAGTCGGTTCCTTTTGTGAGTCGGTTCCTTTTGTGAGGCGGTACATGCCTTGGTCGTGAGGTAGCTGGCAGAATCCGATGCAAGTGAGTCTTGCGTGTAGGTACTGCTGCCACAGCCTTGGAGCTTGTTTGATACCGTAGAGTGACTTTAGCAGCTGACAGACTTGATTAGGTTCTCCGTTGGAGCTGTGCGGTAGCTCGACGAAGATTTCTGCATCGACGGGTGCGTAGAGGAAGGCGTTGGCGACGTCAATTTGTCGCAGCTTCCTTTTCTTCATGGCGGCGATCGCGAGAAGAATTCGCAGCGAGGTGTGTCGGCTGACTGGAGCGAATGTCTCGGTGAAATCGCGTCCGTGATCCTGGTCGAAGCCGCGTACGACCCAGCGTGCTTTGAACTTGTCGATGGTGCCGTTAGCCTTTGTCTTCACGCGGAAGACCCACTTTCCGGTGAGAATTGTCTTGTTCCGTGCTACGCCAATAGGAACGACTTTCCAGGTGTTGCGTTCCTCCAGTGCTTTCAGCTCCTTATCCATGGCTTCGCGCCATTTTTCCTTATGCTCCCCCCCTAGAGCCTGCTGAACTCTCGCAGGCTCTTTAGGAATGGCTGTCCTATGGACTGCGGTGACGAGACCGAGTATCTGGAGTCCACTCTGTGTGTAACGGGGAAGTGATGTGTCCGCAGGATAAGCTGCTTCGTCTCCCTCTTTTGGCGTAGGATTGAAGTTTGGTCCTACGCGTTCTGCTTTGTTGGAGTTGACTTGTGCAGGTGTAACGTAACCGTTGTCGGCGAAATGGTATTAGACTTCGGCGTTGATGCTTTCGCGTAGATTTTCGTCATCCATTGGAACGTCGACGGAGCAGTAGGGGAGAGGTCCGGCTTCTTACGAAGCTCCTTCCACGTTCTGCTCGTCCCAGTCAGCTTCGTCGTCTGCGGAGGCGAAGGCTCGGGTGCTAAGAAAACCATCGGAGCGATCGAGGTTTCCTTCTTGCAAGTTGGCGAGGTAATACCGGAGGGTGAGGTTTTCGTAGAAGATGACATCACGTGCTGCTACTGTTTCCTTTGTCTCGACGTCGAAAATCTTCCACGCGTTGTAATGTTTTTGGATGCCCAGATTTAGTCCCCACTGTGCGCGTTGGGAGAATCGTCCAGCTCGTGCAGATGGGGGCTGGTACTGTACCACGCAGCCGAAGACTCTCAACATTTTTGTGCTGCCCAGTTTTCCTGTCCACAGTAGATGCGGTGATGCGTTGTTCGGGAGCGATGATGACGAGAGAAAGTTGTGCAGCATGACGGCATGGTCCATTGCTTCGGGCCACTGGTGGTTGGGCAGGTGCATGCCATGTAGCAGCTTGCGCATGGTGTTCTTGAGGGTCCTGTTCATCCTTTCTGCTCCACCCTGCTGTTGATGGGCGTAGGGGAGAGAGATGAGTCGCTTGATTCCTCTCTCTGCCAAGTACTCCTTGAACCTTTGTGAGGTGTATTCTCCCCCTCCTTCTGACTGGAAGCTCTTGAGTTTTACTCCGGATTCTCGTTCTGCTACTGGAAGCCAGGCGACGAAGGCTTCGAAGGCCATGTCGCGGTTTGGGAGATTTAGGTGCCAGACGTATCGAGTGGCTACGTCGATAAAGGTGATGGTGTAATTGTACGCGTTTTGTCCAGGCTCGCGGTTGTACAGGATGTCGCTGTACACCTTCTCGAGTGGCGCGTAAGCTGGTGCGCTTGGGTTGTGGTGAGGCACGAACGGTTGCGGTAGGTCAGCTTTGGGACAGGTGAAGCATGTTCCACGGGCTCGCTGAAGTTCTCTGCCGTCAGTTAGGAGTAGAGAGTCTTTGTCGAGTACTCCTGTTCTTATCGTGTTATTTAACACTGTGTTGCTTGGGTGACCCATTCTTGCGTGCCAGGTTCCTTCGGTGGCGCGATGTCCGGGTGAGCGCCGATACATGTCGGAGTTGGAGTAGAAGCCGGCGGTGAAGTTGGCGCTTCGGTGGACTTCTCGTTGAGTCGGAGTTAGATGCTGCGCGGGTGTTGGTGATGTGTCGTCGGTGAAGATTGGTGTCGTTGAAGGACCAGCGATTGGTGTCGTTGTTGCCACTGCTGTTGCTGTCTCTGCTGCTGCCGATGTTGTCTCTGCTGCTGCCGGTGTTGTCTCTGCTGCTGCCGATTTTGTTTCTGCTCCTGCCGGTGTTATCTCTGCTGCTGCCGATGTCGTCTCTGCTGCTGCCGGTGTTGTCTCTGCTGATGTCGATGTCGTCTCTACTGCTGCCAAATGTTGAATTATCGCTAACGCTCTTGTTCTTTCTGCTTCACGAATGGTATGTGAATACCAGAAACCTTCTGGACTGAAGTCGGGGTCGAGGTCCGGTGGATGTGTCCAGGAGGTGAAGGCGACGATCCCGTCGCTGTCTGCGGTGCCGAGATATGGAACGAAGTCGAGGACGAAGACATTATTTTTCAGGACTGCCTTCCCGATGTAGAGACCGCCCTTCCCGTGGTACAGCTTGAACTCCTGGGTGGTGCTGTCTGCTTCGAGGTGGATACCTTTCGCCATCTGTTGACTAACGCTGAGTAAGTTGTAGTCGAGGCCTTCTGCTATTAAGGCCTTTGACATCTGAAGTATGACATTTGTTTCTCGTGACTAAACTTGAACCACTCCTTGTCGTCGTGTGCGCAGGTTTTGGTTGTTGGCGACGGTGATGACGACTTCGCGTTGGAGTTGATATTCCCGTTGAACAAAGCGATGGGAGGAGCACATATGTTGTCCACAGCAGCTATCCAGGAACCAAGTGTCCTTTCCGGACGGCTCACTTTGGGCGATACCTGTGTACGTCGGATTCGACTCTAGTGTCTCGCGGCGTGGCGTGCTTTCGTCGAGAAGTTCTTCGGGTGAGTATGTTGGTGGTGATTCGGTGATGCAAGAATCGGAGAGTCTTGCCATACAACTAATGATGTTTCTAGCTTCTTGTGCAGGTTGTCCCGTTGATGTCGTTTGAGCTTGAGCGGTGGGGTTCGCTTGTGTTGAAGCAACTTGGCTGCTTGAGGGCCGAAGCTGTCGCTGTGGCGGTGTTGACTGTTGTCGATTCGGGCAGTGTGTGCGCGGGTGTCCTGATGTTTTGCAGAGATGGCAGAACGGAGGTACGGGCTTTGGTTGTTGTCGGCTGTTGTTGTTGTTGTAGCGTCGCTGAGTGTGGAAAGCGAATTTCGGTGCTGATGTCTTCCTCTTGTGCCTTTCTTCTTGCAGGTCCATGTCTTGTTGCTCGGCATGAATTTCAGAGCAAAGTGTTGCTTCGGAGATTCTTCAGTGAGCTCGGAGAATAGCTTTTGTGGCACGCCATTGAGGACCGAAGCCGCCAATGATGGCTGTCACGAAGGCGTCTTCAGATATCGACCCTCCACATTGAAGGAGTTTGTCGCACAATTCGCGACAGTGACTTATATGCGCCATCCCCTTTTCCCCTGGTTTCATTTCGACTGTTGTCAGTTGCGCCATTAGTCGACTCTGACTTACGCTGTCAGTTGCTTGGTACAGGCTTTTCAAGTGGCTGTATGCGAGCTCACCGGAGTTACCGTATCCCCGGTAAGACCGTATATTCTGTTGCTGAGTCGGGATGATATTCCTCAGTAGGATTGTGTTCGCCATCATTGACTGATAGGTGTACTGCTGCTTCTCGTACTGTGTGTCGTTTGTTGGGTATGGCAGGGATCCGTCGAAGAAGTCGAGGATTTGCGCGCCTTCCATCATCAGCTCGAACTCGAATGACCAGGTAAAGAAGTCCTTTCCGTCGAAAGGTCTTGATGTCCGCAGCTTCAGAACGTGCGCAAATTGCGACTGAACTTGTAGCGCGTCCAGTGTACCTGGCACATGATGAGTTGCACTGATGCAACCCTTAAGCATGGTCGCATGATGCTCATGCTTGGCTGGTTAGGGGCACATGATGAGTTGCACTGATGCCACCCGTGCATGGAAGCATGATGCTCATGCTTGGCTGGTTGGGGGCACATGATGAGTTGATGCCACCCGTGCATGGAAGCATGATGCTCATGCTTGGCTGGTTGGGGGCACATGATGAGTTGCACTGATGCCACCCATGCATGGAAGCTTGATGCTCGTGAATGGGTGAAAGGGGCTGATTCCCCTTGGGTGGGTGGGAGCAAGTGAAAAGGGCTGATTCCCCTTGGGTGGGTGAGTGCAAGTGAAAGGGGCTGAGTTCCCTTGGGTGGGCGAGCATGATGCTCATGCTTGGTTGGTGGCACATGATGAGCCGTATGGCTCTGATGCCACCTTTTGCTTGAGAGCATGATGCTTGGTTGGTCGCCATGATGAGTCGTGTGGCACTGATGCCACCTGTTGCTTGAGAGCATGATGCTCGTGCTTGGTTGGTGGCACATGATGAGCTGTATGGCACTCATGTCACCTAATGCATGAGAGAATGATGCTCATGCTTGGTTGGTGGCAGATGATGAGCCCTATGGCATTGATGCCACCGGATGCATGAAAGTCTATAGTGGTGCGTCTGCTAAGGTGGGTGAGTGGGGGAGTGGGATGGTCAGGTGGGAGGTGGTGGGTAGTGGTGGAAACTGGGTGGTGGAGGTAAGAGGCAGAGGGAATTGGATGGTCAGGTGGGAGGTTGTTGTGAGGGTGGTGGAGAGTTGCAGGGGCGAGCAGATGGATGATGGAATGAGCAAGTTTGAGAAAGCGCCAATGATGTAGCATACAAAACACAGGGCTGGATTTTGGTGGAATAGAAAATGCGGGATATTGGTGGAGATGCAGCTGGGTGGACGGACGACAGTGTGCTTGGGATGGTAGCTGCTCTGCGACATACCTTCTGTCGTACAGGTGCTGCTTTTAGCGAGGTGACTGGCGTTGCTGCTTGTCGTGGTGCTGGCGGTATTGCTGAAGAGCTGCTGTGGTCGGTAAGGGATTGGCTGGGAGGTTTGGAAAGTACCTATGAGCAGCGGCATCAACTAGCAGAAGGCAGAGTATGCTGGGTAGGGATTAGATTAGAGCTGTCACGTTTCAGCAATCGTAAAAAGAGCTAGGGTCCACTGAGCATATTCTTTCACCGCAAAAATAACCTGATTTTTTACAATGCTATGTATTACGATGTAAAAAGGTGACAAGTGTCCTGGGAGATTAAGGTGGTGCATGCTGATAGGGTAGGTTGAATTTCCTAACAACCATAGATAATGGCGATTCTAATATTACTGAAATGCTACTCTCATATCTACAGTTAGCCCATCAAATCATGTTATGCACATAGTAATCCCTGAAACTTGAGCTCAACCAGAAAGCGTTTGTCAGGGACATGTGGCTGTTTCCCGCGCAAACTCTTTGAACTGCGAGACTCCCACGCTGCGGTTGTTTCCTGACTTTGCTTACGAAACCTAGTCGCAGTTCTCGCGAACCACCCTTCCCCAAGCGAAAGGCCAACTTTGTTCGGGTTCACGAAACTCACTGAGGCTGTGTGCTGCCGAAACTGCGGCGGCAAGTGTCTTCATTCTGAAAGATGTTATCGGCTTCCGTCGCATCTCTCCCAGGTCCATGTAAATCTCCCATCACCATTCTGGATCGCCCAGGAATACCGGCATTGCTCAACTGAACCCCTCTCTTACACCACCGCTTCGTGATTCTCCTGATTTTCACTTCCGAGCTTTCCTGAACGCCATTCCGACCGGAACTCTCTCAGACTCCTAGGCGTTAGCTCGTTCGGTTCCCTGTAATCCATGGCTGTCGCCTGAAGTTCCATGCTTACCAAACAATTATTAGGCCCTAAGTTTAGTCGCGGTTTGATTCTTAGTAATTTGTGCTCCTATCCATATTCGGAGTACCTCTGTTCGAGTTTCACGGTCTTTGATGTGGGATTTTTTACGGCTCGGCTCACTTTGTTAGCAATCCATGGCTGTCGTCTTCCCCTACCATCACAGCCGATAGCTGTCTCGCAAGCGCAAACTTTTCTCGTCCACCCCTTATCAGGCCGTTTCATGCTGATAGTTTACCGTAGCATTGATTCGGCCTCTTTGTCATACCAGTAAGAGCTTACCGCTGACGGTAGTCGGAGACGGTTCCTAGGGCTTGGCGACGTTCGTAACGTCGTTCACGTGCACGTCGTGTTTCAGACTGAGACAAAAACGCCGTCTAGATTGCACGTAGACAGCGATAACGATTTCTGCGTTTAGGAGTAGAATTTTTGTTTCCTGAGTATGATGATCGGGACGGTTTCTCTGGAAGGGGTGATCGAGACGGCGATTCTTGATTACGATTATGTAGACAAGGAGCTGATGATGACAATTGGCGAATTTTGACGGTGATTTTTGAAACGAGTACTGACGGAACGAGACGGCGAAAATTTACGGTGTAGATTGAAAGGAGGAGTACTGACGGCAACGATCGAGACGGCGATTTCTGACGCTGAAAATTGTGATGAGGTGCTCTTACGGCGACAATCGACGTCTTCTGATGGTGAAAAGTGGGACCTTTGACGATCTTCTGCCAGTGACGATCTTTTGACCTTGATGATTGACGTTTCCTAATGTTGACGAATGGGCGTTTTTGGAGTCGACGATCAACACTGGGGTTCAGAGGATGAATTCTTACGGCGGCGATTGGCGTCTTTTGATGGGGTTCAGAGCATGGAGACGGTGACGATCTTCTAACGGTGAGGGGAGGTTTCATGTTGACGACGGAAGCTGCGTTGACACCAAGGTGAAGGCGAAGGCGAAATCCGAAGCCGAGGCGAAGCCGTAGCCGTATCTGACGGAGTGGTAACCAGAGAGATCCCGATGCGGAGCTGTGACAGTGACGATATGGTCTGCTGTAAATTTCCGCAGACGCGAAATCTCGTTCCTGACTGCGACGGCGAGTCTTGAGGATCGGACGATCGGACGGCGTATCCTGATGTTGAAATCGCGAGAACTAGCTCTTACGGCGACAACGATTGACGAGTCGTGCTGACGGCGATGATCAAGACTGGGATTTCTCACGGTGACGGGGCGATTAGGATCAAGATGGCGAAATCTCACGCGACCAAGGCGGCGACTAAGGATCAAGACGGCGACTAAGGATCGAGACGGCGACTAAGGATCGAGACGGCGACTAAGGATCAAGACGGCGACTAAGGATCGAGACGGCGGCTAAGGATCGAAACGGCGACTAAGGATCGAAACGGCGAGTAATGATCAAGACGGCGACTGAGACGACGAGTTCTGTCATCGACGGAATCGTGGAAGGCTGACGGCTGCGTGTCGCTCATGCTGATCGTCGACGATCGCCGTCCTATGGCGTTGATGCTGACGATTCAGTCGTCGTCATATGGCGTTGATGTAGACGATCCAGTCGCCGTCCTATGGCGTTGATGCAGACGATCCAGTCACCGTCGCATGGCGTTGATGCTGACGATCCAGTCGCCGTCGTATGGCGTCGATGCTGACAATCCAGTCGCCGTCGTATGGCGTTGATGCTGACGATCCAGTCGCCGTCGTATGGCGTTGATGCTGACGATCCAGTCGCCTGACAAAAGTTAGAAGAAGAAAGAGGAATGAACTAGCAGAAATGGGGATACAAATAGCAAACCCTAGAAGGGTTGTACTCGCTATAGAGCACCCCACTGCAGGCTAGAACATAAGAATAATATTCTGACACACCCCCATAGCCAAAGTGGGGTGTAATCAGCAGAGCAGGCAAAGCAAAACAAGCTCAGGGTGGATCACAATGTCACCACACATTCTGAGCACAAGTTCAAGAAGAAATAGTTTAGAGTTCACAATTATAAGCAAAGCTAGTGGTAGTCACAACGGGCAAGTGAGGAGGAGGAGGGAGAGTGAGGGGAGAGGAGACAGGAGGCGACGGCTGAAGCTGCAGACACACGGGCAACAGGAGGCAGACTGGCACAGCGGCTACCGGACAGCGCCCGGACTACAGGAGTAACAGGCCCCGCGGCTCAAATAGCGGCAGACGGGCAACGGACCCACGGGCGGCTGGCACAGCTGGCTACGACTGGGCTACCGGGACAGCGCCCCGGACTACAGGTGCTGCGGACGACAAGCCGGCAGCCTCTGCTCAACCTCCCGCAAACAGTCCCACCCCCCTGATACACACCCACTGCTACACCGCTAGCTCTACTCCCACGCACCCCCCTTAAACCCTAAACCCGAGTCTCCCACACAACCACCCCCCTCAGCGACAGCTGCAGCAGTGGGAGACGGAGGAGGAGGAGGAGCAAAGGGAGGAAGGCACACCGAGCACCCCCATACCCGCCACCCCACAGCGGCCCCCGAAGGAGCCGCGACGGGCGACGGGAAAAGGGGGGGGGGGGGGGGTGGGGGCCGGTAGGTGCAGTGGCGGGGCCAGCAGGTGCAGTTGCGGGGCCGGTAGAAGGGGACGGCAGGAGCCGTCAGGAGGGGACGGCGGGGCCGTCAGGAAGGGACGGCGGGGCCGTCACGAAGGGACGGCGGGGCCGTCAGGAGGCGACCGGGCCGCGACGGGGGCAGGCGGCGGGGCCGCGTAAGGGCCTGGGCGGGGCCGCGGCAGAGCCGTCGGCGGGGCCGCGTGAAAGCCGGGGCGGGGCCGCGTAGAAGCCGGGGCGGGGCCGCGCGAGAGCAGGCGGCGGGGCCGCGAAGGAGCCGGGGCGGGGCCGCGTGAGAGCAGGCGGCGGGGCCGCGTAAGGGCCTGGGCGGGGCCGCGACAAAGCCGTCGGCGGGGCCGCGTGAAAGCCGGGGCGGGGCCGCGTAGAAGCCGGGGCGGGGCCGCGCGAGAGCAGGCGGCGGGGCCGCGAAGGAGCCGGGGCGGGGCCGCGTGAGAGCAGGCGGCGGGGCCGCGTAAAGGCCGGGGCGGGGCCGCGACAGAGCCGGCTGCGGGGCCGCGTGAGAGCCGACGACGGGGCCGCGTAAGGGCCGGCGGCGGGGCCCCGTCAGAGAGGGCGGCGGGGCCGCGTCAGTGAAGGCGGCGGGGCCGCAGGGGAAATGACGACCCGAGGGGTCGCTAAAAAAAAATCGCGCCTCGGGGGGCGCTTCGGTGGGCAAAAAAAAAACGGTCCGTAGAAGGACCCGCTCTATACCATGTGAGAATAAGCGAACAGGAATGAACTAGCAGAAATGGGGATACAAATAGCAAACCCTAGAAGGGTTGTACTCGCTATAGAGCACCCCACTGCAGGCTAGAACATAAGAATAATATTCTGACATCGCCGTCGTATGGCGTTGATCCCGACGATCCAGTCGCCGTTGTATGGCGTTGATGCTGACGATCCAGTCGCCGTCGTATGGCGTTGATGCTGACGATCCAGTCGCCGTCGCATGGCGTTGATGCTGACGATCGCGACGGAGGGTTTCGAAGGTCGCGAGTTCTTACGGGGACGCTGATGCTTACGACGGCGATTGTTGGCGGGAAGGCGAAGGCCGAGGCGATTGGTGGAACATGATGAGTGCATAAGCTGGAGGCGGAGGAGGAGGCGGAGGCGGAGGCGGAGGCGAATGCGAAGGAGGGTTTCGAAGGTGGCGAGTTCTGACGGGGCTAGTGGAGTGGAGGCGGCAGAGGAGATCGAGGGACGACCGACGGCGCTGACGATGAAAGCCAAGGCGGAGGCGGAGGCAGAGGCGATGCATCATGTGCAGCTAAGTCCCTTCCTGCCCCCTTACTTGCTTTCCTTACTCACCCCTCGTACTGCTTTCTGTCTTTGGTTCATTTTTTTGTCGCTTTGCTTTCTCGGCGCGTGGTCGAAATCAAAACGTCAAAATCCGCGTGGTGATGGTAGCACATGGCACCGGGGCGGCTTGAGCTCACACTAGAGTTGTAGGGGGCTAGAATAGAATGCACTCATACACATGCTCGCGTCTCTCTCTTAACCCCAGTCTCCCCTCGCATGCTAGCTCGCTGCCCTAGTGCCTTGTGCTACCATTGCCTTTCGTGTGTTCAGCTTGTTAGTTCTTCTTCTGCATTTTTCGCTGAAGGAATTCTCGTTTTCATACTTGTTTCTGCCTTTATTCCAATGCTTGCTCCTACTTGGCCAGATTCTTAATCTCCTTCCCCTCTGCCTTCTCTCCCAAGCCCATTTCCTTGTCCCAGGGTCAAAGCGGAGGGAGGGCAGTGGGATGACGCACGGCGTGCATCCTGCATGGCCTGCTGACCTCGCCACTCCCTCACGCGCCAAACGAGCTCGACTGGCGCTGCTGCTGCTGGGAGGGCTGCTGCTGGGAGTGCCGTTGATGATGGGAGTCACTCTGCTGCTGGCAACAACTGCTGCTGCTTCCGTCGCTCAACCCGTCGTACCGCTGCTAAGTCCCCTCTTAACCCCTCTACTCACCCCCTTGCCCCCCTCGTATTGCTTTCTGTCTTTGGTTCATTTCTTGTCGCTTTGCTTTCTCGGCGCATGCTCGAAATCAAAACGTCAATTCCGTGTGGCGATGGTAGCACATGGCACCGGGGCGGCTTGAGCTCACACTAGAGTTGTAGGGGGCTAGAATAGAATCCATTCATACACATGCTCGCGTCTCTCTCTTACGCCAGTCCACCCTCGCATGCTAGCTCGCTGCCCTAGTGCCTTGTGCTACCATTGCCTTTCGTCTTGTTCAGCTTGTTAATTCTTTCTTTGTCTGCCTTTTTCGCTGAAGGAAATTTCGTTTTCATACTTGTTTCTGCCTTCATTCCAATGCTTGCTCCTACTGGAACAGATTCTTAATCTCCTTCCCCTCTGCCTTCTCTCCCAAGCCCATTTCCTTGTCCCAGGGTCAAAGCGGAGGGAGGGCAGTGGAATGACGCACGGCGTGCATCTTGCATGCCCTGCTGACCTCGTGCTCCAACTTCGCTTGTTGAAATTGATCCTAAGCCCTGAACCCCAAACCCTTCGCTTGATCCTTCTTCCTCATGCCCTTGTCGCCCTTTCCCATGCACTCATCGTTTTCCAGCAACAGCAGCGACAGCAGTAGTGGAGATGACTCCTCAGGGGGCCAGGAAGGGACTACAGGCCCGAGAGGGATGACATCTAACTGTAAGTCTTGCTTGCAGTTTTACGCTTTTGCTTGAGCAGCTGTGCCACTTGAACTTGCTATTTTTTGCTTCTTCCTCTTTCACCACCTTCACATATGTACTTGCCCCTTTCACCACCATAATAGTTTCCCAATCTATGGCCTATGTTTCTCCTGCTCTTTCTTCTCTTGCTCTTGCTGATCTTCTCTTTCAATGGTCTTTTGCTTCGCCTTCAGGTGTGACGGACAGTAATGGAGAGAGCAACTACAAGTCTACGGTTGAGCTGAAGCATCAACATGAGGTCACTCTGTTTCCAACCTGCTCTTTTGAGCACATTCATTCTCTAGCCCCTGTTTTGGTGGTCTCATGCTTTCTGTAGCCCTTGTTTTGGGCACACGCTTTCTCACTAGCCCCTGTTTGGGCACATCCTTTCTCTAGCCCCTGTTTAGGGCACACTCTTTCTCTAGCCCCTGTTTAGGGCACACTCTTTCTCTAGCCCCTGTCTAGGGCAGACTCTTTCTCTAGCCCCCACATGCTTTCTCTAGCCCCTCTTTAGGGCACACGCTTTCTCTACTAGCCCCTGTTTGGGCACATACTTTTTCTAGCCCCTGTTTTTGGCACATGCTTAGTCTACTAGCCCTTATTTGGGCACATGATTTCTCCAGCCCCTGTTTTGGGCACATGTTTGCTCTAGCCCCTGTTTTGGGCACATGCTTTCTCTACTAGCCACTGTTTTGGGCACATGCTTTCTCTAGCCCCTGTTTTTGGCACATGCTTTCTCTAGCCCCTGTTTTGGGCACATGTTTTCTCTACTAGCCCCTGTTTTGGGCTGATGTTTTCTCTAGCCCCTGTTTTGGGCACACGCTAAACAGGGGCTAGTGTACCCTAAACAGGGGCTAGAGAAAGAGTGTGCCCTAAACAGGGGCTAGAGAAATAGTGTGCCCTAAACAGGGGCTAGAGAAAGGATGTGCCCAAACAGGGGCACACGCTTTCTCACTAGCCCCTGTTTGGGCACATCCTTTCTCTAGCCCCTGTTTAGGGTACACTAATTTTCTAGCCCCTGTTTAGGCACACTCTTTCTCTAGCCCCTGGTTTGGGCACATGCTTTCTCTAGCCCCTGTTTTGGGTACATGCTTTCTCTACTAGCCCCTTTGTTGGGCAGATGTTTTCTATAGCCCCTGTTTTGGGTACACGCTTTCTTACTAGCCCCTGTTTGGGCACATGCTTCATCTAGCCCCTGTTTTGGACACATGTTTTCTCAAGCCCCTGTTTTGGGCGCATGCTTTCTCTACTAGCCCCTGTTTTGGGTACATGCTTTCTCTACTAGCCCCTGTTTTGGGTACATGCTTTCTCTACGCCCAACGCCCAAGCCCAACGCCCCAGCCCAACCATGCGCCCGACCATGCGCCCACCCATGCGCCCACCCATGCGCCCAACCATGCGCCCCACCATGCGCCCGACCACCCTCCACCCCTCCACCCTCCACCCATCCTTCCTCCTCCCTCCTCCCTCCACCCTCCAACCTCCACCCTCAACACCTCCACCCTCCACCCTCCATCCTCCTCCCTCCTCCCTCCTCCCTCCACCCTCCACCCTCCTCGCTCCACCCTCCACACTCCACCCTCCTCCCTCCTCCCTCCTCCCTCCACCCTCCACCCTCCACCCTCCTGCACCCTCCTCCACCCTCCTCCCTCCACCCACCACCTTCCACCCTCCACCCTCCACCCTCAACACCTCCACCCTCCTCCACCCTCCTCCTTCCACCCCCCACCTTCCACCCTCCACCCTCCACCCTCAACACCTCCACCCTCCACCCTCCACCCTCCACCTTCCACCCTCCACCCTCCACCCTCCTCGCTCCACCCTCCACCCTCCACCCTCCTCCCACCTCCCTCCACCCTCCAGCCTCCACCCTCCACCCTCAACACCTCCACCTTCCACCCTCCACCCTCCTCCCTCATCCCTCATCCCTCCTCCCTCCTCCCTCCACCCTCCACCCTCTACCCTCCACCCTCCTCCCTCCACCCTCCACCCTCCTCCCTCCACCCTCCACCTTCCACCCTCCACCCTCCACCCTCCTCCCTCCTCCCTCCACCCTCCACCCTCCACCCTCAACACCTCCACCCTCCAGCCTCCACCCTCCACCCTCAACACCTCCACCCTCCACCCTCCACCCTCCTCCCTCATCCCTCATCCCTCCTCCCTCCTCCCTCCACCCTCCACCCTCCACCCTCCACCCTCCTCCCTCCACCCTCCACCCTCCTCCCTCCACCCTCCACCTTCCACCCTCCACCCTCCTCCCTCCTCCCTCCACCCTCCACCCTCCACCCTCAACACCTCCACCCTCCACCCTTCACCCTCCTCCCTCCTCCCTCCACCCTCCACCCTCCACCCTCCACCCTCCTCCCTCCACCCTCCACCCTCCTCCCTCCACCCTCCACCTTCCAGCCTCCACCCTCCACCCTCCACCCTCCTCCCTCCTCCCTCCACCCTCCACCCTCCACCCTCCTCCCTCCTCCCTCCTCCCTCCACCCTCCACCCTCCACCCTCCACACTCCACCCTCCACCCTCCTCCCTCCACCCTCCACCCTCCTCCCTCCACCCTCCACCTTCCACCCTCCACCCTCCACCCTCCTCCCTCCTCCCTCCACCCTCCGCCCTCCACCCTCAACACCTCCGCCCTCCAACCTCCTCCCTCCTCCCTCCTCCCTCCTCCCTCCTCCCTCCTCCCTCCTCCCTCCTCCCTCCTCCCTCTTCCCTCCTCCCTCCTCCCTCATCCCTCCTCCCTCCTCCCTCCTCCCTCCTCCCTCCTCCCTCCTCCCTCCACTCTCCTACCTCCACCCTCCTCCCTCATCCCTCCTCCCTTCTCCCTCCTCCCTCCTCCCTCCGCCCTCCTACCTCCACCCTCCACCCTCAACTCTCCACCCTCCACCCTCCTCCCTCCTCCCTCCTCCCTCCACCCTCCAACCTCCACCCTCCACCCTCCTCCCTCCTCCCTCCACCCTCCATCCTCCACCCTCCTCCCTCCTCCCTCCTCCCTCCTCCCTCCACCCTCCACCCTCCACCCTCCACCCTCCACCCTCCACCCTCCTCCCTCCTCCCTCCTCCCTCCACCCTCCACCCTCCACCCTCCACCCTCCACCCTCCTCCCTCCGCCCTCCTACCTCCACCCTCCTCCCTCCTCCCTCCTCCCTCCTCCCTCCTCCCTCCGCCCTCCTACCTCCACCCTCCACCCTCCACCCTCCTCCCTCCTCCCTCCTCCCTCCACCCTCCACCCTCCACCCTCCACCTTCCTCCCTCCTCCCTCCACCCTCAACCCTCCATCCTCCACCCTCCTCCCTCCTCCCTCCTCCCTTCACCTTCCACCCTCCACCCTCCACTCTCCACCCTCTACCCTCCACCCTCCACCCTCCTCCCTCCTCCCTCCTCCCTCCTCCCTCCTCCCTCCTCCCTCCGCCCTCCACCCTCCCCCCTCCTCCCTTCTCCCTCCTCCCTCCTCCCTCCTCCCTCCACCCTTTATCCTACACCGTCCACCCTCCTCCCTCCACCCTCCACCCTCCACCATCCTCCCTCCTCCCTCCACCTTCCACCCTCCTCCCTCCACCCTCCACCCTCCACCCTCCTCCCTCCACCCTCCTCTCTCCACCTTCCTCCCTCCACCCTCCACCATCCTCCCTCCACCCTCCACCCTCCACCCTCCACCCTCCTCCCTCCACCCTCCTCCCACCTCCCTCCTCCCTCCTCCCTCCACCGTCCACCATCCACCCTCCACCCACCCTTCATCCTCCACCCTCCACCCTCCTCCCTCCACCCTCCACCTTCCACCCTCCACCCTCCACCCTCCTCCCTCCTCCCTCCACCCTCCACCCTCCACCCTCCACCCTCAACCCTCCATCCTCCACCCTCCTCCCTCCTCCCTCCTCCCTTCACCTTCCACCCTCCACCCTCCACTCTCCACCCTCTACCCTCCACCCTCCACCCTCCTCCCTCCTCCCTCCTCCCTCCTCCCTCCGCCCTCCACCCTTCCCCCTCCTCCCTTCTCCCTCCTCCCTCCTCCCTCCTCCCTCCACCCTTTATCCTCCACCGTCCACCCTCCTCCCTCCACCCTCCACCCTCCACCATCCTCCCTCCTCCCTCCACCCTCCACCCTCCTCCCTCCACCCTCCACCCTCCACCCTCCTCCCTCCACCCTCCTCTCTCCACCTTCCTCCCTCCACCCTCCACCATCCTCCCTCCACCCTCCACCCTCCACCCTCCTCCCTCCACCCTCCTCCCACCTCCCTCCTCCCTCCTCCCTCCACCGTCCACCATCCACCCTCCACCCACCCTTCATCCTCCACCCTCCACCCTCCTCCCTCCACCCTCCACCTTCCACCCTCCACCCTCCACCCTCCACCCTCCTCCCTCCTCCCTCCACCCTCCACCCTCCACCCTCCACCCTCCTCCCTCCTCCCTCCTCCCTCCTCCCTCCACCCTCCACCCTCCACCCTCCTCCCCCCACCCTCCACCCTTCACCCTCCTCGAATGGTCCGTTGTATTAATAAGCACTATGCATACAAGCATGCAAGGTTGATGGTGAGGCAATCATCCTACTCGCCACCTGCCTGGTCCACAAGGGGTCCAAGTGGGGGTTCTAGGAGTTGAAACAGGTAACCTTCAGCTAGGGGTTCGATGGCATCCGCTATCCCAGCCTCGTCCTTCACCCTCCTCCCTCCACCCTCCACCCTCCACCGCAACCTCAAGTTCCCCAATCTCATGCATGTTTCGATTTTCTCGTTCGTGCTCTCTACTGCTGTAATTCCTACCTCGACGCTTTGTGTCTGAATCTGAGTTTCTGTTTCCAATGCGTCCCCATTCCTTGTCAAGCCCCACATCCCCCCGCATCAGCCCCACATCCCCCCGCATCAGCCCCACATCCACCCTCATCAGCCCCACATCCCCCCGCATCAGCCCCACACCCCCCCGCATCAGCCCCACATCCCTCCGCATCAGCCCCACATCCCCCCTCATCAGCCCCACATCCCCCCTCATCAGCCCCACATCCCCCCGCATCAGCCCCACATCCCCCCTCATCAGCCCCACATCCCCCCTCATTAACCCCGCTCTTTCGCCGTTGCGCCGTTGCGCTCTTGAGCCGTACCGCTGAATGGCAAGTTGCTGCGTGCGACGGTGTGCGGAACGGCGACTCTGCTTGCTGTTGCTGCCTTGGACGAGTCAATTTCAGCCTCTACGCTTCTCAGCTGTGTTGCTCGCGCCCTCAGCTGCGTTGCAGCAGAGAAGATGGTATAGCAGCAGCAGAGCAGCAGCACGGCAGTGAGCATCAGTCAACGCCAGTCAACTCCAGTCATCGGCACCGTTGCCATCGCTGCCATTATGGTACGGTATGCATCCCTTTAACTGTACCCGCACTCTCATTGCATGTGATTCCACCCGTTCTCTCTTTCACTCCTCCATTTCACTGCATCCGCTCTCTCCTTCGCTTCTGTCTGCTGCTGCTGGCTGCTCTATCTGCTACACGGCCTGATTGCTCTTCATACTGCACTCAGAGTGATTTTTCCTCAGTGAGCTGTTCAGTGTGAGTGGAGGTTCAGGAAAGTGTTATTCCTCCCACCCTCTTGTCATTTTCCCTGGTTGACTTGTCATTTTCGTGTTGTTGCCTTTGGCCTTCCCTTCTCGCCTCGTCCCTTATTCATTTCCCTCCTTTCCTCGTCCTGTTTTCCTTGTTCTTATGTCTTCTCCTTGTCTTCTCGCCCTCACAGCCCCGCAGAGCAGCGGCGCCTCCTCCTCACAACCCCTCAGAGCAGCGGCGCCTCTCCCTCACAACCCCCCAGAGCAGCGGCGCCTCCTCCTCACATCCCCCCAGAGCAGCGGCGCCTCCTCCTCACACCCCCCCAGAGCAGCGGCGCCTCTCCCTCACAACCCCCCAGAGCAGCGGCGCCTCCTCCTCACATCCCCCCAGAGCAGCGGCGCCTCTCCCTCACAACCCCCCAGAGCAGCGGCGCCTCTCCCTCACAGCCCCCCAGAGCAGCGGCGCCTCCTCCTCACATCCCCCCAGAGCAGCGGCGCCTCCTCCTCACACCCCCCCAGAGCAGCGGCGCCTCTCCCTCACACCCCCCCAGAGCAGCGGCGCCTCTCCCTCACAACCCCCCAGAGCAGCGGCGCCTCTCCCTCACACCCCCCCAGAGCAGCGGCGCCTCTCCTCACAACCCCCCAGAGCAGCGGCGCCTCTCCCTCACAACCCCCCAGAGCAGCGGCGCCTCCTCCTCACACCCCCCCAGAGCAGCGGCGCCTCCTCCTCACAACCCGCCGGAGCGTTCTGTTTGCGGCCGTGTGCACTAGACATCAGCCAACCAATGGCACGCCATGCTCATCTGATGGTGGGGAGCTGCAAGGGATGCTGCTGCTTGCTGCTCTCACCCGGGAGGATTTGTCCTCCTCTGGACGACTCACTTTCTGCGTCCACGCTTCTCCTGTAGCTAAGTCTCCTCCCCTCCCTTTCTCCTTCGCTATCTCCATCTCTCTCTTACACTGCAGCAAAATTATGACCCTTGGCGCATGGTGGTGGTGGTCCGTGGTGCTGTGGCAGCAAAATTATGACCCTTGGCGCATGGTGGTGGTGGTCCGTGGTGCTATGGCAGCAAAATTATGACCCTTGGCGCATGGTGGTGGTGGTCCGTGGTGGTGGTCCGTGGTGCTATGACGTGAGCCGGAAATCGCAGGGATTGGGAAGATGGACGAGCCATGGCTGCGGAAGGGTAAACGAATGAGAAAGAGGAAAGTAAGCGTGGAGATGAGGGATATATATACTGGGTGACGTGTGGCTCCATTCAGTGCATGACGTCCCCGCCCAACTTGCAATGCTGCTTGCTTAGCACCAATGCTGCAGGTGCTAGCTGCCCGAGTGTATGGATTTCGGGGTACTCATTTGTTCAGATTCAAGCCTTACACTTACCAATCTGGGGTCATACAACCATTCCCTGCTGGTCCCGACAGCACCACGGGAGCTCATGTAGCAATTTAGTGGGAGTGGTGGGATAGAGTAGTGGAGAGGGAGTGCGTTCATGCCATGCGTGCGTCCCCTGTCCTCCTCGCTGGCTCAGCTCGCTGCTCTAGTGCCGTGGGCCACTGTCTCCATGCGCCTTCCCCGTTTCCCCTCTCACACCACTATTCAACTACTCCTTTTTCCGCTGCGCACCATTTTCAAGCTTCTCAATGCTCGCTCTTCACTGCTTCTGCTCTAGTGCCACCTTGACGTTCTTGCTGCTCCCATTCATATCAAGTTCCGACGCCGATCCTTTTCCTGTGCATCTCCTTCTCCCGTTGCCTTGCCCCGCTCTGGCCTCAGGGCGAATGGAGTGCAGGGGGGGGAGAGCCGCACAGCGCTGGCTGCAGCAGCATGGCAGTCAACGCCAGTCAACGCCATCAATGCGAGTCCTCGAAACCCGCGCCCATGCCATCGCTGCCCTTATGGTATGATGCATCACTCACCGCACCCCGATCTCTCCTTCGCTCCTCCGTTTTAGTGCATGTCCCCCAATTCTCGTGCTTGTTTCAATTTTCTCGGTTTTGCTCTCCACTGCTCTAGTGCCCACCCTGAGCTGCTTTCTGCCCGAATCTGAGTTGCTGCTTCCGCTTTCCCCTTCCTTGTCATGCTCGCTGCTTCATTCAATCCGAGGTCATTGCATTGCCTGACCTCTGCCAACTCCAGCAGCCATGCTACCAACACTGACAACAAGCAGCAACCGCTGCAGCAGCAACAGCTGCAGCAGCAACGATAGCATCGGTGGCGGCGGCAAGCCATGGAGCGTTTCGGGGCAGAGCAGATTAAGCATGGAAGCAAAGTCAACGCCAGCCACTTCCCCCGCCCGTTCGCCCTCCCCTTGCCTCACCTACCATTCCCAACTGCGCGCGCCACACATCCACGTTCCCCACTAATTATGCTTCCGCCACTCCCTCGCCTCCTCGTCCCCACCGCCCTCTCCTTTCGTCATCCCGCTTCCTTTCCTTCCGTCTCTTTGTCCCTGTTGCGCTCCATCCCCTCCGCCTCCCGCTCTCACCTCCCCCCTCCTCTTTTCCCCCATTTCCCCATTTCCCCATTCCGCCTCTCCCCGGTTCCCCCATTCGCCCCCAGGCGTGGCGAGCGGCAGTGGCAGCGCGGCAAGCCGCATGGAGGCAGTGAGCGCGCGCCTGCTCGCCATGCAGGAGACGCGGGGAGACGTGGTGGACAGGCGAGGGGAGAATGAGAGCTGATGGGGTGCGAGGCAAGCAGCATGCTCTGCTGTGCACACGCCCTGCCCTGCACGCTGTGGCCCACACGGCCCCATGGCAGCACAGCAAGCTTGCTCCAACCTCCTCCTCTCTCGTGCACCAACCCCGCACTCATGGCAGGTGCTGCTGCGGCACTGGAGCGAGTGCTGGGCGCTCTGCCGGGGCAGCGCGTGCACGCGGGCAGCAAGGAGCCGTGCACTGTAGGGGGGAAGGGCGCGGGGCAGGGGAATGGGGGAGGCAGTGCAGGGGAGGCGGGGGAGAGGGAACACGGGGCAAGCGAGGGGGGCTGGGGAGGGGAAGGCGTGGCGGCGTTTTGCAGCGGAGCGGGGGAGGCTGTGCTGCGGCACATGGATGATGAGGAGCCGCGCGTCAGGTGGGGCGGGATGATGAGCATCAGTGCATCAGCATCAGCATCAGCATCAGCGCATCAGCATCAGCATTAGCGCATCAGCATCAGCATCAGCGCATCAGCATCAGCATCAGCATCAGCATCAGCGCATCAGCATCAGCATCAGCGCATCAGCATCAGCATCAGCATCAGGGCATCAGCATCAGGGCATCAGCATCGGGGCATCAGCATCAGCATCAGCGCATCAGCATCAGCATCAGCGCATCAGCGAATCAGCATCAGCATCAGCCCATCAGCATCAGCATCAGCGCATCAACGAATCAGCATCAGCATCAGCGCATCAGCTTCAGCATCAGCGCATCAGCATCAGCATCAGCATCAGCGCATCAGCATCAGCATCAGCATCAGCATCAGCATCAGCCTCAGCGCATCAGCATCAGCATCAGCATCAGCGCATCAGCATCGGCATCAGCCTCAGCGCATCAGCATCAGCATCAGCATCAGCATCAGCGCATCAGCATCAGCATCAGCGCATCAGCATCAGCATCAGCATCAGGGCATCAGCATCAGCATCAGCATCAGCGCATCAGCATCAGCATCAGCATCAGCATCGGCATCAGGGCATCAGCATCAGCGCATCAGCATCAGCATCAGCATCAGGGCATCAGCATCAGCATCAGCGCATCAGCATCAGCATCAGCATCAGCATCAGCATCGGCATCAGGGCATCAGCATCAGCGCATCAGCATCAGCATCAGCATCAGGGCATCAGCATCAGCATCAGCGCATCAGCGAATCAGCATCAGCATCAGCACATCAGCATCACAGCATCAGTGCATCAGCATCAGCGCATCAGCATCAGCATCAGCATCAGCATCAGCATCAGCATCAGCATCAGCGCATCAGCATCAGCATCAGCATCAGCATCAGGGCATCAGCATCAGCACCATCGCATCAGCATCAGCGACAGCGCATCAGCGAATCAGCATCAGCATCAGCGCATCAGCATCAGCATCAGCATCAGCGCATCAGCGAATCAGCATCAGCATCAGCGCATCAGCATCAACATCAGCGCATCAGCATCAGCATCAGCATCAGCGCATCAGCATCAGCATCAGCATCAGCGCATCAGCGAATCAGCATCAGCATCAGCGCATCAGCATCAGCATCAGCGCATCAGCATCAGCATCAGCGCATCAGCATCAGCATCAGCATCAGCGCATCAGCATCAGCATCAGCATCAGCATCAGCGCATCAGCATCAGCATCAGCGCATCAGCGAATCAGCATCAGCATCAGCGCATCAGCATCAGCATCAGCGCATCAGCATCAGCATCAGCGCATCAGCATCAGCATCAGCATCAGCGCATCAGCGAATCAGCATCAGCATCAGCGCATCAGCGCATCAGCATCAGCATCAGCGCATCAGCATCAGCATCAGCGCATCAGCATCAGCATCAGCATCAGCGCATCAGCATCAGCCTCAGCGCATCAGCATCAGCATCAGCGCATCAGCATCAGCATCAGCGCATCAGCATCAGCATCAGCGCATCAGCATCAGCCTCAGCGCATCAGCATCAGCATCAGCATCAGCATCAGCATCAGTACATCAGCGAATCAGCATCAGCATTAGCATCAGCATCAGCGCATCAGCATCAGCGCATCAGCATCAGCATCAGCGCATCAGCATCAGCATCAGCATCAGCGCATCAGCATCAGCATCAGCATCAGCGCATCAGCATCAGCATCAGTATCAGCATCAGCGCATCAGCATCAGCATCAGCGCATCAGCATCAGCGCATCAGCATCAGCGCATCAGCATCAGCGCATCAGCATCAGCGCATCAGCATCAGCGCATCAGCATCAGCATCAGCGCATCAGCATCAGCATCAGCGCATCAGCATCAGCATCAGCGCATCAGCATCAGCATCAGCCTCAGCGCATCAGCATCAGCATCAGCATCAGCATCAGCGCATCAGCATCAGCATCAGCCTCAGCGCATCAGCATCAGCATCAGCATCAGGGCATCAGCATCAGCATCAGCATCAGCGCATCAGCATCAGCGTATCAGCGAATCAGCATTAGCATCAGCATCAGCATCATCATCAGTACATCTGCGAATCAGCATCAGCATCAGCATCAGCATCAGCATCAGCGCATCAGCATCAGCATCAGCATCAGCATTAGCGCATCAGCGAATCAGCATCAGCATCAGCGCATCAGCATCAGCATCAGCGCATCAGCATCAGCATCAGCGCATCAGCATCAGCATCAGCGCATCAGCATCAGCATCAGCATCAGCATCAACATCAGCATCAGCGCATCAGCATCAGCATCAGCGCATCAGCATCAGCATCAGCGCATCAGCATCAGCATCAGCATCAGCATCAGCATCAGTACATCAGCGAATCAGCATCAGCATCAGCATCAGCATCAGCATCAGCATCAGCGCATCAGCATCATTGCTGGACACTCACGACCACTCATGTCCTGTTTTTCCTTTGCTTAAGCCTACTGCACGCACGTAGCTCACTGAGCCATGTCCGGAACTCACGACCACTCATGTCCTGTTTCTTCTCCCACACACGCCCTGCCTGCCCCTCCACCTCTTCCCCATCACCTGCTCGCTCGCCCCTCCGTGTGTGTGTGTGTGCGTGTGTGTGTGTGTGTGCGCGCGCCAGGCTGGCAGCAGCGGAGGCGCTATGTGCCCTCTCGCACTACGGGTCGCTGCCCGCCACCCTCACCCTCTTCAGGTCGCCGCTCCCCCGCTCTGTCCTTCCACTCGCCACTCGCCATGCGCCTTCCCCCGTCCTCCCTCCTCCCCTCTCCCATTCTCGCTGTGCACACTTGCCAGGCAACTTCATGTTTCCCAACGCCATACTTGCTGCTTCAGTCACTCCTAACTTCATTGCCTGCCCTCTGCCCTAAGCAAATCCCGTTGCAACTCCATCTCGCCGTGCCTTCTCCCCCATCCGTGCTTTGGCCTAAGGCCGAATGGAATGCAGGCAGCAGAGCAGAAGGGCGGTGGCTGCAGCAGCATGGCAGTCCTCATCACCCACGCCCACTCTATCGCTGCCATTATGGTACGATATGCATCGTTCAACTGCACTGCATCCGCACCCTCCTTCGCTCCTCCATTAGACTGCACCTGTTCTCTCATTCGCTTCGTCATTTCACTGCTCCCGCTCTCCCCTCAACCCTTCACGTTCTGTCGATTGCTGCTGGCTGGCACTGGCTACTTTGGTTGCTCCTCGTGCTTGCACTCACTGTGTGTAGCTCACTGTGGTACAGGGCGTGCTGGCTCTACATGCTGCACAACCCTTGCTGTTCCAAGGGGAGGCAGCACAGGGAGGACGCACTTGGAGGGCGGCAGTGGGATGATGCAGAGCAGTGGCGCCCCGCCCTCACAGCCCCCCAGAGCAACGGCGCCTCTCCCTCACAACCCAACGCCCAAGCCCAACGCCCAAGCCCAACTGCCGCCCTCCAAGAGCGGGGTTCTACTAGCCCCTGTTTTGGGTACATGCTTTCTCTACGCCCAACGCCCAAGCCCAACGCCCAAGCCCCAACGCCCAAGCCCAACGCCCAAGCCCAACGCCCAAGCCCAACGCCCAAGCCCAACGCCCAAGCCCAACGCCCAAGCCCAACGCCCAAGCCCCCCAGAGTAGCAGCGCCTGTCCCTCACAGCCCCCCATAGCAGGGGCGCCTCTCCCCCACAGCCCCCCAGAGCAGCGTGAGATGACAGGTATTGGGCAGAGTGGGTTTGGTGGTCAGGTGGAAGGTGCTGGTGGTTGTAGTGGGTAGTGGTTGGGTAGGGTGGGATGAGGCAGAGTGGGTTGGGTTGGGTAGGGCAGAGGATAAGTGAGAGCGGGTTAGGTTGGTTAGGGAAGGGTGGGATTTGGAAAATTGGTTTGGGCTGGGAGTTGAGGCAGAGTGTGTTGGTCAGGGCTGGCTGGGATGAGGCGGAGTGGGTTGGGTTAGGTCAGAGTGGGTTGAGTTGGGTAGGGCTCTGTGGGATGAGGCAGAGTGGGTTGGGTTGGGTCAGAGTGGGTTGAGTTGGGTAGGGCTCTGTGGGATGAGGCAGAGTGGGTTGGTAGTGGTAGGTGTGGATGAGGCAGAGTGAGTTGGGTACGGTTGGGTGGGATGATGCAGAGTGGGTGAGTAGGGTGGTGTGGTGTGGGATGAGGCAGATTGATCGGATAGGGTGTGGTGAGTGGGATGGGGCAGTGGGTTGGGCTGGGTTGGGTGGGATTGGACAGTGTGGAATTGGTTAAGGAAGGATTGGATGGGGTAGAGTGGGATGGGGCTGTGTGGGTTGGTTTCAGCAGGCTGTGTTGGGATGAGGAGAGGGATGGTTTGGGTTGGGTTGGTTAGGATTGGATGAGGCGGAGTGGGTGGAATAGGGTAGGGTTGAGGAGTTTTGAGTAGGGTGTGGTGAGGTGAAGATGGCTGGGCAGGGTAGGACGGAACAGGGTAGAGTGGTTTGGGTTGGGTGGGAAGGGAAGGCATTTGGCAGGCAGGTTTTGGTTTTGGTTGGGTTGGGAGGGGTTGGATGAGGCAGAGTGGGTTAGAGTGAGCCTGTATGGGTGAATCTGGAATGAGCATCTTGGCACATCTCGAGCAACTTTGCCTTCATCTGAATCTTACGGTAGTTTTGGGTGGGACAGGGGTGGGGGGGTCATACGGTGGATTCATACCCTAACATAATAATATCGTAGACCCTACTCTGGTATGTTAACCAGACGTGTGGTGTAATGCTGTGTGCATGATGCATCTATGATTCCAGAAAGCTTGTTCTAGCATATCGTGCCGTAAGTAGTTGGGCCTTTTGTCTCTTGACCGTACCGGTGCCTTGGGAGATGAGCTTACGGTTGGTGAACACTCAGAGCTCAGGGAGGTATATACAATACCAGAAAACATGTACGGTATGGTACGGTACCTACTGGTACCTACCAGTACCATTAGAATCTAACATAGCCGTGTTTGTTGACTGTTGTCATGGCATGGCAGTGCAACTAGCTGGTGGGTATGGGAAGGGAATCCATTCTTGAGTGAGTGAGTGCCTGCCTACACTTTCCTTTCCTGCCAGACACGACAAATCCCATGTCAAACCTGGTGCGCAGCGCACCGCACCACACTGAGTATAAACACTTGCATTGTACACTGCTGCTTGAGTCTAGGAGCCCGAGCCACATCGGGAACACCTTAATGTCATGCACTAAGATTCCCAGAACCACCACACAGGAAGAAGCCTGTATTATATCCTGCTAATAAAGGCTGCGTCTTGTGTGGTGCTTGTTGGATAGCCTAGATCGTCCCTTCCTGTGACAAGCAGAGGTTGCAATGCCTGGCACCAGCAGGGGCACTGGATGGCAAAAAAAGCCAGGAAAGGTGATGCGGGGAGGTGAGTGTGCAAGCAGCAACAAACTACACCCTAATGCTCACTCAACCACCCACTCTGAACATGCCCACTGCCACTCCATACGCCCAGTGGTCGACATTCACAGCCAACGGCCCGCGCGTTACTAGCCCACGACAAAGCTAAGACATTGTTGACCTCGAATAGGTTAATCGAGTTCCCCAGACAAGACACGCTGGGCTACCCAGATACAGTCCCATTCTCCCCGTAGAGAGCGCATGCTCGAAAGAGGAGCACAGAGAAAGATGGGGAGCGGGACTGAAATGGGCATCAGGTGTATCTTCTTTCGAGTGAACGAGTGGTTTTATTAGGGGATAAAGCAACACCGTTGGAGGCAATATCTCTGTCGTGATTGGAGAGACGGCTGGAGGGGAGAGGACTGCCAGCAGGTGCCACGTGGCGCCAGTCCGTTGGTGGAAAGGGGCACAGCTCCGGCAACAGCATACTCGGCCTTACCGCTTCCACCCTGCTACTAACCCTAGTTGTTTCAGCTCTTTCCTCTGCCGCTGCTGTCGTTTCTAAGCCATTTTCACATCCGTCACTTGCCCAGGTTAACCCGTACTCGCCCTCGTCCTGTGCGCCACATCTCAGTCCGCCCAGATCGCTGCAGCTGAGGCTGCGCCCATGCTGATGCCTCTCCGCCGTCAGCACCTCCACCGCCTGCGGGTCGCGGCGGCGGAAGTCCTCGTTGCGCCACTCCGCCACCACGCGCGCCAGCTCCGCGCTCGCCTCGCGCACCACGCGGCGCAGGCGGCGGCGGCGGCGGTGGCGCGATTCGTCGTCGTCGCGGATCGTGCAGCGGTCGGCGGAATCGGCGGCGGTGGCGACTAAGCCCTGCTGCGCCAGCCGCGCGATCTCTTCGCGTGAAACGAAGCGCCAGTCAATAGCGGGGACGGGGCATGCAGCAGCGTCGTTGCCCGTCATTTCGACGCAACTTCACGAATTGTCCAAAGATTCTTGTGGACTCTGGGGTCTGTAACATCTGTAACACGGCAACCATGTGTAGCGTCGTTATTCCACACCACATTACCTCATCAGCGTGCAGCCGTACCTCGCGGTCCTCGAGAGTATTATTCCAGCCTAACATTGCGCTGGCCGAGAGTGATCGAGGCGGGTTACGCAGTCCATGCTAGGGTGGGGCATGATCGTAATAGGTTCAATGTGACGACCGGCGGCCCGCTCGATCCGTTGCGACTAACGCCGGAAGGACGATATGCGGCGCACGAGGAATGAGACGCGAGACGGGGCTCGAGGAGCGAGACGAGATAGTGAGGAGAGACGAGCGCTGTCGCGGATCGTTGGTCGATTACTAGTAGTTGCGAATAGATGGCGATGATTATTAATAAAGTCGACTCGAAGTTGGGCTGTCGGCTGCCGTGGATAGCACGTCGCCATCCCCATTCACAGACGCTGCTTTGCTCCCACGCGGTGCAAGGAATATGGCGTTCCAACGACGCGTTACGCGGAGCCTCAACACCAAGAGGCTCCGAAACATTGCAGAAAAGTTCGAGGTCACGCGTTAACATGGTAAATAGATAACGCGCCGGCAAATAGTCCATTGAGGTTAAGTCAGTCTGGCAGCGAAGGCGACAAGACATCTGCACAACTAATTACTCGTTTTTGTCGGTCTGTACTCACCGAACCGCAGCTTCAAGCTCCGCGTTACCGACCCAGAAAGCAGGTCAACAGTCACGGTCAATCCAGGAAAGTTCTGAAATCAGTCGAGTGGGCATCAACGAAGCAGTACGACATGAAAGTTTCGGTGGGCACTAGTCAAACAGCTATTGACGCGTGTCGGATCTGGCTAGTCGGGCTGGATCGACTTACACACCGAGATGGACGGAAGAAACTCAGGGTTGGGAAATCGTAAAACATCGCCAGCCATGGACCGCAGGCCTGCTTCCCTGGCGACTAACAGTCAACTAGGTTAAATACCTGGCACCTACTAACTGTACTCCGCTCGGCAACAAAAGTGCGAGTGTCACCTCTTCAAGTCTCAGTTGTTGCAGTAAATGTCTCGCCATGGTGTGCTGCGTTCGGGTACAGGGGTTATGAATCAATAAGGCAGGTCAAAGTTTGGGCGGGAATAACTTCACAGGCAACGAGTACCTGCTATTTCTGTTATGGGTGGTGAGTGAGTGCGAAAACATGATCGGGTAACTAAATCTCAGACAACGCCAAACCAGTCGTATCAGCGCTTTCATCCAGAGCTTCTCTCAACACGGGTATGATACGGTAGCTTAGGTAGGTACAGTCAGCCATTTCTAGAACCACATACTACTCCAGTAATCCAGATTCCGCGGGAATTTCAAGGTGGCAAGCAGGGCTTTTTTTTTATTTTCACCACTCGGATTTCCAGAGCTGTTTTCTAGAGAACTCTGAAATTCATGGTATGAGCATTACTCTGATGTGTCAGAGAAAACGTAACTTCTGAAAAATCTACTCTGGCCACCCAGTGTACTTATTTTACCATCCTCTCAAGTATTGAACCCAGGCCCTCTGCACTCCTACCAAAAGAATCAAGCGTTGCGCTACGCGCTCACCAAGTTACTGAGTTTTTTTATATCAGAACCCTGACAAATCAGAACCCTGACAAATCAGAGAAAACTTATCCTCCAAAAAAATTACCCAGACACGTCAGAGTGACCCTCTAAAAACCACTCTGATTTTCAGAGAAACAGAGTAATTTACTCTGATAAAAAAACCCCTGGTGGCAAGTCAGACTATCAGAGACTCCTACCACGCCTCTCAGGGTTAGGCCTCTTCCTCGTTAGTTCTTCAAAGCATCCTAATCCATTCCCTCGCTGACTTCATTGCGAAACCCGTTCCCGCGCGATGCAAGCAGCGGCAGCAGCAAGATCCGTGCTCAAGGCCATCGCTGGTCTCACACAGTCGCCTGGAACGACTGTCGGATCGCCCGGCGGGAGCAAATCGACGGTTGATGCAGCATCTGCAATCGCCGCAGCGGCAGGACCGATTCCTAACTGAACCGCATCAAACCGTGTGATACAACCCATGCACCGCACAGAAGTGTACAAGTCTGACCTGACCTGAGATGGATCTAATCAAACACAAGGTGTCAACCGCCCTCATTGTTCTGACGCAGGCCAGGCCAGTACCGTATATTCTCCTTGTAATGCTGCTGCTACCTGAGTGAGTGGTTGTCGTTAGGTAGTATAGCAAGACCCTCCTGGTCACAAGCAGAGGTGCAAATTCAAAGCCTGGCAGGGATACTGATAACGAGACACTGGAGAGGTGCTTAGAGCAAGTCAGTTGGCAAGCAGCAACGAGCTAGGCTCCTTGATGCGAACCACTTGTTGAATTAGGAGATAAAGAGGGAGTGAGGGAGGCGTTATCTCTGTCATAATTAGAGAGACGACCGGAGGAGAGAGGACTGTCGGCGATCGCCACGTGGCGCCAGTCCGTTGGTGGAAACGGGCACAGCTCCGGCAGCAGCACGCTCGGGCTTACCCCTCTCTGGTGCTGGGATGCGTCAGAGCCCCACAATGCATGTGACGGGGAGCCGTATAGTGAAGCTGTGCTAGGGCCTGCTTGCCTGCTACCAGCCATAGTCGCGTGGGCTCTTTCCTCTGCCAATGCTGTCGATTCTAAGCCATTTCCGCAAGCCTCACTTGCCCAGGATAACCGGCACTCGCGCTCGTCCTCTGCGCCACATCTGATTTTGCCCAGATCGCTGCAGCTGAGGCTGCGCCGATGCCTCTCCGCCGCCAGCACCGCCACCGCCTGCGGGTCGCGGCGGCGGAAGTCCTCGTTGCGCCACTCCGCCACCACGCGCGCCAGCTCCGCACTGGCCTCATGAGCCACTCGGCGCAGGCGGCGGCGGCGCAAGTTGCTGTCGTCGCGGATCGAACGGCGGTCGGCGGAATCGGCGGCGGTGGCGACTAGGCCCTGCTGCGCCAGCCGCGCGATCTCTTCGCGTGAAACGAAGCGCCAGTCAATGGCGGGGACGGGGCATGCAGCAGCGTCGTCGCTTGTCATCACGACGCGACTCCACGAACCGTCCTGCGATTTCTGGACTCTGGAGTCTGTATCACGGCGACCATGTGTGGCGTCGTGATGGCCGAGATTGATCTCTGATGGGTGTCCCCGTAACGAAATTCTGAGGAGAGAAATGCGTTCTTGCAGATAGCTGGTCGATTTTTGAGTCGACTCGAACATCGCCTGCCGGGATCGCACCTCGCCATTTCCATTCAACGCCGATTTGGCTTCACGCGGTCGAAGGAATGTAGCGGAACGCGTTTCGCGGAGCCTCACTACTGAGAGGTTCGGACAGATGGCAGGAAAGTCCGAGGATACGCGTTAACGTGTGTTACGCGTTGACAAAAGATACTGCCAGCGTCGGCATATCGTCCACTTGCTGTACGGCTTGTCTGACAGTGAAAGCGACGGGACGACTGCTAGTCATTCTTTTTGTTTTCGTTGGCCGAGACGCACAGCACCGCAACTTCACGCCGGTCACCGGCCTAGAAAGACGGTCAACGGTCAAAGTTCGGCTCGGATCTGACCTACAACCTGGGATGGGAAACATCCGAAAGGGCGTTAGAGAACAATGTGGTAAGATGTGCAAATTTCGGTGGGCACTAGTCACACAGGTAATAACGCGTGCCGGATCTGGAATATGGAGCTGGCTCGACGTAGGCACCGGAATCGACGGGAAGAAATTCGAGGTTGGAAAATAGGTACAACCTCGCCAGCTATGGACCGCAGGCCTGCTTACCTGGCGACTAAGTACAGTGCCTGGCACCTATGTGATGTACTCAAGTCAGCTCTGCTACAGAACGAATCCTCGCCACGGTCTGCTGCGATTGTGTGCTGGTGTTTGCCGTGTTCCAATAGGGTGTTCCACGCAATACATGAAGAAATATCAGACGCGAGATCAAGGTTTGGGCAGGGAACAAAAGCAGAGGTTGAGCATTTGCGACGGTCAACGATTTTGATCATGAGTGTGAGTGGGTGCGATATTGAGATCGGGTAACTAGTTTCGATAACGCATATCCAGCGGTACAGTACCTACTCAGACCTCGAAGGGCCTATGATAGCCATGCTAGACCCACACCAATCTTATCATCCAGATTCGGAATTCCAAGGTGGCGAGTCAGAGGCTCCTAGCACGCCTTTCAGGATTAGGCCTCTTGCTCGTTAATTCCTCAAAGCAGCCTAATCCGATCCCTCACCGATTTTATCGCGAAACCCGTTCTCGCACGATCATGCAAGCAGCGGCAGCGGCAGGATCCGTGCTCAAGGGCATCGCTGGTCTCACGCAGTCGCCTGCGACGACCGTCGCATCGCCCGGCGGGAGCAAATCGACGGTTGGAAGTGCAGCATCTGCCATCGCCGGCGCCGCAGGACCCGTTTCAGGTGTTGTCGCGACGTCAGGGATCGGATTCGGTGCTGCGATCGGATCTGCTCCGAGCTCCATCCGCGGCTTCTCGTCCGGCTCCAACACGCAGGTTAGATCCCCCTCGATGCTTCTGGACATTTGGGGATCTTACACGACCGAGTTTTTCTGCTACTATGTTACGCGCTACGCAAATTCGCAGTGCTTGAGCCGACAGCTTAGCGAATTCCTGTCCGCGAAATTCCAAGTTGCTCCAATGGTTTCGTTAGTTTTTTCATTGGCGACGCTGTTCACTGACTAAAGTTAATTCATTCTTCTCACTACATCCCTTATTCCCGTGCAGCAAATGACGGAGGAGGCTGCGGCTCGGGAGGAGGCGGCTGCTTCCGCCGATGGCGCGGTAGCGGGGCTGGCGGTCGCCGCCAAGGAGGGTGCGGCGGCGGCGGAGGAGGAGGAAAAGCCGCAGGAGATCTTCCTCGCGAACTACAAGCCGCCGTCGTACCTCTTTGACAAGGTGGGATCCGTGGGCTGACTTGGTTGACTGGGTTGACTGGGTTGACTGGATTGTCTGGGTTGACTAGCTTGACTGGGCTGACTGAATTGACTGAATTCGGTCTATCTGGCCGCTACGACGACCAGCCTTTCACCTTTTCAGAACCTACGTCTCGCATTGTTGCAGGTGTCACTGGATTTCGATCTGCACGATGACTACACCCTTGTCAAGTCTACCATCGCTGTCGTCGCCAACGACAAGGCTGAGAAGCCAGGTGAGAGAGGGCTGTGCTAGGCCACCGCTGCTGCCCACGACGTGGTTCCCGCCTGTCATTGGTTGGTTCAACAGTGGCGTCTGACGTTTCGTATACATGCCTTTTTCAATGAGATTCTGTTTTTCTTTTTTTCTCCTAAGGGGGGCGTTTCCATTCTTCAAATATTTTTCCCTGTGTTTGATCATCAGAGAACGAGTCTGCTCCTCTGGTGTTGGACGGCCACGATTTGGAGCTGGTGTCGCTGCAGATCAACGGCGTTGATGTGCCGGTGAGTTTGGAGGCTGAAGAATGACGTGGATTGCCATGCTTCTAGGCGGACTGCTGATGAATCTTGTAGGGTGCTGAAAGCATCGTTTGAATCCACCCCACAAGTTTTCACTGCTGATGGAAGTTTTGCTTTTCTATCCTATCATATTCACTGTGTGGCGCGCTGGCAGGCGGAGGAGTATGTGAAGACGGGCAAGAAGCTCACTCTGCTGTCCCCGCCTGCGTCGCCCTTCACCCTCGCCATCGTCACTCGCATCAACCCTGCTGCCAACACCTCCCTCGAGGTACCCTCACTCTCCCCACCATAACCTGGAGGTCCTTCGAGGGTCTGCAGGTGGCATGCAGCCATGTTGTGGTGTGGTGTGCGGCATCACTTTCTCTACGTGTGAGTGTGCAGCCACGTGCTTCTGATCCACGTCGTCCCCACTCACCATTTCGCTGCCTTGTCATTCACCACCGGTGCTGGCTTCATCACTTTCTGATTGCTCGGCTTGCCTGGGCGTGTGGGTGGGTTGCCACGGCGAAGGCAACCGCCATGTTGCCCCGCTTCACCTCTTGCCTCTATCATGGCTTCCCCCATCTGTGCACCCGCCCCTTCCCCCCCCTCTTCCCTTCCTTTAAACGCACACCCATTTCCACACCCACGCGCACACACACGCGGCACCCCCAACGCACATGGCGCTGTGGACCGTCTCACCGCCTGTCTGACGGTCGGACTGACTGCCGAATGGCCAACAGGGTCTGTACCGGTCGAGCGGCAACTTCTGCACGCAGTGCGAGGCGGAGGGCTTCCGGCGCATCACGTACTACCAGGACCGCCCCGACGTCATGTCCCGATTCACCGTACGCATGGAGGCCGACCGCAGCGCCTGCCCCGTGCTGCTCTCCAACGGTAACCAGATCGACTCCGGCGTGCTGGGCGAGGGGGAGGGCGCGCGGCACTACGCTGTGTGGGAGGACCCCTGGCCGAAGCCGTGTTATTTGTTTGCGCTGGTGGCGGGGAAGCTGGTGTGCTGCGAGGATAAGTTTGTGACGTGCAGCGGGAGGGAGGTGGCGCTGCGGATCTGGGTGAATGCGGGCGACGAGGGCCGCACGGCTCATGCCATGAAGTCGCTCAAGGAGTCGTTCCGGTGGGACGAGGAGGTGCGGAGGAAGGGGGGAAGAAGGGGCGGGGATAGGAGGATGGGGGATGGGTGGGGTGAGGGATGGGGGGATGGGGACAGTGGTGGGTGGGTGGGTGGGTGGGTGGGTTTGAAGATTCTCCTCTGGAGGAGAGTGGGTGGGACGGGGAAATGTGAAACCGGAAGGGCCATTTGTGATGCTGCTCCGAAGGGGTTGTTTGTGTGTTAGTGTGCGCGATAGGATGAAGGTTCATGGTGTTGCTTCCCTGTGCTTCCGTGTGTGTCCCTGTGTGTCCCTCGGCTGTGGTGCTGCAGGTGTTTGGCAGGGAGTACGATCTTGACCTCTTCAACGTTGTTGCTGTGAGTGCTGGGGGCCCGTGGGGGTTACCAAGTGGCACATGGAGGTTGCATGCTAGGACTGTGCACGACACCACACCCATTCATCTGGGCCTTGGCCATGCGTGTTGCCGTCCAATACTCTGCTGCTTTCCTTCTGCTGCCTGTAATCCGCGCCCCCTCCGGTCTCCCTTCTCCCACGCTCCTCTCTTCGTATAAACCGCCCAAACCACCCCCTCCCCGTCCTGTTCACGTAAGTTGTTTTTACTTTCTCCCCACCACCTGCATGACTCACCAGGTGCCGGACTTCAACATGGGGGCCATGGAGAACAAGAGCCTCAACGTGAGTGCCTGTGCCTGCATTATCAGATTCTTTACACACGGCGTTTCATCTGCCACTAGCGTCTCGTTTCATGTGCTACTACTAGCATCTCCTGCACTGCGCCCGTGCTGCCTTCTCCTCAATAGACCATTCATCCAGGTCTCTCACGTCCTCTCCCCCTTCCCCAACCACTGTCACCCCTGTCCCCCCCCCCTCCCCCATGTCCCCCCTCTCGCCCCTGTCTCTCCTGCCGCCTGTGTGCCCCCACGGCAGATCTTCAACTCGCGGCTGGTGCTGGCGTCACCAGAGACGGCCACGGATGGCGACTATGCGGCCATCGAGGGGGTCATCGCCCACGAGGTGCGCCCTGCACGCCTTGCCTGCCCTTCCATTGCTGCTTTGCCCGTTCCACCCTCCCTTCCTCTCCCCCTCCCACGGATGGTGACTATGCGGCCATCGAGGGGGTCATTGCCCACGAGGTGCGCCCTGCACGCCTTGCCTGCCCTTCCATTGCTGCTTTGCCCGTTCCACCCCCCCTTCCCCTCCCCCTCCCACGGATGGTGACTATGCGGCCGTCGAGGGGGTCATTGCCCACGAGGTGCGCCCTGCACGCCTTGCCTGCCCTTCCATTGCTGCTTTGCCCGTCCACCCCCCCTTCCCCTCCCCCTCCCACGGATGGTGACTATGCGGCCATCGAGGGGGTCATTGCCCACGAGGTGCGCTGCACTCCTTGCCTACCCTTCCCTCCATTGCTGCTTTGCCCCTCCCACCCACTTTCTCCCCTCCCACTCCCCCTCCCATCCCACTCCCTCTCCCCCTCCCCCTCCTGCTCCCCTCTCCCCCGCCACTTCCCCCTCCCCTCCCGCTCCCACTCCCCCTCTTCCGCGTGCTCCACCTTCGGCTCTTGCTGTTTTGTTACCTTGCTGGCCTGGCCATAGCTATCGCCTCTCCCCCACCCCGCCTCCTGCTCTGCTGTGCTGCAGCTGTTCAGTGTGCTTCGTCCGCGACTCTAGTGTCTCATTTATACTCCTCATTTGTGTGTGCGCTTGTGCGTGTGGTGGTGTGCGTATGTATTTGTGAGGTGGGCGTGAGTGTCTGATAAAAGGGGGGTGTGGGTGGGAGGGGGGGGGTATGTGTGTATGTTCTATGCGGGTTGGTGTGAGTTGATGTGTGAGGGGTTGGGGATGGTGTGTGCTGTGTCTCCATTTTCCGCTGCTGCTCCACGCTACCCTTCAAACACGGGCCTCACTGCCACGACTCACACCTCCCCAGTACTTCCACAACTGGACGGGCAACAGGTGAGCCTCTTGTTTATGTTGCACTGCTCCATATTGGCAAGCAGACCTTTCTGTCTCGCGCATTTAGTGCTCGCCTTGCCTGACAGGCCCCTCTTCGCACATATATCCTGCCCGTACTCTCTGGCTTCTCACCTTCCCCCTACCTCTCTTCTGCCTTACCTCTGGACTCCCCACTCCGAAATCGTCTCCTCTCGTCCCCTGCCCCGCGCCCCCTCACTGCCTGCCAGGGTGACGTGCCGCGACTGGTTCCAGCTCACGCTCAAGGAGGGGCTCACTGTCTTCCGCGACCAGGTGGGGCATGGTGAAGCGTGGTGGGGCGTGGTGGGGCATGGTGGGGCCTGATGGCCAGGGCAGTGCAGCTAGTGGGCGAGTGGAGCATGGTGGGACGATGAGGCAGGCAGGTGGGCATGATGGGAGGTGCAATAGGCGGGAGCTTGGCCTTGCGGCAGGCCGTTGTGTGAGCTCAAGTATGTGGAGTGTATGGTATCTGCAGCAGTCTTCTAGGTTATGGACATGGTACCTTCTGCACCTTCTCTCTTTGTCCCCATATCACCCTGTCTCACCCCATCCGAACCCATCTCAACCCGTTTTACCCCATCCCACCGCTTATCATCCCATTCCACCTCATATCGCCCCTCCAGGAGTTCTCATCGGACATGAACTGCCGTGCAGTGGAGCGCATTGCCAACGTGGCAGTGCTGCGCGCCCGCCAGTTCTCCGAGGTGCGCCTCACGTAGGACTTCTCAAAGCAGGGAGATTCTAGCTGGCTGTGCTTGTGTCCTGCTTGCGAGCGCCCGCCAATACTCCGAGGCTCGTTTGCTTCCATCGTAACTGCCCTCTTGCCATCACAACTGCACCCAAGCACCCTTCACGATGTTCATTTCGTGGAATCCTTCCTTGGAGCTCACACCTGGGTGTTCGTTCCATCACATCAACGTGCTGTCTCCTTGTGCGCTCTGCTTCTTCTCCGCATGAGACGTCTGTAACGTTCTTCTGGTCCTTGTGTTGCCGGGGTGCAGGATGCAGGTCCCATGGCGCACCCTGTCCGCCCCAGCTCATACATCAAGGTGAGCAGTGAGCAATGCATGAAACACCCTCGCTTCACGTGTCATCATCATGCCTCGCCATGTGCAATTCAGAAAGCTTCGTCCTGCCCAGTTGACTTACCCCTTTTGTTCGTGCCAAGTTGACTTTTGACCCGTTTTAATAGTCTCTCCTTGCCTGTCGTGCTGCCTCCTCCTCTCCCTGCGCGTCCCCTCACTGCAGATGGACAACTTCTACACAGGTGTGTGTGCGCTAATATCCTCCTCCCTTCACATTCTTCTTCCTCGCGTTTTCCGCTCCGCCCCGCGCCACTCTGTTCCCTCATGTGTGTTTCCTGTCACCACGCGGGTCCTGTGTTGTGCCTGCTCTACTCCTATGTGCGCCATGCTGCAGTCAATCACCTCGCCATTTGTCCCAAGCTTAACTAAGCTCCTCCAATTCCCCTCCCATTCATCCCCACATGCACCGACCCTGTGTGGGACTGCTACTATCTGACAATACACCAGTCACCGTTTATGAAAAGGTAATCCTCCTTACCCTCACTCCCCAACGTCTCCCTCCCCCCACCTCCTTCCTACCTTTCCTGCATTCTCTTGCTCCCTGTTCCCCCCTTCCCTCTAATTGTCTCCCCGCTGAGTAACTTCACACTGGTGAGGATCATTACTATTGGCCCATGTATTCTGGCCCGCTCCCCCCCCCCAAAAAGAAATTGCCTGGTCTTTTGGCATGCTGCCGTGTGTGTCTCCGTGTGTTGTGCCATGGTCTGTGCTTGCACATGGCATGCTCTATGCTTACTCATGCCACACCACTTGACTTGACTGCACGGCACACACCAGGGGGCGGAGGTGGTGAAGATGTATCAGACGCTGCTGGGCAAGGATGGCTTCAGGAAGGTCAGTGCAGCGCCACACGTCCCTGCCTCTAGGCCTCGGGTGCGGTGCCTTGCGGATGGCAAAAGCGTAGGAGGTTCTGGAGCATGGTTGACGTTTCTGGTTGAGCTTCTGCTTTGCTTGATCTTTCCAGTTGGGATTGCTCTATCTCATATCCTGCCCTCTATCCTCCTGTGTCTGCATCCACTTTGTGCTTGTCCCCCCCCTGGCTGGTAGGGCATGGATCTGTACTTTGAGCACGATGACAGGCAGGCAGGGAAAGATTGAGGTGTTTCAAACGCATGCACTCTCTGTGTCTCTCCCGTTGCATACAGGGCATGGACCTGTACTTTGAGCGGCACGACGGGCAGGCAGTGACGTGTGATGACTTCTTTGCCGCCATGGCTGATGCCAATAACGACAAGCTTGAGGGCTTCAAGCCCTGGTATGTACCCACTCATACTCACTCATACCCACTCCATGAGACCGGACGGGACGCACCCACTAGCCTCTCATCCCCTGCACCTCTTCCCTCACCCTGTGCCTACTAGTCTCATCCCTTCCCCTCTAACCCCTTTTTGTCCGTCCTTGGTTCCATCTGTCTGTCGGCGTCTCTCTTCTTTCTCTGTCTTGCACTGTACGGTTTCACATGCACAGCTGTGCTCTCGCTCGCATAGATGCGCACAGCTGCCATTCGTGACCTCCTTGCATCAAAACAGTGCATTGGATGTTCCGCGCTACAAGAAACTGCAGCACCACACATTGCAAGTCACAGCCTCCCTGCCATTCTGTTGTGTTGTCCTGCTGCAAGTTGTCCCAGTCTACTTTTTAGGCGCCTCAAAGTTAGACCCTGCCATTTTGTTGTGTTAACTTGCCACAGGTTGTCCCAGGCAGGCACACCCGTGGTGACAGTGACATCGTCGTACAACGACAAGGACCACACCTTCACGCTGCACTGCAAGTAAGCCTCGCCATTTGCGTTGGAATGATGCATGTGGATTTCCTATTTGACTCAAGATTTGAGCCATACTATTCACCTTGTGGTGATGTACGTTTGGGCTGGTGCTCCCCCCCTTGAGCGGCAAGAGCGCTCAACGTCAACTCAAGCTTCTGAACTCTTTTAATTGCCCCTCATCTCTCCTCTCTGGCCACCATCCCGCAGGCAGGAAATCCCAGCCACGCCCGGGCAGGACAACAAGCTGCCCGTGCTCATTCCACTCGCCGTGGGGCTGGTGGGAGCAAGCAGCTCTCGCTGTTCTTGCGTGCTCACACGCACTCACCGCTCCCTTGCCCTTGGACTGCTCCCCCTGCCCCCGTTCTTCTCCGTTGCCACCAACTCGCAGGCAGGAGATCCCTGCCACGCCCGGGCAGGACAGCAAGCTGCCGGTGCTCATTCCACTTGCGGTGGGGCTGGTGGGGCCGGACGGCAAGGACATGCCGCTGCTGCACGTGTTCGACGGCGAGAAGCTCACTGACCTCGATGGCCCCACCACCACTGTGCTGCGCTTTAACAAGGTGTGCAGGGAAGGGTGGAGAGGGGTGGGGGGAAAGGGAAGGAATGTAGAGGGGTTCAAGGAGGCAAGGACATGCCTCTGCTGCACGTGTTTGATGGGGAGAATCTCACTGACCTCGATGGACCCACCACCACCGTGCTGCGCTTCACCAAGGTGTGCAGGGAAGGTAGTTGAGGTTCAGAGAAGGAAGGGGATGCTGCTGCTGCAATTCAACACGGTATAGCGGGAAAGGGAAGCGAGGTAAGGTAGGAATTCCAAGGGGCTACCATTTCCTCCTGCTGTGGGGCTTCACTGTCCCTACAGTTGCGGTGACTTGAAAGCTAACAGGTTCATGGGCTTCACACCGCTTTTCTCCCTAACCACCACCCTCCACCAACGCCACCATCGCCACCGTGACCGCCTCTGTCACCCCATCTGCACCAACAGGCCCAGCAGGGCTCTAATTTACACAGACGTGCCTCACACCCTTCCTTGTTCTCTCACACGCGTTACCCCCCACCCATCCCCACCACTCACCTTGCCCATGCGCCCCAACAGGCGGAGCAGGACTTCACCTTCACAGACGTGCCTCACCGCCCCGTGCCCTCGCTGCTCCGCGGCTTCAGTGCCCCCGTGCGCCTCAACGCTGACCTGTCGCATGCCGATTGGCTCTTCCTCCTCGCCAATGACTCTGATGAGTTCAACAGGTGTCCCCTCATGCCTTACAACCTGACTGGTAACCTTACTGGTTACTTGAATAGTTACCATATGCATTCTTTTTTCGCCCATCACAATGGTATTAACAAACCCTCGCATTCCTTTCGCTCCTCCCGCTTTCTGTGTTTCTCATAGTCTTGTTCTATTTCTTCCTCACTCTCTCTCCCTTAATCGCCATGGCAGGTGGGAGGCATGCCAGGTGCTGGCGCGCAAGATGCTGCTGAGGATGGTGGACGACTATCGCAGTAACAAGCCGCTCCATATGGAGGATGACTTCACAGACGCCCTCGCCAAGATCCTGGATGACACGTCACTGGACAAGGTGCGGGTCACCTGGATCTTGTTCTTGCAAGGCGCAGTCATGTGCCTTGTCATGCGCTGACTTCTGAGTAGACTCAGAAACCTGCCCCCCACCCACCCCCCCTTTTCCCACCGCACCTTGTCCTCCAGGATCTTGTTCTTGCAAAGCGTAGTTATGTGCCGTGTGTCAGAACCTAGCAGTTGCAGGGTAGGCAGGCAGCAACTCACACCCAAGCTGCACACGGCTTCTCAACTGAGCCCTTGTGATTTTCTTCCTTTCCCTTGTCAATGTGCAACGTGCAACATGCACGGCACAGATGTTTATCGCACGGGTCATCTCCCTGCCGGGAGAGAGTGAAATCGCCGACCTCATGACGCCGTATGCCGACCCGGATGCCGTGCACGCCGTCCGCAAGTTCTGTGTCAAGCAGATCGCCACCCGCCTGCGCCCCACGCTGGAGGCTCTGGTAGGCCCAAACGCTTATTTGAAAATGAATAATTTCTAATATCAGGAGAAAAACACTCACTGGAGGGTCTTGTAGGGGCATTCCTTACCGCCCATTCGCGCCCCTCACTCTCATGCTCTCGGTATGTGTCGCTTGCTTGCCCCGTGCGTCCCCAACCCCCCCTCCCTTCCCCCCCACAGGTGGAGAGCAACAGGGCGCCAGAAGGGGAGGCGTACAGCCCAGAGCACGCCAGCATGGCCCGCCGCTCGCTCAAGAACGCTGCTCTCCGTGAGTCTTTCGCCTTGATGCCACAGCATCAGCTGTGATGCCATCGCCTTTCATTCATACCCCATCCCCATCTCCCAAAGCCTCCTCTCCGTCCCTTCAACTCCATGCCTGATGCTCTCACTGCGTGCCCCATCCTTTCATCGCCATCTCACGTCCCTTCATCTCGCTTCTACCCTCTTCCACCCCCCTTTCCTGCAGTGTACCTGGCATCGCTGGACGACGAGGCCTCTGGAGCGCTCGCCCTGTCGGAGTTCCGGGCGGCGAGCAACATGACGGACCAGTTCGCTGCCCTGGCCGCGCTCTGCCTCAACCCCGGCGCCGCCCGGGAGGAGGCGCTGCAGGCGTTCTACGAGCAGTGGAAGCATGACGGGCTGGTGATGAACAAATGGCTGTCGCTGCAGGCAGCCTCGTCCATTCCTGGGAACGTGGAGGCAGTCAAGAAGCTTATGGAGCACCCCGCCTTCATCATCACCGAACCCAACAAGGTGAGTTGCTCCCTCCCACTCCCACATGCACATGCACAGCCCTTCCCATCAACTTATTGCACTGAGTTTCTACACTTAACCTCCCGCCTGCATCATCGTCCATCCCTGGGAACGTGGAGGCGGTGAAGAGGCTCATGGAGCACCGCGTCTCCAACATCACTGAACCCAACAAGGTTGCTCTCTCCCACATGCACCGCCCTTCCATTCTTAATCTTTCACAGTTCGAGTTTCCACACTTAACCCCGTGCCTTCCTTCGTCACCGAATCGAACAAGGTCCTGTTTCCCACACGCACAGCCAACCTGTGCTCTCAACTTCCCACACTACGAACCACACTTGGCCTCCTGCTTCCATCCTGCTTTCGCCGTCCTGTTTAGCGCGAAACCCAGTACCCCTCCCAGAATCATACCGTCACCTGTACGCGCTCATTGGAGCCGTCATTTCGATTCTATATTTGACGGCCTGCATCCATCGGCCTCCCTCCCTGCACCCCAATCCCACCAGGTGTACTCTCTCGTCGGCGGCTTCAACTCATGTGCTGTCAACCTGCACGCAGCGGACGGCAGTGGGTAACGCTTCCTGGCGGACCCATTCATCTCCCTCCCTCTCTCCCCTATGCCCACCCGCCCTCCTCCATGCCACCAGGTGTACTCTCTCATCGGCGGCTTCAACTCGTGTGCGGTGAACCTGCATGCAGCGGACGGCAGTGGGTACCGCTTCCTGGCGGATGTGGTGTTGCAGCTCGATAAGATCAACGCACAGGTGGCTGCTCGCATGGTGTCCGCCTTCACTCGCTGGCGCCGCTACGACGAGGCGCGCCAGGCTCTCGCTAAGGTGCGTGCGCTGGGAAGTCTCAAATGTCATCTAAGGGCGTGTAAAATCCCCGCAAATTTGCGAAATCTGCTTTTGGCCGGTTTTATGTCGACCATCTGGGCGACATTTCTTTCGCGAAAGTCGACGGATTGGTCGACTTCGTGTCGTCACATTTACAACCACTATTTGCAGATTTGCAAACTTTACAGGTTTTGAGGGCCGAATTTCAGGCCGGTTTCAAAAAGTTGTAAAATTTGCAGTTGCTACAGTAGGAACGTATGTGCGACGGGGTCGTACATTTGACGGCGAAAACCATGATTGTACAGGATAAAAATCTCAATCGTTCTGTGAGACCGTGCGACGTTGTACGTGACAGTCGCTCACGGTGTCGACTACTTGGCCGAATTGGAGTCAACATGGTGTCGGATACGAGTCGACTTTCAAAACGGCCATCAATTTCGTTTTTTATTGGCGAAATTAACGACGGTCGCGAGCGTCTTCGATTTTTTCTCAAACGGGTTACTTTCGCCAATTCGGCCATTTGGCTAGTGGCCGGATTTTTAGGTGCGGCGATTTTACACGCCCTAAGGTGCGTGCTTCGAGTTGGGCGACGTGCGTGTGTTGAGGCGTCACAGAGCGCAAGTGGCTGCTCGCATGGTCTCCTCATTCACCCGCTGGCGCTGCTACGGCGAGGCGCGCCAGGCACTGGCTAAGGTGCGTGCGTTGAGGCTTCTTGAAGCGCAGGTCGTTGCATGCATTCTGTTTCAATCTGCCAGCGTTCCTTGTGTTCTCGTGTCCCTCCTCTGCACCCCTTCCTTTTGCGTTCATGTCTTACTCTGCCTCCTCTCGTTCCCATGCTCCCCCACTGCCTGTGTGCCATCAGGTGGAGCTGGAGCGAATCTTATCAGCGGAGGGGCTGTCAGAGAACGTGTACGAGATTGTCTCCAAGAGTCTCTCCGCCCCCCCTGCCTCCTCCTAGAGGCAGTGGGATGTGCCAGTGAAAGCATGGGCGTGCTCTGCTCTTTTGCAAGAGCTGGTTTGCTGCGCTGCCTTGCACCTGGGAAGCTTGCATTGGTTTGTCTGCTGGGATCAGCAGGGCCTCTGCTGTGCTTCTCAAGTGAGCCTCTCTTGCACTTGAGAGCATTCGAGAATGATGAGTGATTGGATCTTCTAGGCACCAGCAGACCATGCCTCGTTGCCTGAGTGATTTTATTATTAATATGACATGGAGAGAAACATGGGGCGTATGGTGCATAGCTACTAACGCGCACTTCGCGCAGCGTATTGACACTGCATTGCACAACTCCAGGCTGGTTCCTCTGCCCTCCCAGCCAACTCACTAAACCCGGCCATCATCAGTTTTCAAGACACCAAATGAGCAACACAACACACACCACAGTGAGTTACCAGAACAGAAACTCTGTGCGGCACCCTTTCTTCTCCGTCTCATTCACCACCTCCCCCGCCGCGATCATCACACACGAACGAGCCATGGCAGCTACCTCTTCCCAGGGCTAGCCCCATTCTCTCCACACCCACGGTTTGACGAGTGATGGTTTGATTTGATGCTGTACGGAAGCATGTTGTGCTTGTGGTGAAGTCTCAAGATCCTTTTCAAGCACTAACGAGAATAGTGCAGATCGTCAAACGATAAGCAAAACATTTTTATATTAGAGTGTGACCCACACATGGGTGTCATTACAAGACGTTTGGGTAGCTGGATCGGGGCCCGGCTAAGCGGCATACCGTATAGTTCCGGCTAAAAGACCCGGGGGACTCTCTACAAATGCTGGAAATTGTGCTTGGGTGGACATTATGGCGGCAGCAAATTTTTAAGACCCGGGGTAACCTATTCAGGCCCCACGTTATCAGGGCAAAACATCCTGATTACCCTGAATTCAGGATGTAGTTTTAAATTTACCCTGTCATTTCAGAATAGTGTAAATTTTAACCCTGAGGCCTCAGGATGTTTTTATATGAAATACCCTGAACATTCAGAATGGCTGTAGTGTTCTTCCTTGTAGCGTCAGGATGAATGCCGAGGCCTGCCCTGACGCGTTTTTTGGTGGGGGGGAGGGGGGGGGGGGGGGGGGGGTTGAGGGGGGAGTCCCGTGGCAAAATTTTCGATAACCGTTGAATCAACCATCTAGACATCCAGAAATGGCCCAGGCAGTAGAAAATTACTTCCGAGAGATGAGGTCTTCGGATCGAACCCTCCCCCGTGCAGGCATATGTAGCTTCAACTTGACTTGCCGACCAATTATTATGAACCCTGAACGCTTATATTTTTGCCCTGACAGGCCAGGATATTTTTTTTGTAGAAGCCCTGAAATTACAGGAAGCCTCCGAAAAGTTGCCCTGACAAATCAGGGCATTTTTTCAGATTCTGGAAAGTTGCCCTGAGGCCTCAGGATGCCCCAAAACCTAGCACAGGCCCTGAACCTATTTGTCAATTATCAATCTGATATTTAGGGAGTACGACTCAATTTGGGGTGGGGGGGTCTTATATTCGTAACGAATTCGCGCAAATTCTGCGCGTGCGGCGCGTCAGATCTGTGTCAGAGTTCGAGTCTGACACAAAAAAGCGTGTCAGAATTCGGATTTATTCCAGTAAAAGCTGACGCACAATATCGATTATACCTTTTGTATACAGAAAAGGGGGGTCTTATGATGATTAGAGGCAGGCCCTCAGATTCGTTTTTGGCCTGTCTGATTCGTCAGACTCTCTCTCAGTATTAGTCTGAAATCCTCAGAGTTGTCTTAAAAAAAAAGTCTGAAACGTCAGAGTGTGTTTAAAAAAAAAGTCTGAAACTTTCAGAGTACACTCAAGTAAAAGTCTGATTGTGCTTGTTGTAGCCCTAGTAATCATATTGAAGCAAGCCTACTCCACTTCTCATACAGCTTTGCCTACATTCATACTAGTACTACTACCACTACTAATGCTGCTGCTTAGCCTTCACAAGATCATAGTTAGAATAGAACTAACTAACTAACTACCCTACCTACATCCAGTCAGCAAATCCATCGTCATCATCACTGTCAACTGCATCTTTCTCAGCGTCTAAGTCTACCACTTCCATCTCGTCATCAACCTCCCTACTCTTCTTGCTCTGTTGCCTTCCTGCAGGCGGGAGTGGAGCGTTGCTTTGGGGCTTGCGCTTCTTGTAGCTCCTCCAAATGGTCACAATTTCATCCCACTTGGGCTCGTAGTCCATGAGACTCATGCACATGAGGTCTCCTGGGCGTGCATCTTCCAGCGCGCCTCTCTGCCACGACTTGATGTTCTGGCGGGAGAATCCCCGCTCGCACTCTACTGTGCTCAGCGGCAGTACGACTACTGCCACCCACAGAAGCACGAGGTTGGGGTAGTTGTCCCGCCAGTCGGGTGTCTTGAGCATGGCAGTGAGCCCGGCGTGGAAGCTGCACTCGTTCTTCGTGGCTCCTGCAAGCACCGAGGAGAACATGCGCAACTCCTTTTCCGCACGACGTTTGTTGATTCCTGGTGGGGGAGGAAGAGTAACAGTAGACGATGCTTAGTGAATATACAGTGAAGCACAACATATGCAATGCCAATTACAACAGTTACATGAGAACTACACAAACATGGGCGTACCAGGCAGGATCTCCTCGGTTTGGTCGGCCTTGAAAAGGGTCACAAGCGACTCCAGCCACTCCATGCACCTACGGTTCCTCTCTCCTCGATCCAGCGGGTACTCGTCGGGGGTGAATAGCCTTGCCCCAGACATCCCTTCCAGATCGCCAAGCCGATGAAGCAGTTGGTGCACGATCACCTCGGCGAACCGGGTGCAGACCTCAATGCAAGCATCGTGGGTCCCAGGCCCATCGAATTCCTCTTGCTCGTCCTCATGCAGCCTGAAGGTGAAGCGTGCAGGGCGGCCGTCCGAGTCAACACCCTCGACAGTAACTTCCTTGTTTCCTCCTGGGCCGTGGCGCGTGATGAAGGGGGACAGCCGCTCGCTGACGCCGCCACCGAAGTCGTCGCCGCAATCGACGTAGCGGCTCTCGATGTGGGACGTTGTGCGCTTGATCTGCGCATGCATGCCCACATAGTCAAGCTGGACAGAAATAAGGCACAAGGTAGTTAGCTCATGCACACGGTAAGCATGCTGGAAAGAAGCAGCACTAGAACTTAGCAGAAGAGGATATTGACCAAGCATGTAACAACAATGATAGGACACTATAACATTGAGCTCACCTCTTTGTGCTGGAAGGCCCTGTTCAAGATGTTGAGCTGCTCAAGCACGTCTGCTATGAAAAACAGGAGAAAGTGAAACCTGTAGCTTGTCACGAGCACATACAGCTCCGCGTCCCACTCCTTCAGCATCACGATGAGAGCCGGCAACACTTTCAGAAGCCTCTGCACCGCGTCACCCCTCGATAGCCAGCGGACGGTATGAATGACTTGCAGCTCGAGTCAAGTTGACGTGAAAACTTCGTGCAAGCCCATGAAGCGCTGGTGCCATGGCCCAGAGCGGCCGAGATGCTCTGCCACTGTCCGAATCACCTTATCAATGACGTTGAAGGCGGGGATTTTCTCGGCGGCAGTTTTAGCCGCCAGTGCCTCCCTCTACAACACGAGTGAAGGACAGTAGTGAGACCGTCAAATAGAATATGTAAACATTGCACTGCACGATTAGGCACAAACATTCCAGATAGTACCTGTGCGCGATGCAGTGGGATGACACCAAATGTGGGATGCGCAGGCGGAGGCGTGTCGTGAGGCCAGCCTGTTTGCCCATCATGTCTGCCGCACCGTCGGTGCTGATGCCTGCAATGCGCTGAAGGCCGATCCCCACCGCCCGCAGGTGTGACACCAAGCTAGCCAGAAGAGAGGCTGCGTCGGCCTTGTCCACGGTGAGTAGGGCCATGAACTCCGTGACAAGCTTGAACTCGCGGATGAAGGTAATGAAGATGATAAGGTGCTTCCCGCTGCACCTATCAGTGCCCTCGTCGATCGAGATGCCGACGAAGGGCGACAGCAGGATGTGATCCAGCTGGGTTGTCTGGAGCCATGTCGCCGTCGCTTGCGTCAGCTCACCGAAGCCGTATCTGCAACAAGAAACAACAGTGAGTATCAAATCATTGACGTACTTACTGGAAACACATATTATTATAGCAGCTCACATAAAGTGTTCATCACTCACGTCGTATAGTACGTGCCGTACCCCATCTTCGGGAAGCCCTGCACGCCCTTCTCCGCCAGATACCGCACCAGTTTCACCCACATCCCCATGGGCGCGTCGGACCTGCTGACGAACAGCAACGAGTCGAGAAGAGCGATGACGCGCAGCTTCTCAGTATCAACCGTTGCGCGATGTTGGTCGATAAGCGGCTGCGTCGCCCGGCACTCCTGCGCAGATGTCAACCTCGCCATCGCCAGCATGTTTCCGAAACGACTGTGTCTGCAAATCGGTAGCACCTTTCCCACTCCTCCCGCACTTGCCTGCATCGCCAGCAAATGACACACACAAAGTACACTTGAACGCAGGCAAACCAGAGGCGACTTTAGTGATCTGAAGCCACGGAAAACGAGCAGACCAGAGACTCTTGAACTTGTCTATCGCCTCATTGTAGACTTCTTCGATGAGCTCGTCCAGGTTGATGTTAAGGCGTGGACGCGGTCGCTCAGATGTTCCGGGGGCGTTGACGTCGGCGGACGACGACGATGCCTTGCAGAAGCCCAATGTCGCCTGCTTGAGCCGAATCGTGCGCGCCGTGGTCAGAGGCGAATGCTGCGAGGCCGCACCCACAGTTGGTTCCGCAGGTGTCTCTGCCACAGGTTCGGCATACAGTGAGATAACCGGTGCCGTCGATTCTTTTTGTGTGGGGATCGTATCGGGCGTGGCGCGTGTTGCCTTGTCGAGTTCTAACGTACTGAGAAGAAAGTCTAAGCCTGTTAAGGCAGGCTGGGAATCAGGGTCGGGATCGCTGGAGCTGGGATTGTCCAGCACCGCCATGGCGGGGTTCAGAAAGAGCCTGCCGAGCAGGAACAAGAAATGTGTTCGCGAGGCAGAACTAGGGACTGGCTGAGGCCAGTCAACACCAGCTAGGGGGTGTGGATGAAACCCTAGCTGAAAGGTGATGGCAATAGACAAGACAAGGAGGACCCGTTGAGGTGGATGGGTGGTTACCTTGCATGCACGACAACGACGAGGCGCGTCAGAAGTGCAATGTTGTCAGCGTTGTGTTGTGTCGTGGGTGGCTAGTGCAGCATCGTGGGTGCAAGGCCGGTCCGTGATGGCACACAGAAGCTGCCATAAGGACCAATCGATGCTCTAGCAGGCTGTGCGCTGGTGTTTACGTAGGAAAAACCGCGTCGCAGGGCGGCCACGCCCACAAAACTTGACTGTTGATGTGTGGTCCCAGGTTACGCGTGATTGACCACCCAGGTACACGTACTAGCGCAAATCGTGGGTGTGGGTGCCAAGGTACATTGAATCAGTTTCAGAGTCCGTACGCATTTGACTCTGAATTATCAGAGTACCCTAAAAAAAATCTCTGAAATTGCAGACTTGGCTTAAAAAAAACTCTGAATTTAACAAACAATACTTTAAAAAAAAGTCTGAATTTAACAGACAACACTAAAAAAAAAGTCTGAGAAATCAGACTTTTATAGGCAAATCAGAGAAATTTCTCTGACTTCATGGGGCCTGACTAGAGGCCAAAGGGGGGTGCTCACAAAATCGGCCACAATAAGAGTCCCCCTACCCATTCAAGAGTCCCAGGAGACCTTCTTACCGGCGGGTCTTCTAGCCGGAACTATACGGTATATCATAAGAAAGAGAAATGAGAAGCACATACCACAATGGGCTACCAGAACAGAAACTCCGTGCGGCACCCTTTCCTCTCCGACTCATTCACCACCTCCCCCACCGCGATCTCCTCATCGCACACAAACGAGTCATGGCAGCTACCTCTTCCCAAGGCCAGCCTCATTCTCTCAACGTCCAGGGAGAACGTTGACGTGCATGTGCCTTGGAACACAGTGCCTCGCACCGCCACCACCTTTTCCACCTCCGCCTCTACCTGCTTCAACTGTGTCTCATCCAGTGCCCCGAACCACCGCTTCAGGCCCGGCCAACCGTGCACGCCGGTTACCACTTGGGTGGTAAGGCCGGGGGGGAGGATGGGTGCTCCTGGGGGCGATGGTGGGGCGGGGCCTCTGGCTTGAAACAACTGCTTCACCTGCTGCACCTGGTGATGTGGATTCCCGCGTGGGGGGTTGGGAGGGGGGGGAAGATGGGTGGAATAAAAGGTTGTCATGAGTGCTCACAGACTGTTTCACAAGGATCGGGTCAGCTTTACCAAGGGAGTGTGAAGAATACGTGTTGCAAGATGAGAAGAGATGGGAAACAGTTTCATGGGGATTCTCAGGGCTCTTGTGGGCAGCACAAAATCCTCAAGCATACCTCTGAATGGCCAGCATTGGTGGCGATGAATAGGTGCATGAGGCGGTGCACTCGCAGCTTTCTCTTCACACACGCCACCACTTGGTGAGGCCCCAGGTGTGGTCTGTGTCAATTCAAGCACACCTTTCAAGCACACCTTTCAAGCACACCTTTCAAGCACACCTTTCAAGCACACCTTTCAAGCATACCTCCGAGTGGCCAGCATTCGTTGCAATAAAAAGGCTCATCAGCCGGTGCACTCTGAGCTTCCTCTTGACGCACGCCACCACCTGGTGGGGCCCCAGCCGGCACCCCACGTCCAGCTGCTGCCGCTCACAGCTCGCCCGCAGGTCCCCCGCCCTCATGTGCAGGCTCAAGAAAGGCTTCTGCCCGAATTTCTCATCCACGAAGTCTTCAGCTGCCTGGACAATCCGTGCGTCTGGCTGCACAGCGAGTGTGCTCCGGCAGCCAGGCAGGCGTTGAAAAGGAAGGTCGCCCCAAGCCAAGGGGTTCTCCAAGCCTTCAAAAGAGGGGTAGCTGTATAAATCCCCCAGTAATATCACATCGGCATGGCCCGTATGCGAATTGAAGAAAGTATGAAACTTCTTGAGTGTACCCGACGCTGATTTCGAAACGTGGCCTTTAATATTCACATCGTCGGGTATATGCACAAAGGTCTTCATATCGCGCGCTGTAGCGGGTATCGAGCCGTACCTCCAGCAAAGCACTCGATCCAGCTCCACCTTTTTCCCAAACTCGTTATAGTACTCCTCAGTGGTCTGTACAACGCTGGTCCCGTAGCACTGCCTGGCGTGTGAGATGTCGAAGAGGAGAGAGTAGTTGTAGGCTCGCTTGGTCTCCGATGGCAGGGCGTTGACAAGGAGCGTGCGGCTGAGCAGACCGGCAAAGAGGAGGTGCATGCGAATGCAATGCACCCAGTTGCTGATCTGTGCGGTGTGAGGAAGGAGAGGGGTAAGGCAGAGAACAACTTAATGGGAGGAAGTGGAAGGAGAGATGAGAAGAGGATGTTCATAATAGTTTGGACAGCAGGCAGCCCGTAGCACAACAGGCGAGCGGCAAGCACGTCACCTGGCCGCTGTCGCAGTGCATGAGAATGTACTTGTGCGCCTGGGGCGTCCACTGTAAAGGAGGCGCTACTGCTGCTGCTGTTGCTGCTGCTGTTGCTGTTGGGGTAGACGCATTAGCACTAACCCCTGGTGCTGCTGCTGCTATTGCGTTGGCGCCATCCCCTGCTGCGGCTGCCACGGCTTGTGGCAGATAGAGGCGGGACAGCGGGCAGGCGGCGAGGGGCGGTGGCGGGGGAGAGAGGGTAGGGAGAGGCGGAGGAAGGGGGGATGCTGAGGAGTGGGGAGCGATGGGAGAGAGGTATGGGGGTGGGGCAGAAGGAGTCAGGGCAGGGGGGGGTGGAGGAAGGGGAGACAGAGCAGGGGAGGTGGCAGCAGGAATGGGGGGGAGCGGAGGAGGAGGCGCACGTTCCGGTGCTGGCGCTGGTGGTGGCGATGGTGCTGCCAGTGGTGCTGCCAGTGGTGCTGCCAGTGGTGCTGTGACCGGTGGTGGTACCAGAAGTGGGGAGGATGTAGGGTGGAGGGGAGGAAGCAGCAATGCGAAGAAGGGGAGGTGTGGGGACGGCGAGGGGAGGGAGAGCATGCTGCTGAGACGTCTGGTGCCGCTCTCCACCGCTCCCAGCCACACAGCACCACAAGATGGAGGAGGTGGTGGAGGGTGCATGAGGGCGCAGTCACATGGGGTATGGGGCGGGAGTTGGGGGAAGAAAAGGAGGAAAGAGGTGGGCGAAAGAGAAGGGAGAAGGGTTCATTCACGAAAGCAGGACGGAGGGGGAAGAACCAGAAGGGATGTCAAGGGGTCGCCACACAATCACACCATCACACCATCACACCATCGTGTCATTATGCCATCGTGCCACCGTGCCACCGTGCCATCATCATTCAAGGGCTCTCTCCTCACTGGCTCTTCCCTCAGTGGGTCTCACCGGAGGGCAGTGAGGGAGCAGCTGACGTGGCCATATGACTCGTTCAACGGAGTCAACGGAGTCAACGGCGAGGGCGGGGCTAAGGCATCTCCGTTCCCCATGGGCGGAAAGTCTCCCCCCCCCGCGCGTAGCAGGCGGAAGCTGCGCCAGGAGCAGGCAGGGAAGAGGAGGTCCGCCGCGGCGATAACAAGCGCCAGCAACAGCAGGCGCAGGTGGCGCACGCCGCCAAATCTCAAGGGCGCGCGGAAGGGCGCCCCGGAACGGCGCGAATGTTCTGACGGCGAAATGAACGGCGTAGCGTCATCGTAGCCAGCGCCGTCAAAAGCGTCGCGGCTGCCGTCAGAGTCGCTGAGGCGGCCGTCCCGCCACGGCCCCTGTTGACAGCGGCACGTCATCCTTTGTACGCGTTTTCAGACGCCTCGAAACAAGCACGCTCGAAGCGGCGCGGAGGCATTTCCCGCGCGATGTACCCGCGGAGTGTCACTCGGCGCGCTTACCGCCCGGCACGACCTCAGCGCGACATGCGCGCGTCATCGCGCTCGGCTCCCCTCGTCTCACGGCGACGCGCTGCGATGCATCCGTGGCAGGGGCACGCGCACCAGCTACCGTCGAGTCGAGAATACGGGCATGAGATAATCGGCATGGCGGTGCGACGAGTGATGGTTTGATTTGTTGCTGTATGGAAGCGTGCTGGGCTTTGCTTGCTTACAGTGGTCAAGTCTCAAGATTCGTTTCAAGCAGTAACGACCGTAGTGTAGATCGTCAAACGATAAGCAAAACATTTTTATAGTAGAGTGTGACCCACACATGGGTGTCATTACAATACGTTTGGGTAGCTGGATCAGGGCCTGGCTAAACGGCATATATCATAGGAAAGAGAAATGAGAAAAGCACACACCGCAACGTGCTACCAGAACAGAAACTCCGTGCGGCACCCTTTCCTCTCCGACTCATTCACCACCTCGCCCGCCGTTATCTCCTCATCGCACACAAACGAGTCATGGCAGCTACCCCTTCCCAAGGCCAGCCTCATTCTCTCCACGTCCAGGGAGAAGGTAGACGTGCACGTGCCTTGGAACACACTCCCCCGCACCGCCACCACCTTTTCCACCTCTGCCTCTACCTGCTTTGACTGTGCGTCGTCCAATTCCCCGAACCACCGCTTCAGCCCCGGCCAACTGTGCACGCTGGTTACCACTTGGAAGGTTACGCCTGGGGGGAGGACGGATGCTCCCGGGGGGGGTGGTGGGGCGGGGGCTCTGGCTTGAAACAACTGCTTCAGTTCCTGCACCTGGTGGTGAGGATTGGGGGAGTATGAAGCAGGGAAGATAGGTGAGGGGGTTATGTCTCAAGTTACGAGGGCACACAGCTCAAGATCGCAGCCAGGCCTGGCACGGGTGCTGGGTCAGCTATACCGAGCGATTGGGAGAAGTTCATGCTGGTGAGGGAGGAGTGCCAAGGGCAAGACACAAGCATGGGGTCCAGAAAGCAGAATTTTCCTTCCAACGTTTTCCCGCCAACGTTGTCCTGCCAGCATTTTCCTGCCAGCGGTACTTCCTTGTGGGCAGCATTTGTGGCGATGAAGAGGTGCATGAGCCGGTGCACTCTGAGCTTCCTCTTGACGCACGCCACCACCTGGTGGGGCCCCAGCCGGCACCCCACGTCCAGCTGCTGCCGCTCACAGCTCGCCCGCAGATCCCCCGCCCTCAAATGCAGGCTTAAGAACGCCTTCTGCCCGAAAATTTCCTGGACAAAATCTTCGGCTGCCCGGAAAATCCGCTCGTCTGGTTGCACTGCAAGCGTGCTCGGGCAGCCAGGCAGGCGTTGAAAAGGAAGGTCGCCCCAAGCCAAGGGGTGCTCCAAGCCTTCAAAAGAGGGGTAGCTGTATAAATCCCCCAGTAATATCACATCGGCATGGCCCGTATGCGAATTGAAGAAAGTATGAAACTTCTTGAGTGTACCCGACGCTGATTTCGATACGTGGCCTTTAATATTCACTTTATCGGGTATATGCACAAAGGTCTTCATATCGCGCGCTGTAGCGGGTATCGACCCATACCTCCAGCAGAGCACTCGATCCAGCTCCACCTTTTTTCCATACTCGTTATAGTATTCCTCAGTGGTCTGTACAGAGGTGGGCCCGTAGCACTGCCGTGCATGCGAGATGTCGAAGAGGAGAGAGTAGTTGTAAGCCCCCTTGGTTTCGGACGGCAGGGCGTTCACAAGGAGGGTGCGGTGGAGCAGACCGGCAAAGAGGAGGTGCATTCGAATGCAATGCACCCAGTTGCTGATCTGCTTTGTGTGGGGGATGGAGAGGGGTAAGGCAGAGAACAATTTAATGGGAGGAAGTGGAAGGAGAGATGAGAAGAGGATGTTCATAATAGTTTGGACAGCAGGCAGCCGGTCGCACAACAGGCGAGCGGCAAGCACGTCACCTGGCCGCTGTCGCAGTGCATGAGAATGTACTTGTGCGCCTGGGGCGTCCACTGTAAGGGAGGCGCTACTGCTGCTGCTGTTGCTGCTGCTGTTGCTGTTGGGGTAGACGCATTAGCACTAACCCCTGGTGCTGCTGCTGCTATTGCGTTGGCGCCATCCCCTGCTGCGGCTGCCACGGCTTGTGGCAGATAGAGGCGGGACAGTGGGCAGGCGGCGAGGGGCGGTGGCGGGGGAGAGAGGGTAGGGAGAGGCGGAGGAAGTGGGGATGCTGAGGAGTGGGGAGCGATGGGAGAGAGGTATGGGGGTGGGGCAGAAGGAGTCAGGGCAGAGGGAGGTGGAGGAAGGGGAGACAGAGCAGGGGAGGCGGCAGCAGGAATGGGGGGGAGCGGAGGAGGAGGCGCACGTTCCGGTGCTGGCGCTGGTGCTGGCGATGATGCTGCCAGTGGTGCTGCCAGTGGTGCTGCCAGTGGTGCTGCCAGTGGTGCTGCCAGTGGTGCTGTGGCTGGTGGTGGTACCAGTAGTGGAGAGGATGTAGGGTGGAGGGGAGGAAGGAGCAATGCGAACAAGGGGAGGTGTGGGGACGGCGAGGGGAGGGAGAGCATGCTGCTGAGACGTCTGGTGCCGCTCTCCACCGCTCCCAGCCACACAGCACCACAAGATGGAGGAGGTGGTGGAGGGTGCATGAGCGCGCAGTCACATGGGGTATGGGGCGGGAGTTGGGGTAAGAAAAGGAGGAAAGAGGTGGGCGAAAGAGAAGGGAGAAGGGTTCATTCACGAAAGCAGGACGGAGAGGGAAGAACCAGAAGGGATGTCAAGGGGTCGCCACGCAATCACACCATCACACCATCACACCATCGTGTCATTATGCCATCCTGCCACCGTGCCACCGTGCCATCATCATTCAAGGGCTCTCTCCTCACTGGCTCTTCCCTCAGTGGGTCTCACCGGAGGGCAGTGAGGGAGCAGCTGACGTGGCCATATGACTCGTTCAACGGAGTCAACGGAGTCAACGGCGAGGGCGGGGCTAAGGCATCTCCGTTCCCCGTGGGCGGAAAGTCTCCGCCCCCCGCGCGGAGCAGGCGGAAGCTGCGCCAGGAGCAGGCAGGGAAGAGGAGGTCCGCCGCGGCGATAACAAGCGCCAGCAACAGCAGGCGCAGGTGGCGCACGCCGCCAAATCTCAAGGGCGCGCGGAAGGGCGCCCCGGAACGGCGCGAATGTTCTGACGACGAAATGAACGGCGCAGCGTCATCGTAGCCGGCGCCGTCAAAAGCGCCGCGGCTGCCGTCAGAGTCGCTGAGGCGGCCGTCCCGCCACGGCCCCTGTTGACAGCGGCACGTCATCCTTTCTACGCGTTTTCAGACGCCTCGAAACAAGCACGCTCGAAGCGGCGCGGATGCATTCCCGCGCGATCTACCCGCGGAGTGTCACTCGGTGCGCGTACCGGCCGGCACGACCTCAGCGCGACATGCGCGCGTCATCGCGCTCGGCTCCCCTCGTCTCACGGCGACGCATTGCGTTGCATGAAGTGACACGAGCACGGACAGCGACTGTCGTATCTTGGTGGCGTATGTGGGTTCGATGTGATGCTCCACACAAACGCGCAAATTCTTTTTGCATTCTTACACAGTGGTTGCATTCAACATTTGTCCCAAGCAGCGAGCGTAGTGTACATTACCAAACGATATGTAAAAGTATTGTATATTAGGGAATGACCCACGAATGGGTCTCATTTACAAGAAGTCTAAGCTTGATCAGCTAAATAGTATCTACCATAGAAATGGGGTGGTATGCCGTATTCAGAAAGGTTAGGTAGCAGCAGCGTCAGCGCTTCGCCTCTGCGCCTGTCTGCATCTCTTCCGCTCCCCCTTTTCAAGCACAAAATCGCTGTAGCATCACGGCCACAGGCCGAGTTTAGGGTTTCTATAGCACCTCGGCGGATCACATTCCATATAATCACATATGGCCGAATTGCGCTCGGCGGAGTCACAAGGCGGGTTCGGCATGCCCAACCTGCAGGCTCGAGTGGCGCAACAGCGATTTGTGCCGCACCGCGGTGTGGCTGACGTGGCGCGGGCTGCTGCAGCGCGGGCTCCTGGGCGACCGGCTAGCCGGCGACGGCGGGTTGGTGTGACTGCGACTGAGCGAACGCGGCTCCTGATAGAAATTCAGATCGTCTCTCCAGCTCCCGCCGCCATTACCCACGTCGAGAGAGCGTCGACCCGTAGAGCCGCTGCCGCCGGTTTCTGTGTCATTCCAGCTCGCGAATCCCCTGCCGCTGCTTTCCCGCTCGACGGATCCGCATCTGTCGACCGAACCGCATCTCTGGACCGGCGCGGAGGCGTAGTCTCTGATTGGCTGGCAGCTGGCGTGGCTCCGCGCCCACAGGGACCGGCCTTCGCGGTCGAGCGAGCCGATGCGCGTTAGGGTTCGATGCGGCCTCGACGCGGACGGGAACGTCGACGACGGCGATAATGCAGGTGACGGCGCTGCTGACGTGGCGGAGGCGGCTTGGAGCTCGGATTCGAGCATTTCGACGAATTGCTGGCATCGGACGGCGGAGAGTTGCCGCTGCATGTCGAGGAGTCTAAGCTTGCCCTCGAGCGCGCGCGTGTCCACGTTTTCTAGCTTCCTCCGGATAATCTGCGACGGCGACAGGCTGTCGTCGACCAAGAGGCGCGGCGTGGAAGGGTCGTCTAACGAACTGTGATGGTCCACGCACACGCGAACTCCAGACGCCATTGTTGCTGGGGGATGTGGAATCAGCGGTCAGAGTCAATCTGCGTGCTCCGTTGGCGGAAAAGACGGCTTCTGCTCGAAAATCTCGTGAAGTCCGGCGGAGACAAGAAGCGCGTTCGCGGGTTTAGCTCAGCAGTTAAAAGATCCGTCACACGAAGAGATGACTGGTTCTAACTTCAGGCTACAAACCAAGGAACCGGATCATGTAAGATTACACTGGGAGTGATCGCGGAAACAGAGCTATCCACAATGCAGTTGAACGTGGAACAAGGGAGCGACTACGGAAATCAGCTGCTATTTTTATTGCAAAAACGTGCTTCTCAACTGATCCGCGAGAAAGTTCTGTTGCTCGAGAACAAGAATGCAGCGGAAATGGTTTGTGCTCTGCTCCATGTTCTGACATTCTCCCTCCCGTTTTGAGGCGTGAGAAGGGAGCCCGCGCAGCTCATAATTCCTCCAACGACTTCCCATCGACGCGCTAACACGTTGCGGTTGCTGTTGCACCCAAGCACGTCAGGATCACATGACATGATTCTCTGGAATCAATGCTTGCAAGCACGCTGGCCAGCTTGACGCGACAGGTAGCCCCTTGGACGGGTGGATTGGGAATTTGTTCCTCTATACAAGGACGATGGACTGCTAAAAGTCTCAGCTTCGGGCAGCCATATTTATCAGCTAATGCTGGACTGTATAGGTTTTCTTGTGATACTCATGAACCAGGAGGATCACTATTTGACTCGAAAATATTCGTTTTTTTTTTTAAGGATGTTGTTCTGTTGAAGCTTGAGTCGGATGCTCATATTCTGTATCTTGCTGACGTGCACAGTGAAGCGACAGAGTCAGATGCCCCATGCGTTTGTGGCGGCAATACAGCTTGTCGATGCACCACTGGAATGTGCTCGATCCTCCTTGTGCCAACGCGGATCGCGCACAGCCAGAGACGAGAACACTCTAGCAACAGTTGCGCATGAAACGACGAACAGTTCTCCTTTGCTGGTGGCATGCATGCCCTCTAGGCTCTAGAATCTCGAATCTCGATTCTCGACGCCGTTACGCAGTACAGTACCTAACCACCGCTATTTTCAAGGGGAAACCCAACCCACTAATCTCGCGTTTCAAAGCTACCCTGCACGTTTTCGACTATTTCAGTTTGACACGTAGATGACTGGGGCTATGAATGACGCCTAATGCTCGAAGTTTAAACTCATTATGCGAATCTGAATCCATAGCGCCACTTCTACAGTACTCTCTTCGGGGATCTGGAACAGACTCTCGCTAAAATTTAATGATGCCCCACACGACCCTCGGTCAAAGATTTAGAAAGGGTGCATACCCCATTAGTGCAATTGGGGTTGAAAATAGGTTGTATATCCAATCCCGTGGATCGCTGAGCCGTGTGCGATCGAAGAGCTGTGATTGCCTTGCATCCGCGTTGTGTGGATGAGGAAGTGTCCAAGCTCCGCGATTTGGCAAAATTCACGACCACTTTCACCGAGGAAACGCACAAACAATCCCAGAAACCGAGCTGCACCACACACCGCAAGAGTGTCAGTGTGTCTGCTTCGTTGTCTGACAGATTCTGACAGAGGCTACAGCACAGACAGAGCCTCCGTCGGATGTTTGAGATCGAGAGCGCATTCTGTAGAGAACAGTGCCGTTCAAAGAATAACGGAAGAGTAACTGGGCTCCTTCACATTCTGGGTTTGGGGAAACCTCGCGATTCAAACGGGGTCAAAAGCTGGGGAGTCGAGAGGGAGCTTTAGAACTCGATAAGAGGATGTTACGTGACGGAGTACACTGCTGTAGGGATAATGTTTTCCATTTACATAAGTGGAACTTGAGAAAAGAAATGCAATACGTGGTTCACTGCCGCAGGTTATGTGAATTTGGACTACTGTGCTGACATGCAACGAACGTCGCCGATTCGGTTAGATTTTCAAATGTCAGCATTTTGAGACTCAAGTCATACATAGCAGGGTGCTTAGTGGTATGATACGTTGAACTGAAGCGCAGTCCGATACGTCGTGGTCGCTTTCGATGTTACCCAACCTCGACCCGTTCGCCTCTCACACATCGCAGTCCCTTCGTCATAATCCCATCGTATTTCCTCGTTCCCAATCTTTGCACCATCTCATGCTTCAGGACGTCTCTAGTATCTGCCGCTCGTTGGTATCTGCTGTTACTACCTTCAGTCGCCACTGCATTGCAACATGGCTGGAAGGTAAGTTTGAGGTTGTGTGTTCTGACAGAATTCTGTTTCATCGGATTGTGGGGCTAATACTAGTATGGGCTGTCGCTGCTGTCGAATTATACGCATCGTGCGCTCGTAGCTATCGCTGCAGCAAGGACGCAGCCTACGTTTGCGCTTTGGAAATTCTCAACGGCCCTCCCTCTATACTCCTCATGCGCTCTCATCATTCGTTTCTTCTCTCGCGCTCGTCACCGTTTTCGTATTTTCCCCTCGTTCCTTCTCACGACGCCACCCTGCAGCGAGGACGCGGCCAAGGCACTTCACGACAAGTCGGTGGGGCTGAAGCTGGGCGATCGCTTTCCGGACTTCGAGGCGGACACGAGCACGGCGGGCCGCATAAAGTGGCACGACTACATCGACGGCAGCTGGGCGATTCTCTTCTCGCACCCTGGTACGCGGCACAGCTTGCGTGTTGCGTTTTTGCGAAAATAGGGCAAAAATTGGCCAAGAAAAGAATAGCGATTGGTGCACCGTCAGACTTCATGATTCTGACCGTCAATTGCGGTGGGCACGGATTTCGCGCTGCGTGCCTCTTTGCAGCTGACTTCACCCCCGTGTGCACGACGGAGCTGGGCAGCGTGGCGAAATTCGCAGAGGATTTCGCGAAGAAGGGCGTGAAGGTGGCAGCTTTGAGCTGCGACAGCGCTGACTCGCACCGCGCGTGGATTAGCGACATAGAGGCCTTCACTCCAGGCATCAAGGTATGTCATGCCTCATTAAGCGCATCCTCGACGCATAGAAATCCACGCTCCTCGATAGATTGGCAACAGCAAGATTTCCAGCCCGGAGTTTTTTTTTTTCTTGTTCCGCTTCCTCTCAATCATCATCCACTCCCCACGCCAGGTCACCTATCCGATAATCGCGGACCCGAGTCGCGACATCGCGGTGAAGCTGGGCATGCTGGATGCAGTGGCGAAGGACGCGGCGGGGCTGCCTCTGACAGCGCGAGCCGTGTTCGTGGTGGGCCCGGATAAGACGCTCAAGCTCTCCATCCTGTACCCCGCAACCACTGGTCGCAATTTTCATGAGGTGCGTGCGGTATGGCTTCCCAATTCGGAAAACGCACATGCGGCATGGTGTATCTGTGCATGCTATGTTTGTCTGTCACATCTCGTTTCTGCCCCAGCCCCCGCTCACGGCCTTCCTCTCTTAACCAATTTTATCTTCTCCTTCCATTCCCTTTCTTCCCCGCTCATCCTCCCATCCATCTGAACGGCCGTGTGTCAGATCTTGCGGGTGATAGACAGCCTGCAGCTGACGGCCAAGTACAGCGTGGCGACGCCAGTGGATTGGAAGCACGGCGATGACGTCATAGTTGCTCCATCAGTCAGCAACGAGGCAGCCAAAGAAAAGTTCCCCAAGGGCTTCAAGGTGAGCCTTCTATTCAGCATGAACCTCTCACCTGATGCATTTCTCTCACACCCCTCCAGTTTTCCATGTGGATTTCTCAGGTGATGTCCTGGTTTGTGGGTTGGTTGCTTTGTGCATGCTGCAGATGGTTGAGCTCCCCTCCGGCAAGTCTTATCTAAGGACTACACCACAGCCCGACCTGTGAACGACAATGAGTGAAATGTCCCAAGATCTCTAGTACAGAGCTTGGTGCTGCATACCCCAAGGGGTGTAAATAATGTACAGTTCCTTCCAGGGGCTTTATGACTATGAGACCTTGATCAGCCAGTTCAGCTCCGGATCCTTCTAGTGTATGCGTGTGTGTATTTTGCTTCTTTTTTTCTGAAATTATGGAAGCCGGAATTTGATATTCCAATATCAGATGCTTCACATAAAAGGGCGGATACATATGTCCACCATAAAAATTAGTACGAAGAAAAAGAGGCTGTACAAAGACGCAGCAGTTGCCATTGTCTTCCAGAGAAAGGGCGAATACGCCCCAAAAAACGGAAGGCAGAGGCACGCAGCTGCAGGGGCTGCTTGTAGTTGGTAGTCTCGGCGAAAAGTAGTTCTAGCTTGGCTTCTGAAGCTGTTGCTGGACGGATGCTGCGTAGTAGTTTCGCTCTGGTCTCGCAACTCGCGAAGACCTCCATGGTTTCCTTGGCTTTCCACCTCATGTCCACGTCGCGCATAAAATAACGGTCGAAGAAGGCACAGTGCGACGCTGAGAGGGCTAAAAAACACGTGAGTCGATCTCATCCCCGCTCTTACTTCACGCGAGGATGTAAAACGCGGCGCCGAGCCGAAGGCTGTTGATGTCATGGTAAAGGTACCGACGCGCGGATGCGGCCGCTTGGCAGCGCCCAGACGTCATCAAAAGGCGGCCGCAGCGGGCCAAAAAAAGGAGAGCAGGCTGAGATCAGCGCTGCCTCGAAGAGTCGATGTGAACTTCATAGAACTTGCCAATTGCGCACCCGGTCAGTGAATGGAGCAGAATGGCCGATGTATGCTCAGAGCAGCTCGCAGTTGAGGCTCGAGTGGCGGCGGAGCGACTTGGAGTGGTGGCGAGTGGAGGCCCCATGCGAGCGCGTGGAGCGGAGGCGGCGGGTGGAGGGAGCGGAGCGGGCGGACGACGACGCGCAGCTGTAGAAGGAAAGGTCCTCCTCCCACGTGCTGCGGCGCGATGCGCCCAGGTCCAAGGATCGGCGCGACGAGCAGCGGGAAAGCGTCGCGCTGTCGCTGGTCTCGTCGTCGTCGTCGGTGTTAGTGAGCGAGGACTCGAGCATCTGAATGAAGGACTGGCAGTGAAGCGCGCTGAGCTCGCGCTGCGTGTCTAGCAGCTGCAGCTTGCTCTCGAGCGCGCGGATCTCGACGTCTTCCAGCGTGCTCCGGATCACTCGGGAGGCGGCCCGGCAGCTAAGGTCGTGGGTTGTGGAGAGGAGAGTAGCAGAGGACGCCATTGTTGGTTTGACAAGGTTCAGAGGAAGTCTTGATTCACGTTAATACGTTGATGGACTAGAAAGTGGTGTTTGTGAGGGCTTTGGAGTGGAATGCTCTTTGTAGTTCTGCTGAATGGATAACGAAGGTTGTGTGTCTTATCTAGAATATGAAGGGGCAAGAACCTAGAGGGCGTGGCGCGACGGGGCAGCCAACCCAAAACGCGAGGCACGAGGGGAGGGGCTTCTGTTGGAAGGCGAGGAGACGCGCGAAACAGGGGGCAGCAAGGTGGCTGGGATTGCGTTGGCACCAGCGGGGCATTGTGTGGCTTGCATTCTGCGGTCAATCTGCTCCAAGTCAGCTTCTTCCAGTCAGGCTTCTGTTTCTCCTTGCTTCTGATTTCTCAAAACTGTGCTGACTCGGCGACATTTTGTCTCATCAGGCCGGATGCTTCGACTGGTTTGATTGCCCTTGGGCTTGGCTCTCCCACACATGCACCATGGGCGTTGTTTCTGTTGGGATTCACGAATCATGAAGTGCGCCAGGTTCACGATCCCGTTAGAGGAGACGATCGCATTCATGCCGCCAGCTGTGTTTACATTTATGCACGTTTAGTAGTGTGGTTCGACTTTAAATGCTCTCAACAATAATCGAGCGCGAAGTGTTCGTATTGGTCACCATTTGGCGGGAAAGAGGAAGACGAACGACACTAATCATAGCATGAATGTGAGGCTGCAAACAGTCAAAAGAAATATCCAAGGATGCAAAACGCTTGTTTCACTGCAGCCCGTAACACTTAAAAGGGTATAGATAGTTACTGTTCTAAATCTCCCTCACAATGGAAACGTAGGCTCAACAATTTTTGGCAAACCTGGGCAAACTTAATCATGTGCACAGCTACTTCCGACTTCCGGGTTCAAACACAGAATTCGTAAAATTCTCGAATCAAGCAACCACTGAACGTCCGCCACGGAAGTTCACGAGATTTTCCACCCACAAATTCCTCCCAGCCCCAAGGTGCCAGTGGAGGAACCAACCCAACCAGGCAAGGAGCTCGTAGGCGCACTCGATTGCGATCTTATAAGTCATGCTCCCCCTCCTACCCTCATGCTAACTTGCAGCACGTGAAGAGCTAACAAGGTCACATGTCACCTCACCATAGCCAGAATCCCCTTGTTAGGAGCCGCCGAATCTCTCGCAGCTTCTTACATCTGTTCCCCGTAGACGCTTGAGGCGACCTGCAGTTTATGCTCCAACACACTATGGCATTCTTCGTTCTGAACCAGTCAGCACCACCAGCACTTCGACGGAATCACCTGGATTGTCTGGATGACTCTGACCTGACATGGCCTGACTCGGCAAGAAAGGATTGAGCTTCTAAAATCTACAAATTCGCCGCGTCTAGAAACAACTGTACGCTTGTCACAGCCCGCGATAGGTGCCGATGCTCGTTCGTGGTGGTCAATCCTTCCAAGATGCGACGACAGCCTTGGGAATGGGGGGCGACTGGCAGACATGTGCGAGGTAGGCGATGAGCAAGGGGGGCTTACATCACCCTGACGTGAGCGTCACCGAAGCCTACCTCGGCGTATCTCGAGGTTGCGCGAGGTTGCGTGAGGTTGTGCGCACATCGGCTTACGCGGTAGCTATGCCTGTCATCATGTTTCCATGCTGCGCCCCGATTATACCGCAACTGTGTTACAAGCGTCACCAATGGACGAATCTGTGCGTCTGGTAAGCGGTTCTCGCGGAACCCTGCAAAAAACATCGAGCAGGAGTTTCAACGACCCTTGTGCGTTCTCTGCGTTTTCTGAACCAAAAGACGGAGTCTTACTCTTCTGCTCTGTGTTTCATAACCAGAAAAACATGAGTCTCAGCTTCTTTTGCCGCGCTCGTCGAGTTTCGGCAGTGATTTCGATTTTGCGCAGCGTGAGGTGACAGCTCATGTGTGTTTGCGTGTTTACCAGAAAACAGGAGTCTCAGCATGAAATCTGCTGAAGTCAAGCCCGCTAAACGAATTCCAGAATGTTGTTTTAAACTATGCAGATATGTAATGAGTAGAAGAATGCATGGGGAACACGTTGGAACTACAAGAGTGGAAACTATGATACGGGAAGAACGCATTGCTTCTGATGGTTAATGACACTGCCTTTCACATCAGGACGCAACTCTGTAGGACAGATCATACTAAATTGAATAATCGTAGTATCTGGAAACAGCGGCTTATGAAAACCCAAATTGACTTAATTTGCTGGCACCGCTAGGGAACTGAAAGCTTGTACGTTGGTGTAATCTCTTGCTTGAAATTCGAGGCCGAGGTACATTGAACTTATCGAGATGAGGGCTGGGCGACGTGTTACATGAGCGAAGCGTGCGATGTGTGTGAGATAATTCGCACGGGGAAGATGCTGGCGAAGTCCACCGGCGACGAGGAAGAGGGTTGTCGTAAAACCGAAGGTCTTCCGCCCATCGCGCGGACTGGCAGCGCCCAACAGCAACGCCAGGTGAGGCAGTTTCAGACTCCAAACCGCCATCAGGACGATTTTCCCCTGGCATTGCAGCACTTTCCATCCACCGGGCCGACCGGCTTCGCACTGACGGGGTTACAATGCAGTGCCCGCTCTCACCGCGGCAGTCTAACGACTCGCAGAGCGGCTTAGCGAACGCGAATCGGACGCTATGGTTTCTGACGGGGAAGGACGAAGATGATGACGTGGCACCGGAGTGGAGACTTCGCGAGGACGAGAGCGACGCCAAGGCTCGTCGATTGGCGCGCTCGAACTCGTCGTCTGAATTGCCCTCAGTCGATGAGCAGGTGCTATCTGATTCCCAATTACTCTCCATCGCGGAGCACGAAGCGCCGTTCAACGCGTTCTTGGAGCAATTATCGACGCGCGGGGATGGACGCTCGGTGACGCCCCATCTCCTCTCCGTGACGGTTGCGCTGCAGTTGAAAGCAGAAACATCGGCGGATGAGGTTTGCGCGTTGGCCGCAGCAGCCTCCTCGAACGAGTCGCGCAGCGAGCGTATGAACTGCTGGCATCGCATGGCGGTGAGCTCGCGTTGCGTGTTGAGAAGCTCTAAGCGACACTCAAGCGCGTGCACCTCGACGTCCTCAACGCGGCTGCGAACGCGGGGAACTGTGAAATTCGACGGTTTATGAGACGCATCGCACTGAGTCCGATTGTCGCCTTCTAGGTTAACTAAAGCGTCGGAAGGGACCTTTCCTTTCTGAATGAGTCCTACGGTAGCCATGGCGAGGCTGCGGTTTTCGCCGAGACGACGATCGTTTTGCAAGGTTGGAAATCTCGAGTATCGCAGTATGTAGACGCAAGCCTCTGCTGAAAGGCATAGAGCTACGACGCTGGGATATAAACCAGGAATTCGAGAATAAACACGCGCCAAGATGGGCTGTCAAGAAAAGTAAGCGCGTGCCATATCTTAAAACCAAGAGCCTCCATGCGTCCCGCCATCGTAAACAAAGAGCAAGCTTGACGTCCTACCAGAATGAACAGCAGCTATGTGTGCGTATTCCTTGGTGGTGATGCTTTGTGAAGCAAAAAGCGTTTCACATCCCCCCTATCCCCTCCTTGAGGAGGCAAGAGGGGAGCAGCAAGCGCGCCACATCAACTGCTCCGATCACATTCGACAGCAGCCTGTCAAACGACCCCTCCTCATGCCTTGCCACATCAGATTCGGTACGTTTACCCGCAACATCGCCCACTGCTCGCACGCACCGCATCTGGCCGGACCGCTTTGAATGTCCACTATTCATCACATGACGCCGCCCTTCTGGCAATTCATGCTGACGGGACAAGGTTTGGGCCAGCAATGCGATTTGAAGCCTTTTTACTGGCCGAGCTAGTTGGATGCGCACCGCACGACTCTGTTTGACCAATTTGCGGTATGGGCGCCCCGATATCGATAGTATCCATCTCGAGTACTGAACACCGTATCAAAGCACAACTACATGGAAAACAGTGGCTGATATGAAACTGGCTAGGCTAGGCTAGTGATTCAACATCACCACCACCACCATCGATTTGGTAACAGCAATGAGTGATATTTTCACTGGACAAGAAGCTCTTTGCTTCTACATGCTAAACTAGGAACTTCGCAAAATTCCCCCACCACCACCTTCTCAAAATTCTGCCTGCCATCTCCCACCACCTTATCTTCCCTCGTCCGCTTCAATTGCCGATGCAGCGCCGCCACTCACGCCGGCGCTGCAGAGGAATCCAAGCTGTCCCACACGCCAGTGAGGTCATACTTGCTGGGCGCTGCTGCAGCCGGCACGCCGCCCAGCCCTGCTGCTACAGCCGCCGCTGCCGCCCCTGCGGCCTCGGGGAATGCGTCCCAAATGCGGATGGCGCCCGTGTGGGAGCCGCTGCACATGCGGCCATAGTCCAGATCCACTGCCACGTGTCGCACCTTTTGGGGGAAAGGCAGGGGAGGGGGGAGAAGGGGGGGGGCATGGGTGGGTGTGGGAGCCGCTGCGCACGCGGCCATAGTCCAGATCCACTGCCACGTGCCGCACCTTTGGAAAGAAAGGCAGGAGGGGAGGGTGGGGGGAGAAAGTGGGGAGGCAGGTGGGGAGAAGGACGGGTAAGAGAATCAAGGGAAATGGCAAGGGAGTTGGAGGGAGTGGTGGGCACAGGCTGTGTGGCAGTGACAGAAAATTTGGCATGAGCAGGGGTGAGTGTACGAGTGATAAATCGCAACAGAGAATTGTACAAGGGAGGAGCATCTTGGCTCACCACATCGGGCATGTTGGCAACCATCTTGCTGACGGCCCACGTGGACGGGTCACCGCCGCCGCTGCCGGTGCCACCAACGCGGCCATCAGCGTCGGTGAATTCGAGGAACATGAGCTGGTTGCTGGCGGTGGCCACGCCTGTCACCTCGTCCATCAGCCGCACCGCCACCACTGCTTCTGATGACGACGACCCACTCGTCTCCTGCGGTATGTACTGGTCTGTTGCGGGGGGGACCGGGGGAAGGAGACGAGGAGGGAGGTCAGTGTGGGTAATGGGAGAGTGGGAGATGGGAATTGAGTATGCCACCACCGCCTCCAATGACGATGACCCACTCGTCTCCTGCGGAATGTACTGGTCTGTTGGTGGCGAGGGGTGTGAAGAGGGTGGCGGAGCAAGGGAGGGGAATGAGAATCATGCGCTGTGCCGGTATGGCTTCTTGCAGGATCTCCGACTTGGGCCGCGACACAACCGGCCCAAATCCAAGTGGCAGCGCGCCAATGATAACTGACCTATCTGCCTTGTTGGGACTGTTAGCACGGAAGACGCCACTGAGTCGCTCTCCTTGAATCCAAGGCGTAGCGTGCTTTGAGACGTCTCAAAACACGGCGTAGCACACACTCACTCACCGTCCTCCTTCTTCCAGATGCGGACCATGCCGTCTGCCGACCCGGTGGCAAGGCGGTGCGATGATGTGCAGTAGTCCATGGTGCTCACTGCCCCGCCGTGTGCGGTCAGGATCTTCTCACAGTCGCCCGTCTCCACGGACCAGATCTTGGCCGTCCAATCGTGGCTGCCCGTGATGATGATGTCCTTGTTGACCAACACACAGCTGCCACGTGGCCATGCCGGTGCGGGAGAACGGGGAAGATCACACAAGGGCAAGAGCAGGCAAGCGAACGAAGGCAATGAGAGGTGAAAGCCAATGAAGGCAAAGCGGGTGCATGGAGCAGAGTCAGGGCAGATCACATGGTATGCCGGCTACAGGGCTGGTTGAGGGAGGGCGCACCTGACCCAGTTGCTGTGTGCCTCGAGGAAGTGCATCTCCCTGCCCGCCCTCATGTCCCACACCCGCGCCGTGCTGCCGCATGCACAGAGGACATGGTGGAAAGACGGGGCGAGAGGAGGCGAGAGGGGAGAAGGTGAGTGGAGCGACGACTGATGAATGTGTGGAAGGAGAAGATGAGAGGTGGGGGTAGGGCTGAAAGTGGGCAAGCGGGGTTGAGCACCAGGGAGGTGCAGCTCAGGAGCAAGGGGCGAGGCGAGGAGGGCGACAAGGCGAAGCGTGAGGAGAGGAGTGAGGAGAGGAGCGAGGAGAGGAGCGAGGAGAGGAGTGAGGAGAGGAGTGAGGAGAGGAGTGAGGAGAGGAGTGAGGAGAGGAGTGAGGAGAGGAGTGAGGAGAGGAGCAACAAGAGGAGGAAGGGGATGAGTCGGAACAAGGCATGGAGAGGTCTCTGCTAAGAACCACACAGCAGTAGCACATGCAGTATCCCCCAGCAGCACATGCAGTACCCCCCAGCAACAAGGACCCCCCATCCTCGTGCCAGCTGAGGCACAGCACTGCAGCGCCCCGTGCAGGCTGTGTTTGGAGTCGACTCAAGACAACCGTCATGCCCAACCTAGCCACACATACACATACATGTACACGACGGCATGGCCTGTGGCAATAAGTCCCCCTCGTCCTCGTGATAACTGGAGCAAAGCGCCACAGCATCATGTGCGGGTTGGCCATAACGAGCTTTGGTATGAGTCACAGCACGTACCCGTCAGTGTGCCCTGTGGCAATGAGCCCTCCCGCGTCCTCGTGCCAGCTGAGGCACAGCACGGCAGCACCCTGTGCGGGCTGCGCCGCGGTGAGAGCGCGGCGGTGCGAGCGCATGTCCCACACCTCCACCAGCCCGTCCAGCCCTGCTGTCACTGCTGCACTGCGCGCGAAGCCGGAGAGGAATCGCACACAGGAGATCTGTGGGTGGACAGGCAGGAGGAAGCGGGGAGGGGGGAGAGTGGGATGGAAAAAAGGGGGGGGAGAGAGCGGGTGAGAGGCATGAGAAGCATGTCCCACACCTCCACGAGGCCGTCTAGGCCCGCTGTCACTGCTGCACACAGGGGTGACAGTGGGCCTCGACGGGAAGCGCACACAGGAGACCTGGGGAGGGGGGGAGGTGGAAAAGTGGGATGGGGAGCAGGGGGAAAAGCACACCACGCTTTCACTCACGGGGGCGGATTCCCAACACGGACACACACACACTGGGGCGGTGAGAATCTCTACTTTTGAGGTGCGCCAGAAATCAGAACAGGCGCTTACAGGGGCAGTGTGGGCGTCGAGGGTGGCGAGGGGCAGCGAGGTGCGCTTGTCGAAATGCAGCACCTTGCAGTCGTCTCCACCTGACAGGATGCTGCTCGCATTTGACGAGATGGCGCGCACCGTGCTGGGGGGATAAATGGAGGAAAGGGGAGAAGAGCGGAAGAGGGGAAGTGAGGAGTTGGAGCACGGGGTGAGACAGCGTGTGGTGGCAGGGAGAGCGGGAATGAGGCCGCAGGAATGAATGGGCGGGAGATCTGATGTGGCGGTGTGTGAGTGTGAGGCTGAAAGGGCAGGGTAGGCACCACCACTGAGTGCACTCTCTACTTGATCGCCCCAGTCCCCCGAATTCACTCCACACCCTCTCCCTTCATGCCCCCGCCCCCTCCCTCACGCACAGCCTCCCATGCACCCCACCCACTCCCCATGCTCTCTCCTCCCCATCAGCCCCCGGCACGCACCCCTCGTGACCTCGCATGGTGGCACGCATCTCTGCGCCCACACGGTTCGCACTCCACAGCTTCACCTGCCATCCCCACACACATGTGGACATGGGGGAGACAGTGGGATTGGGCAGGGCAGAGGAAATGGGAGAACGGCAGAGGAGAAGGGTAGATAGAGTGGAGGATAGAGTGGAGGATAGAGTGGAGGATGGTGAGACAGTGGACTGCAATGAGCGCAATCAGGGACTCACAGTGCGGTCAGCGGAGCCGGAGACGAAGTAGCCGGCGTCATCACAGCCGGAGAGCAGGTCGCCCAGGTCGCTCACGGACCCCACGTGCAGCGCTGTCACCGCTGCACTGTGCCCCCTCAGCACCCTCACGCCCGCCTCGCCCTCCTTCCTCGCCTGATGGTGCACCGGCTCTGAGGGGCAGGCGCACGGGGGTGGAGGGTAGGGAGGGAGGGAGGATGGGAGTAGTGGCAAGGATGGCGGAATGTGGGAGGGTGGGAGGCTTTGAGGGGATGGTGAGGGGATTGGGAGAGGCGTTGAGAGGGCTGATCTGGGTAGGTGTGATTGTGATGTGACGGTGCTGACAGCGATGGCGCTGACACGTGCTAACACCAATGGTGCTGACCACGCTGCTGTTGAATGAGGACAAGAACAGAGATGCCACAGCACAAGTTTTGCAGATAATGCAAGCAGCCTGCACTGCACGCACCTGCTTGAACGAGGCGGTCTGCCCGGCGGTCAAGCCCATCCGCCTTGCCCTTGCCTCTCGGGCTCGTTTTGAGACGTCTCAAAACAGCACTTTTATCACATGCCACGGCACGAGTGATGCAAGCAGCCTGCACGCACCTGCTCTCACGAGGCGGTCTGTCCGGCGGTCAAGCCCATCCGCCTTGCCCTTGCCTCTCGGGCTCGTCATCCCTCCTCCCCCGCCCTTGGGCGTCGTGGTCGCCGCACCCTTCCCCCCCACATCAAAGTTCACCCCCCGCCGCCCCGCCTTGCTCTTACTCCGTGACAGACCCTTATGCTGCACCGCACCCCCCCCTTCCCCCTCCAGAGTGTTATTACTGTCCACACGCGCCATACCGTCCGCCCCTGCCCCGCCCCCCCCAGCAATGGAGGCGCTTTTGAGGCGCGTGGCCTGCTCCATCTTGGGGGCGATGCGCGGCGCCAGCGCCATCATGAGCGCCAGGCGTGGCGGGCCATAGAAGCGGAACTTGAGCTGGATCAGGGACAGCTGGCCGCGCAGCAGGTTCTGGAGTGGGGTGGGGGTGGTGAGAGGGGAGAGGGCGGAATAGGGAGAGGGTAGGGGGAATGTGTGCGAGAGTATGCTGGTTGGTGGTGTGGCGGGCCGCAGATGGCACTTGAGCTGGATCAGGGACAGATGGCTTCGCAGGAGGTTCTGTGGTGAGGAGAAGGCGGGAGAAGGGGAGCGTAGGGGGGGTGTTTGGGCGAGTATGGTGCTGGTTGGTGGTGTGACGGGCTGATAGAAGCGGAACGAGGGGGGGAATGGAATTCAGGGGGAATGTGTGAGTGTTGTGCTGCGCACCCATCACTACGCATTGACAGCTGCTCCCTGCAATCAATAAAAGCTCCACCCATCCACCATTCACCCATCAAGCCATTCACTAATCCAGAACCCCCTCCCCAGCGCCACCATCTCCCCCATGCAGCACGGGGTACCGTCCCTTCGCCCTCTCCCCTCCCTCCAGCAGCAGGGCACCTGGCGCTTCTCCCGCAGGCCGTGCTCGCTGGCGAGGTGCAGCAGCATCTTCCACGTCTCCTTGTCCGCTATGCCCAACTCCACCTGCCATGAGGGGGGAGGGGAGAGAAACAGAAGGGGAGAGAACGGACGGATGGACAGACTGAGGGATGGAGGGGAGGGGAGGAGGGGCATATGGAGGCAGCATGCGATGTTGTGACAAGCTGAGCACAGGTAGCGACCCATGGGGGGCGAGATTCTGCAGAGTAGGTATGGCATGGACTTCGTGGTTGCGGAGAAGCAGAGCAAGAGAAGAACCACAGAGAGACTGGGGGGTGGAGGAATGGGTGGGGGAAAGTGGGATGGACAGAAATGAGAGGTGGGGCGGGAGGAGACGGGAGGTGGTGCGTGGGGGAAGGGAGGTGGGGCGGGGCGGGTACCATGTGGAAGGCGCAGGCTTTGAGTGTGAGCATGACCATCTGTGAATAGTTGCCAAAGGAACTGTTAGAGACCAGGGGGATGGGGGCAATGGGAGAGGGTAGAGGGGGAAGGAGAAAAGGGGAAGGGGGGAAGGGGGAAGATGAGCAGGTGAGTAGGTGAGGAGTCGAGGAGGCAAGAAGGGGTTGGAGCAAAGGTGGGAAAGCTGTGAGGGTGAGGGGTGGGGCATGTGTGTGGTGTGGTGGGGGAAAACGATGCAGTGGGCAGACCAGAGGATGATGCCATGGAGGGCAGCACGACAGACAGAGACGTTGCAAAGTTTGAACGAAATCGCAAGAAGAGCGTAGAAGAGGCAGTGCAGATGAGAGATAAGGGCGAGAGAGGGGAAATGGCTTACTCTTCTCCAAGCTCCTGCATGCGCTGCTCAAAGAGCTCGTCCCATAGGCTGCAGAGACAACATGAGGAGGAGCGAGGAGCACCAGGAGAGGGGGGGAGGGGAACACGGCAGGGCACGGTTGGAGAAATTGAAGGAGTGCCAGGCGCTTCTGCGTATGAGTGTTCTACAAGCAGCTTTGCAACTTTGCAGCTTTGCCCATGCGAGAAAGTCATGCCTGCCATTGACTCACGCCTGCGAGTGCCAGACGTGCAGGGAGCCGAGGTAGCGGCGCATGAAGTCGAGCATGCCGAACTCGTCCCGGAAGTAGATGCGCCCCGCTATCTCCAACAGCCCCCCCGCCACCTGGTAGTCCCTCCTCTCCCCCGCCCTCGCCGCTGCCACCAGCATCTGATGCGGGACAGGAAAGGGGCGAAGAGAGGGGAAAAGATGGCAACAGAGGAGCGAAGAGGGAGATTGGAGAAAATGGGGAAAAAAGAGACAGTGGGAGCTAGAAAACATGGAATGGGACTGATTCAGGTCAACCAATCATGCCCTTGACCCCAGCCATGTGGCACACCAACCCTCTCCCCAGCCTCTCACCATCATCACCATCCCCATGCTTGAGCCCCTCTGCACCCCTCGCCCCAGCTCCTCACCCACCCCCTCCCAGGCGCTCACCAGCTCACGACACGCCATGAACATCTCTCGAGTGAGCTCGCCCGACCACCCCTGCATGCACCCACACAGGCAGGCAGACAGGCAGACAGACACGCAGACAGGCATGCAGGCAGGCAGGCAGAGCGAGCGAGGGGAGGGGAGATTGGGTGGGGGGTGTGAGTAAGAGATTGGGACGGATGTGAACGGCACAGCGGGTTGCGATGGAGGCAGAAAGGTAGGCATTAAGGAAGGGAGATAGGCAGACAGTGGTTGGTGGGTGAAGAGCAGGAGGGGAGGCGAGGGGAGGGATGGGGTAGTGGCATACGATGGTGATGTTCTCCTCCAGGCACGCGAGGAAGCTGGAGCCCCCAAAGCCCTCGGGGTCCGACTCGATCATTCCTGCATGCAGCACCACACCGCACCGCATAGGACAGCATGGGTGACGCATTGAACGGTGAGGATTGAGAGGTCAGGATCCAGGGGAAGATGGGGGGAGCAAGGAGGGGGGGGGTAAGCGGAAAGCGAAGTTGTGGGGGAGGAGTTGAGGGTTGGGCTGGGGTGGGGTGCGGTGGGGTAGGGTTGATACCGTAGATAGTGCCGTAATGCTCTGAGCCCATGGGGTGCTCGCCGGGAGGAAGCCCTCGTAGTTGGTCCCATAGTTGCTGCACATGTGCATGCACACACATCAACACATGCACATGCGTATGAACATGGATGCACATGAGCAAGCACAGAGGCAAACATGCACACATCCACATGAAACGTGCATGCACATACACAGGCACACAGGTGAACACTGAAATGCACGGACTAGACAACAAATGTGACTACATGAGGTGAGAGGAAGGTGGTTCACAAGAATAGGCAGGGGCGCGGTGAGAGGGGGGGGGAGCAGGGAGCACTCACACAGAGGCGCACTTGTGTGTCCACCTTCATCATCTCCCTTTGTGCCTGCTCACGTTGCACATAACACACGAGAAAGCGGGGCGATGAGAAAGGGAGGGACACGAGAAGAACACAAGTCTCAGGCGCTGTGGTAAGAACTAAGGGAAGCACGGACGAGAGGGGGAGGGGGGCGGAAGGGGAGAGTGGGGGTTGTATAGAAGCAGAGGCAGCTGCTCAAGCTTATCAACCTGAATTCTCACTCTTCCACCCCCCCACACTCCACTCTCCCTTTCCCCTTGCCTATCTCACTCCCTACCCATCCCCACTTCCCGCACCCAGCCCTATCTCCTTCAGCCATGGCCTAATCGCATCCCATCCTCACTCACACACACAACAAACAGACGCACACATCTGCACATGCACGCACTCAACCACACCCCGCCCACGCCCACCACACACCCCCACAAACCCCCCCGGCACACACACACACACACACACACACACACACACACACACACACACACACACACACACACACACACACACACACACACACACACAGAGACACTCCACGCACCCCTCGCTCCTTGGAGCTGCGCGTGCGCCCCAGACGCCGCTCCTTGAGCCACGCCCTCATGGCCTTCTCCACCGCCAGACTGCCCCCCGCGTGCACAGGAGAGGGGATTGTGGGGGAGGAGTGTGTGGGAGGGGAACAATGCACACACACAGGGGGGTGGAGGGGTGGTAAAGGTGGTAAAGGTGGCCCAAAACGTGCTGCTACTGTACTTTCATGCCTGGGCCAACACTCCACACCAATCCAGCGGACACAGAGGGCACGGCAGGGTAACAGCAGAGCAGCTTGATACCTCCCCTCCCCTTCCCGCGCACGCACACACACACTCACACACACATTGAGCACCCACACACATGCACACACACGTGCGCACGCACCTTCTGGCCTCCTGCTCGCCGCCGGCCTTCTCGTTGTTGGGGAAGCGCTGGTACACGTACCGCCCCACTGCTCCCCGCTTCGCCGCTGCGGTTGGGCAGGCGGGACGAGGGGCTCATGGGGAGGGGGACGTGAGGTGAGGGAAAGGGAAGGGTTGAGCTGCGGTTTCGAGAATGCATGAACTGGACACATTGAGTTGGGCGGGTCAGCTCATGGCACGGCACTTGCTGATTGCACCTTCGAGTGGCTTTAACTGCTGCCTCATATTTCAGCTCATTACCAGAGCTGAACCTTTCTGGTTGGGCTCATTGAGTCGCAGCAGCCAGCACCTGGCAGCACCTGGCAGCACCTGACAGCACCTGACAGCACCTAGCAGCATCTGGCAGGAAGTGGCAGCACCTAGCAGAGGTGGGAGCTTGCAGCACCTGGCACGGAGGCAGCACCTAGATGGCAGCGCGCGCCTGGCTGGCAGCGGTGGCAGCACCTGGCAGCGCCAACAGCACCTGGCAGCGCCAACAGCACCTGGCAGCGCCAACAGCACCTGGCAGCGCCAACAGCACCTGGCAGCGCCAACAGCACCTGGCAGCGCCAACAGCACCTGGCAGCGCCAACAGCACCTGGCAGCGCCAACAGCACCTGGCAGCGCCAACAGCACCTGGTAGCGCCAACAGCACCTGGTAGCGCCAACAGCACCTGGCAGCGCCAACAGCACCTGGTAGATGTCAACAGTGAGGAACTTGGAGGGAGGCAGGGGGGGGAGCGTGATGGCAGGGGGGGAGCACCTAGCAGCATGGGAGCACCTACCGATATGACAGGACACACCTGGCAGCGCCTGGTAGATGTCGACTGTGAGAAACTTGGTGGGAAGCAGGGGGGAAGCGTGGGCAGCGTGGGGAGCGTGATGGCGGGACCTACCTATATGACAGCACACACCTGGCAATGCTGGCAGCACCTGGCAGCACACACCTGGCAATGCTGGCAGCACCTGGCAGCACACACCTGGCAGCGCCTGGTAGATGTCGACGGTGAGGAAGTCGGTGGGAGGCAGCGGGGGGATTGTGATGTGGGGGTCCTTGTTGTGTGCGCGCTGCATGATGGCGTCAAACTGCGTCAGCTCCTCGGGCGACTGCGCCAGCTCGCACTCAAAGAAGTTGTGCCACCCCAGCGTCGACAGCATCGCCTCTATCTGCCTCGCATATACGCATCACCAGTGCCACAGGCGAAACCGCGGGAGGAAGAAAGACAACAGGGAAATGGGAGGAGCAAGGGGAGATTGGTTGTGAAGACGGGGAGGGGGGCGGGTGGTGAGTGCGCCAGCTCGCACTCAAAGAGGTTGTGCCACCCCAGCGTTGTCAGCATCGCCTCGATCTGCCTCACACGTAGCAACGAGAGGGAAGGAGAAGGGAGGGGGCGGGAGAGCGGGGTGTAGGGGCGGGACGCGGTGTGGGTAACAGGGAAGGGGCAAGCAGCGGAGGGGGGTTGGGGGGTGAGAGTAGGATGCTGGCGTTTCGGTTGTAAGACACGGCACAGACTGCGGGCTCACACTTGAGCACTTCTTGTTATCTGGATTCTCTGGAAACGATCCAACTGCTTGTCAAGTGTGACGAGTGTGGGTGTGCCCGGGGTGTGGTAGGGTGTGGTGGTGGAGGGCATGGCAGAGGGGACGTACGAAGGGCTCGGTGGCGTGATCGTAGAGCTCGGAGCGGCGCAGCAGGAAGCTGAGCTTGTCAAACACCAGCTTGCCCGCCTCAAAATGATCCTCCATCTGCCATACCGCACCGCACCGCACCGCACGCAGGGAGCAAGCAAGGGGGAAGAGGGAGGTTCGGTTGGAAAGGGGGGAGGACGATGAAGGGGTTGTGTGGGAGAGTGGAGCAGGTGCAAGGCAGAAGCGAAACCGATACTCTATATGGGGCAACACAGTGGGTGATGCAACACACATAAGCAGGCAGCAGGTGGAAGGAGGAAAGTGTGGTGTGGGAGTGTGAGAGTGTGAGGGTGTGTGACTGTGTGAGCGTGTGAGTGTGCGCGTGTGTAAGTGTGCGAGTACGAGTGTGTGAGCGTGTGAGAGAGCAGGAGCACGCACCACGAAGTCCTTGTAGCCATGCAGCACGGACGCCAGGAAGCGCAGAAACAGCTGCCTGCACATGGTGAGCAGCACATGATGTGGGCATGTCGGGAGCATGTAGGGGAGCATGTGACAAGCATGTCAGGGTCGTGAGAGCGGGAACATGTCAGGGTCGTGTCAGAAACTTGTTGAGCACGGTGGGATGGGTTCAATTCAAGCACATGCGAGAGCAACCATGCGCACCAAGACAGAGCGTCAGGAGGAGGGGTGCCATGCTGCTGGGTGGGTCACATTACAACAGCAAGCATATCACAACTGAATGTAAGGACACAGTGATAAATCCACCAGCACACTCCCACCCGAACTGCCAGTGCTACCGCCCTCACCGGAACTGCTCGTCGTGGTGGCGGCCCCACGTCTTGAACGTCTTCTCGTCAAACTGCTGCACGCCCGCAGCCAGCAGCGGCGAGCGGTGGTGCCTCACCGACTCCAGCACCGCCAGGTGCGGGTGGATCAGCGCGTGCAGTGCCGCCCTCAGCTCGGAGGCCTCGGGCTCGGGCAGCGGCGGGATGTCCTCCTCCTCCTGCTCGCTCTCCAGACTCATCATGCGCACGCGGTTGGAATCCAGATCCACCAGTACCACCTGCCACAGGGGAGCGGGTAAGGGGGGGTTGAAGGGGGGGTGAGGTGGGATGGGGATTGAGGGAGGGTTTGGTTGAAGGGAGATGTGCATTCGCGTATTTTTCAACGCGTCTGTATTGTGGTCGGCACACATCTTGTGTCTGTCTGGGCACACCAGCACCCACTGGCACAGGGGATGTGGGCGTGGAGGGATGGGAGGGGGGGTTGGTTGCAATGAGATGCAGAGAGTGGAGCACACTAAACCTTTCAAGCGTGGGCTGACTCACAGTCACCAACAACTCGCCCTCTTTTGATTGCTCGCAACACTACCTTCTGACTGCTCGGCTACAGCCCTCCTTTTGACTGCTCACCACCCTCCCTTCTGGCAGCTATCAGCCCTAATGTGCGCCTGCCTGCTACCCAGCGCCATGAGTCTGCAACTCTCGAGTCGTCAATGACACTGGCTACTGACCCCATCGAGTTCGTCCTGCAGTTCGAACTCGGAGGTGTTGATGCCGTAGATGAAGATGCCCGGCGCGTGCAGCAGCTCCAGCAGTGGCAGCGGCAGCACTGGGATGTACGGCAGCTGCGGCACGGGGGGGAGGTGGGGAGGTGGAGGAGTGGTTGTGAGGGAGAAGGCGGCGAGAGAGAAGAGGAGGAGTGCACAGCAGACAGACACTTTGTCTTTTGCACTGCGTGTGCATAAAGTTGACAAGACTTTGTACGAGAATGCTTTCAAGTGTGAGGCTGGTGGTGAGAACAAGAGAACGCTGACAGTAAGAAAGGACGTGCGCAGCAGGCAGCCTAGCAGGCAGCCACCCACGACAAGCATCACTGCCACGCCCCACAAGGCGACTCAGCCACCACAGCCCGTGCTCACCCTCCCTTCCCTTCCGGCCTACTGTCACCACTGCTTACCATCCATTTGTAGGGGTAAAGCAGCCCTGACACCGCCTCCGCCACGTTTGTCAGTATCTTCAGCCTGCAGGGATATGAGGGCGGGCAGCACAGACGAGAGGAGAGGCGAGCAGGGGGAAGCGAGGAGCAGGCGCAGATAGAATGAGGAATGGAAAGTGGGAGAAAAATGTGCAAGAACAAGCCATAGATTCCATATTGAAATACTCACATGCCCCCAAGCAGCAGCACTCTTCTCTCCAGGAGCACGGCTGTGAAGAGCTGGATGATGTTGTCAATGTCGAGACAGCTTACAAGGGGGAGAAACGACACCTGAGGTGCAAGAGAGAGGAGTGGCAGGGAAAGAGGAGGCAGAGTCGAGGGAACGATTGCAATGGTGTGTGCGGTGAGATGCGGGCACAGGTCCATGTGATGTGACGACGCAAGGCGGTTCTGAGGGGGTGCAATGCAGGTGTGGGAGGAAGAGGGGCTACAGGTGCGGTGCCAGGCAGCAGCACGTACATGCTGGTGTGGTGCATAACGCACCAAGCGTCATGGTTGCTCTAGAGTGTGAGACGGGGCAATGGCAGCGGGAGGCAAGGCCGTGGCATTGTAGGATATTGTGGGGTGGGAAGAGGGGGCACTGACGTGCGAGGAGGGGAGGGCGTTGGGGTCAGGCAGGGTGGTGGAGAGCACGACGCTCTCAACGCTGAACACCACCGTCTGCTGCGGGCTTGATGGCAGCGGCACCGACATCACCCCCGCTATTATGTCCCATATCGGCCGCCTGCCATGCCATGCCATGCCAGGACATTCCAAACCATGCCAGCCTCAAGCCATGCCATGCAGTGACATGCCAGCAAGCCACACCAGAGCATTCGATAGGGTTGATGACTTTGTGCCATGTGATGGGCAGAGAACGCTGAGAAGGAGCAGCTTTGCACCCGAGTAGGAGGGGATTATTCAAGGCATGAGAATGGACCATCGGTGAGGGGCAAGAGAGAACACAAGCGTCGCAACAAAATAGGAGTGGAGGGAGAGGAGGGGGGGAAGGAAAGGGAGGGAGGGAGAGGAGGTGGGGCAGGAAGGGCAGCGAGGGGAGGGAGGGCAGGCAGGGCTGTGAGGGAGGGAAGAGTGGGTAGGTAGGTAGGGCACTGACGGGCTGCCGAGCGGTTGGAAGGCGAGGCGGTGGATCTCAGTGAGGAGGTCGGCGAAGGTGTCGAGGAAGGGGTAGTGCGACACCACGCACAGACACTTGTCCGCGTACGAGTTGGGCGGGATGGAGTACGCCTGCGCCACGTCATCGTCCACCAGGTCGCGGAACGCCAGCACTGACACGTACACCTTGGTGCCGTCGCCCTCTGGGGGGGGGGGGGTGGGGCGGGGAGGGAGGAGAGGTAGTGTGGGGAGGAAAAGAGTAGGCAGAGCGTGAGATGGTGCACGGAGGAGCAAAGGGCTCTAAAGGCGCGGAGAACGGGATTCTGGACGAGACAGCTGAGGCGTGACGACTCTCCCTGGCGTACCGCGACGCTGCGTGCGGACAAGTGGATTTGATATTCTGGCACTCGCGCATGGGCGCGGGAACTGCGACAGCCCAGGTTATGGATGTGAGGGCGAAAGGGTGCGGGAGGGTGCGAGGGGCGTACCGGTGAGGATGATGGGGTAGGATCGCGGGAACGACAGCGGCTCGTCCTGGTTGGCGCCATGGCTGTAGAAGCGCAGCCCGCCGGGGAGCACGGCCTGGGGGGAACGGCGCAAGGGGATGGCGCAGGGGAGCGGAGCAGGGGACGGCACAGGGGGACGCGCACAGGGGGACGGCACAGGGGGACGCGCGGGGACGCAGGGAACCACGTGGTTGGACGCGGGGGCAAGAATGTCGGGAGCAAGAGGAGCTGTAGAGTAGAGGAGGGTCGATGCGAAAAGCGAAGCGCGCGAACAATGTACGCACAGCTGACGCGGAATGCGGAATCTGCGTGACAGAAGCAGGCGTGCGGCTGACAACCTAGGCGGAACGCTACTCTAATGCATTAACTCCGCCTAAAAGCATAATGTGATTTCTTAGAGCTTGAAAAAAAAGGAAGCTCTCATTGAGAGGATGTCGCACCAACGGTAACATTTCCGGGATCTTGAATTTCTTGTGCTCCTCAGCCGGCAGGCGGTCGATGAGCACAGGCATGTACGAAATGCGCACACCATGGCTCTTCATGCCGTGGAATCCGCGAGTGCCGTCCATTAACCGCAGGTCCAGACCTAAGCCGCACACCACGAAATAGTCCAGGAATCGCGTCTTCCATAGCGGCCCGTCGGTCGCTACAGCTGGCGCTGCCGCGGTTCCAGCTGCAGCAGCCATGTGCGCTGCTTAGTGTGTGCGATGGGAAGTGACTGACTAGGCAGAAATGAGCGGGAAATCAAGTCGGGAGAATGACTGAATGCATCACCAATGCGGATGTTACGAAGCTAAGGACGGAGGTTTCGCCATGTTGACGGAGATATGGCGCACTCGGAGTTACGGAGCTACCTCCTACGGCAGGGACGACGCCGCGCGAAACCAAAACGTGCAGAAAATCGCTCTCAAAATAAGGACTTTCGAGCTCGCGTTGGTCTCCTCGCGGAGTGCTCCTACGAAGTATGGCTGCCGGCGTCTATTAGGTTTAGAGGAATCCAGGGAACATTAGATGACTCTTGGACATTCCCGAGGCTTGGCCTGCCAGAGACGTAGATGGAGCAGTATGGTTGGGTCATCAGTGAGCGTATATCGGAAATTGTTCAATCTTGGTGTGGTGCAGAGGCTGGTGAGGGGTGCTGCTGCTCATTCAATAAAAGGAGAGTTGTAAGGAATTTTCTTGATATTCCTTAGCGCACCCTGCAACATCGCGTACAGCAGCAGCCGTTGTTCGCCCGTTACTACTAACAGGGCTTCGCCGACTTAGCGCGCACTGTTTTCCCAAACCTCGCACTGCTGGACCGGCCGTGTCGGCATACGCTTTGGGACTAGCCCGAGCCTCGCTCCAGCGTAGCACTAGCTAGCTCGCACGCACCGCGTTACCGTTTGCATGTTTCGCGTATAAATGTTCGCTCATGCCTTCGCTCACATTTTGTACTCGTTTGACACTTTAGTGCAATTCTCGCTACTTCGATTCATTGCACCCGTAACAAAAGTACAATACATGTTATTTACATATTGCTATTAACGAGTATGGAGAAATGGAGGGGTGAAGAGAAGTGGGAGTAAATCAAATTATTGTGAAAGAGAGGAGTGGAACTTGAGTGGAGAGATAAAGGAGAGGAGGAGAGAGCGTATAAAATGAAGACTGTAGGAAAAATAATGAGATCTGAAAAAACGAAATAAGGGATACTACCGTAAGACCCCGGATATAAGCGCACATTCGCTTGTAATAAAATGTGATTTTCGAGGGGGGTGCTGTTACGAATAGTAATGTATGAACATTACAGTGCAGCCCTCACCGCAACTAAGGAAGCATGAAGTAACGAGAACGAATGCGAGGAGTCAGAATTGACTCGAAGCGTCAGACGGTTATGTGAAAGTTTAGAAGAGAGAAGAGGGTTGAACTAGCAAGAATGGGGATACAAATAGCAAACCCTAGAAGGGTTGTACTCGCTATGGAGCACCCCACTACAGGCTAGAGCATAATATTCTGACACACCCCCATAGCCAAAGTGGGGTGTAATCAGCAGAGCAAGCAAAGCAGTACAAGCTCAGGGTGGATCACAATGTCACTACACATTCTGAGCACAAGTTCAAGAAGCAATAGTTTAAAGTTAACAATTATGAGCAAAGTGTTGGAAACAATAAGTCTTAGTGCGCTTCTGTCGTGTCAAAACCCAAGATACTAGCGAAGCAGCCCGAATCGAAGCATCGAGTCAAACCTCGGAGGTTAGGGTAACCGCCTGGAGGTTAGGGTAACCGCCTGGAGGTTACGAGAAAGTCAAAGGTCAGCGACCTTTGACTCGACAATTACAGCGCGATAGTTAAGGACACACAACTGACTCGTTGCAGAGCAGTTGCCCGAGTCGCACTGTATCGAATCGCAACAGCAATACAGTTATCTATCTATTCGTATTCCCTGTACCCTTATATAAGACCTTGTATTTGCTTGTTTAATTTAATCTACTTTGCTCTCACACACTAGTGCAAGGTCGGTTCACAAGTTTCATTAAACGCTTCCGCTATTACAAGTTTCCTACCCAGAGTTATCCTCTGCAAAGATCCTTAAGGGCCTTCTCAGCCCAACATGGTATGAGAGCTGACAGGGGAAACTCTAAATTTTTTATATTACAAGACATGGCAACAAACAAGGAAAGGAGCTCCCCTAATGGCTCCTCGGGCACTACTCCTACTCCTACTCCACCACCAACCTCTGGCCTGCAGACAGAGGAAGGCACGGCAGCAAGACCAAGGGGAACGTCAACCGAGACCCCCACGAATCACCCTTCTGACTTCGACCAGAGCATGATGGAGAAATTCTTCTCCTTCATGTCCTTCTACGAGCAACACCAGCAGTCGGGACCTGCACAGACACACAACAGCAACAACGGAGCGACACCCATGAGCCTTGATGGGTCGTCATATGCGCGAGGGAATCAACAGCAGCAGCCCACCTTCGCCCCGTACGAGCCCGGGTCGATCAGCTTCCTGCCTCAACCTTCACCTGCGCAAGACAAACCAATGGACGCGTTACAAGTTCAGTCGCAATTCGCGCATGTTTTGAAATTACAAACGTCAAGACCTTTCGACGGAAAGGACTTCTTCACCTGGTCCTTTGAATTCGAGCTGATGATGGAGGGCGCGCAGATACTCGGCTTCTTCGACGGATCCCTGCAGTATCCAGCAAACGGCACACAGTATGAGAAGCAGCAGTATACGTATCAATCGATGATGGCGTATAATATTCTACTGAGAAACATCACACCAACCCAGCAGCAGAACATTCGCTCTTACCGGAACTTCGGCAACTCGGCGGAACTTGCGTACGGCCATCTGAAGAACCTGTATCAGGCAACAGACAGTGTAAACCAGAGCAGGTTAATGGCGCAGTTGACAACAGTTGAAATGAAACCAGGAGAAAAGGGGTTGGCGTATATCAGCCGATGTCGCGAATTGCGCGACAAGCTTCTTCGATGCGGAGGATCAATCTCTGAAGACGCCTTCGTAACAGTCGTCATCGGTGGCCTCGGTCCTCAGTGGCGCGCCACCAAAGCAATTCTTCGAGCACACGGGAGGATCTCCGAAGCGGCACTCTGCGCCGAAATCCACGCCGAGCAGCAGGATATGGACCTGCAAGAAGAAAGGCACAAGAAAAGGGCATTAGCACCGGAGTTCGCTTTCCACACTCAGCGACGACACAACAACTACAACAACCGACAGCAGCAGCCGAAGTTAGTACCTCCGTTTTGTCACATCTGCAAAACATCAGGACACCCCCGCACGCATTGCCCGTCCCGTCAGACAACACCACAGCGACAACTGCGGCCTTCAAGCTCACAAGTTGCTTCAACGAAAGCAAGTCCGACAAAAACGATTCAAGCTTCAACGACTTCAACTGGACAACCTGCACAAGGAGCAAGAAACATAGTCAACTGCATGGTAAAGATAAACGACTCTTGCATAACAGAGTCACCACCCCATTACTCACCAGAAGAGGAGCTCGACAACAGGACGCCTCGCCGCGAATCACTCCACCCGAATCCGACTTACGCCGCCATCGCTCAAAGTGAACCGTCTGGCCAAGACACTTGGTTCTTGGATAGTTGCTGCGGGCAACACATGTGCTCGTCCGGGCGCTTCGTACAACGCGAACATCGACTCCAACGAGAAGTGATCATCACGGTCGCCAACAATCAAAACCTGCGCACACGACGACAAGGAGTGGTACAGCTTCAGTCAAGAGAAACAAATGTCATACTGCACATGTCTAAGGTACTCATTGCTGAAGGACTCGGTTACAACTTACTGAGTGTTAGCCAGCTGATGGCGAAGGGGATTCACCTGGAAGCCGACAGCACCACCCAGGAGTTCAAGCTATTGTGAAGAAAGCAACGTGAATGAATTGACTACGAACGAGGTGAGTACAAATAGGAAACCCTAATTGGGTTGTACCCCCTATGGGATACCCCACTATAGCCTACACAAACAAGTAAGCTATAATTTTCTGACACACCCCCATAGGCAAAGTGGGGGAGAACAAGGGGTCACAAGACCAGTCAAGCAAAGCAAAGCAAAGCTCAGGGTGGATCACAAAGTCACCACACATTCCGAGCACAAGGTAAAGGGCCACAAGGCCAGTTCGCATGCAAGATCATATATAGAGATATACAAGAGTCAAGCAAGCAAGAGCAAGAGTATATATAGGTCAAGGTACAAGCAAGGTCAAGAAGTGAGCAAGTGAGACAAGACAGGCACAAGACCCAGCTGCGTGCAGCAACGCTGATGATCACAAGGCGCAAGTGCCTTGGTGAAGACATCAGCAGTGTTGGCCTCAGAGGCCACGTACGCAAGTCGCAACTGTCCACGCTGCTGCAGCTCACGAGCAAGAAAGTAGCGGAGAGCAATGTGCTTTGTCCTGTGCTCAATTCGCTGCTCTCGACACAAGGCCAGCATGGCCTTGTTGTCTACGTACAGGACTGGAGGAGAACGAGGCGGCTCTCCAAGGTCGGTCAGCAGGTAGGTGAGCCAGCGAAGCTCCTGAGCAGCCATAGCCCCGGCGTAGATCTCAGCCTCACAACTGGAGCCGAGAACAGAAGACGAGCGAGTAGCCCGCCACGAGACAGAGCCGGAACCAAGGCTGAAGGTATAACCCTGTGACGACCGCTGTGTAGCCTGGTCGTCAGCCCAAGAAGCGTCCGCGTGCCCAGTGAGGACCACTGGACTGCGCCCTCCAAGCACTAGCCCCATGCCCGACGTACTGCACAAGTAGCGCAACACCCTCTTCGCTGCAGCCATGTGCTCTGGTCGGTGTCTCCCAGGAGCAACATAGCGTGCGAGAATGCTGAGAGGGTATGCGAGGTCAGGTCGTGTGCAGGTCATCAGGTACATGAGGCAGCCAACAAGCTCTACATACGGGCCACTCGACTCTACAGACTCATCCGAAGGCAGAGCTGAGAGCGAGTGGCGAGTAGGCAGAGGAGTGGCCTGAGGCGAGGAGTACGTGAAGCCGAAGCGCTGAAGGACCTGCTGCACCATGTGTGACTGAGTCAAGGTAATGGTGCGGCGTGCTCTGTCCCGGGTGATCTGCAAGCTAAGGTAGCTACGCAGTTCACCCAGGTCAGTGCACGTGTGTCTCTTCCGCAGCTCGGACTTCACGTAAGCGAGTCCAGCAGTGTCCGCTGTGGCAAAGACCAAGTCGTCGATGTACACGAGGATGTAGAACGGCGGCAGAGAGGTGTCGGTGCGCAGAAACAGCGACGGGTCGGCAGTAGAAGGAGCAAACCCAAGTGCCGCAAGCGTAGTCCTCAGTGTGTCGTGCCACTCACGTGGCGCCTGGCGGAGACCGTAGACTGGACGCCGGAGACTCAACTGGGTACCAGGAGGGAAAGACCCAGTGAAGCCAGGTGGGCGGCGCAGCCAGATCTCCTCGTGCAGGCTGCCCTGCAAGAAAGCTGTGCTGAAGTCGAGAGAGTGCAGCTCGTAGTTACGGTGAGCAGCAACGAGCAGCAGTACCCGAAGAGTGGTCATCTTTGGGGTGGGGGAGAAGGTCTGAAAGTAGTCAACCCCCTGCCGCTGACTGAAGCCACGAGCCACGTAACGCGCCTTGAAGACAGGCGGAGAACCTGGCGGCCGCTTCACCCTGAAAATCCACATGCCACTGACGATGTTCGCCCCAGGAGGGGGAACAGCGTCGACGTAGGTGCCTGTGGACTTCCAGGAAGCCATCTCTGCATCCATAGCTGCCTGCCACTGAGAGGAGTAGGGACCCTCTATCGCCTCCGCGTAAGAGCGCGGAGTTGGGATGTCTAGTGCATCCGGGTCTCCCTCAGGGGCTAGCGATACAGACGCGAGATGAGGTGAAGCGGCGGCCAGACACTGGAACTCCTCCTGCCTGTCCTCAAGGACGTCCGTGCCAAGGGCACACTCACCCCCGACGGACGGAGGACAGGCAGACTCAGACTCAGCGACAAGACTAGCAGCGTAGTCTAGGCGACAGCGCGCAGCAAAGTCGACGAGCTCAGTGACAAGGGCAGACGCAGCAGAAGACTCGAAAAAAGGGTCAGTGACAGCAGTAGCAAGAAGACGCGTGACAGTAGGACTGGCAGCACGAAGAGAGTCCGACTCCGGGTCGGCAAGAGCAGGAAGAGAGGAAGTAGGAGGAGAAGGCAAAGGGGCACGCAGAGGAGCAGTGGACGGACGCAGAGACATCCGGTGCGTGCCAGGGATAGGAGGAGGACGCTGACGCGAACCGCGACAACTAGCGCGCGCAGTACGAACAGGCGACGTAGGACGAGACGCAGGCTCACGACGCTCAGTAAGACCTCTAGTCGGACCAGCGTAGGGAGAAGGAGCAGGCAAAGGGGAGGCATGTTGTAGCTATGACTGTGACGAGACAGGCTGTGGACCCTCTAAGGGAGGAGGAGGAGGACCAGGAGAAGGTGTAAGACCAAGAACCTGCTGCAGGAGCGGAACGAAGTACGGCCGGGGCCGCGTGGCGACGCTAGAAACAGGAGGGACAGCACCAGGACCCTCAGCAGGAGTACCCGCTCCAGCAGCACCTCCAGTAGCTCCAGAACCTCCAGCAGCACCACCAGGAGCACCGCCAGTCGGACCTCCAGCGGCAGTCTCAGCGTCAACACCCTCAGCAGCACCAGCTCCAGGAGAAACCTCAGACCCAGCAGCTCCAGCACCCACAGTACGAGCACCGCCGGGACGCTCGGCAGCAGTACCGCCTGCAACCGAAGAACCTCCAGCACCAGCAGCACGCCTCCAGCGTCTTGCAAACCACTCACGTAGCTCCTGAGGGGAGAGTGGCTCTCGGCGAGACGAAGCACCTCCAGGCGGAGCACCCCCAGTCTCAACACCCCCAGGCTCAGCACCCCCAGGCTCAGTACCCCCAGGCTCAGCACCCTCACGCACAGCACCCCCAGGCTCAGCACCTCCAGGCACAGCACCCCCAGGCTCAGCACCCTCAGGCTCAGCACCCCCAGGCACAGCACCCCTAGGCTCAGCACCTCCAGACTCCGCACCCCCAGGCTCAGCACCCACCGGCGTAGCACCTCCAGTCTCAGCACCCCAAGGCTCAGCTCCCGCAGCCGCACCAGAGTCACCAGTGACCTCGACAGGCTCGACCGCGTCTACCTGGGACACACCTGAAGGGGCAGGACCCTGAGGGGGAAGGGGGTCTACCGGGGGGGGACCTGGTACCAAGAAGAGCGGGGGCGGGGGGAGGGAAGGAGTGCGGTAGGGGAAGAGGCGGTAGTAGGGTACCGACTCGTCGAACGTGACGTCCTAGGAGGACAGAACACGTTGAGAGGTGGGGTGGTAGAACTGCCACCCGGGGGTGTCGGGGGGGAACCCCAGGAAGACGCAGGGAGCAGCGCGAGGGGACAGCTTGTCCGCAGACAAGTCGCGGACAAACGCCCGAGATCCCCAGACCCGGAACGCCGACGCATCGCCAACCTTCCCCGTCCACAGCAGCACTGGGGAGGTCTCCGGCCTGGAGACCCTGGGGTGGAGGTTGATCTGATGCGCTGCGTACCTGACCGCAAACGGCCACAGAAAATGGGGGGCAGCCGCATGCATCATGGACGTACGAGCGACGTCCATGACCATGCCAATGCGGCGCTCTGCAATCCCATTCTGCTGCGGGGAGTCCGGAAGCGTGAAGGTCTGACGGATGCCACGCGCACGACAGTAGGCACGCATAAGGCCAGAGGAGAACTCTTTGCCTCTGTCCGAGTGCAGACGCAACACAGGAAAGTCCGAGCCAAAGCTCTGCCTGAGCTGGAGACGAGCTGCGCGGATCCAGTCGATCAGCACCTCACTGACATCACCCTTGCTGCGCAAGGGGAAGACTGTGGTGTAACGCAAGTAGTCGTCAACCACCAGCAGGAAGTAGCGCTCGTGACCGAGTCCACGGACGCGGGCAGGGCCCCACACGTCCATGTGAAGCGTCTGCAACGGAGCCTCTGTCGGAGGAAACTGGGAGGAGTGGGGGGCAGCACGCTGGCGCCCCTCTACACAGGGGACACAGGCAGGGCCAGGGCCCTGAGGAAGGGGAGGTAGAGACCAGGGGAGACCAGACACAAGAAGACGGGAGGCCATGCCTCTGAGCCGAAGCAGAGAGGGGTGGCCAAGACGGTGGTGCCAGAGGAGGGTCTCGTGAGACAGACGGCGACACGAACAGGGGGCAGACTCAGGACCAGACCTGGACGCTGCAGCAAACACCTGACCAGACGAAGGGACTCTACCAGACTCAGCACCTGGAGGAGAAGTTGTGGTCAGTGTGTACAGGCTCGACCCTGGCTGACATGTAAACGTAGCCAGGTGACGACCCGTGCTAGCCTCCGTGCAGTGCGTCACTCGCTGACTAGCAGGGGTGAACTGGTGGACTCCCCCATCCTGTAGGTCAGCACCACTCACCAAGTTCGTAGAGAACGAGGGGAGGTAGAGACCAGACAGGGTGCCAGAGGGAGCCGCCGGACACGGGAGGACCGTGGAGAAGCGAGCCAGGACAGGACCCCCAGAGGGGTCAGCCAGGGAAACCGCAACCGGCCGACTAAGCGGCGTAAGTGTGGTGCGGTCCCGAAAGAGAGAGCGAGACGCTCCAGAGTCAAGAGTGAAGGTGTGGGAGGCCGAAGCCGCCGCAGTACCTGAGAGCGCAGACGCACTAGTACCTGAGAGAGCAGTCTCACGAGTACCTGAGAGTACAGACGCACTGGCACCTAGAGCAGAAGCCTCACCGGCACCTGGAGCAGCAGTACCAATGCCCGGGTCGGGCGGGAAACACCGGTAACAGTCACCCTCCTCACTAGTGGTCACAGCATACATGGCAGCAAGGATAGCATCAAAATCAAGATCAAAGATAGCTACACCAGCCCTAGACAGCTCTCCCCAGCGGGGGATCTCCGCGGCCTCCGGGAACTGCTGACGCCAAGCGTCTGTCAGGCGGCCAAAGCAGCGCTGAGCGGGGTGGGCACCCCCACACTGCTCTCCAGTGCGGTTGCCAGTGCGGAGAACGTAGGTGCAGGGACCAAAACCCCCACCGCGCTGACGCTGCGTGTACCACTCACGGAGCTGCTGAGGGGTGAGGACGTCGCGAGAACGTTGCTGCTGCTGCTGTTGGCGCTGACCGCCACCAGTGGCGCTCCGCTGCGAAGCCCCACTCCGACCACCTCCACCTCCGCCATCCCCGCCTCCGCCTCCACCGCCCCCGCCTCCACCTCCACCGCCGCCACCTCCGCCACCTCCGCTACCACCGCCACCGCCGCCGCCACTCCCGCCGCCACCGCTGCCACTAGCACCCCCACCCCCACTACCACCTCCACCGCCACCCCCACTCCCTCCGCCGCCTCCACCTCCACCGCCACCGCCCCCACTGGCCCCACCCGCTCCCTTGCCCCCCTTGCCCTTGCCAGAGCGGCGTCTCCCGCTAGGGGCAGACGCCGCACCGACCGACTCAAGACCAACGAGGTCGGCCGCAGCGGCAGAGGCGACAGAGGGCAGGAGAGGGGAAGGAGAACACCCCTCAAAGATGGGGGCGCGGGGGTCACCTCGAGAGGCTCCTACAGCAACTATGCTCTTCTCTGCTGCAAGAAGGGCCTTCTCGAGGCTGTCGACTGTGAGGGTGGTGGGACAGACCGCAAGGAAGTGGTCCCGGACTACACGAAGGGAGTCAGGGAGGCGAGTGACTAGGAAGTAGAGAGTGATGTACATGGGGGGGGGGTTCTTGGCGCAGAAGTCAGCAGGAAGTGCAGCGCGGTAGCGAGTGTCACTAGTGCGGAGGTGCGTGATGAGATCAGCGACATTGGGAAAGGCGGCAAGGTCAGGGAAGAGGAAGGGGAGCATGAGGCGGCTCAGTGCAGCAGTGGCAGGGGAGGAGTAGCGCGCAACTACAGCGTCGTACAAGGTCTGAGCACTCTTGTACTGGCTAAAGTGCGCGCGCTCAGCGGTAGGCAGGTGGCGACGCACAGCAAGACGTGCAGCAGCATCGCGTGTGGCCCACTGAGAGCGAACAGTGGCGTCAGCATCAGCAGCAGGGGCAGGGACAGCGCCAGAGGTGAGGTCAAAGAGAGACAGACTGTCGGCCCTGTCGCACTGTAAAAACAGCTGCAGGTCGTCGAGCCAGACCTCAAAGTCAATGGCTCGACCCTCAGCGTCAAAAGTGAGGACAGTGGGTGTAGCCATGACGACGACAGTGGCGCAGTGCAAGCAGTAGGGGAAGGGTACGCAGTGACAGCAGTGCAGTGCTCACCGGGCAGGGCAGGTCGGGCGGCTCGGGAGGAAGGTCGCCAGACGACACGGCCGCTAGGCTGCTGGGCGGCTCGGCTGCTGCTGGGCGGCTCGGCTGCTGCTGGGCGGCTCGGCGGCTCCTGGGCGGCTCGGCTGCTGCTGGGCGGCTCGGCTGTTGCTGGGCGGCTCGGTTGCTCCGAGCGGCGCGGCTGCTGCTGGGCGGCTTGGTGGCTCCGGGCGGCTCGGCTGCTACTGGGCCGCGTAGGTAGGGCGGCCGGGCGGGCCGCAGGTAGGGCGGCGGGTAGGCCGCAGGTAGGGCGGCGGGACGGCCGCAGGTAGGGCGGCGGACGGCCGCAGGTAGGGCGGCGGGTAGGCCGCAGGTAGGGCGGCGGGTAGGCCGCAGGTAGGGCGGCGGGACGGCCGCAGGTAGGGCGGCGGACGGCCGCAGGTAGGGCGGCGGGTAGGCCACAGGTAGGGCGGCGGGACGGCCGCAGGTAGGGCGGCGGACGGCCGCAGGTAGGGCGGCGGACGGCCGCAGGTAGGGCGGCGGATAGGCCGTAGGTAGGGCGGCGGGTAGGCCGCAGGTAGGGCGGCGGGACGGCCGCAGGTAGGGCGGCGGACGGCCGCAGGTAGGGCGGCGGGGAGGCCGCAGGTAGGGCGGCGGGTGGGCCGCGACTGGTTGGCGGGGCCGCGACGGAGTGGCGGGGCCGCTCGAAGGGGTGGCGGGGCCGCGACGGAGTGGCGGGGCCGCGACGTAGGGGCGGGGCCGCTCGAAGGGGGTGGCGAGGCCGCTACGGAGTGGCGGGGCCGCGCTTAGGGGTAGCGGGGCCGCGACTGGGTGGCGGGGCCGCGACGGGACGGCGGGGCCGCTAGCGAGGGCGGCGGGTGGGCCGCTAAGGTAGGGCGGCGGCCGGGCCGCGAGTAGGAACAGGGCGACTCGAAGGGTCGCTAAAAAAAAGCGCGCGCCTCGGGCGCGCTTCGGTGGGCCCTAAAGAACAGTCCCTAGGATGGGACCTGCTCTGATTCCATGTGAAGAAAGCAACGTGAATGAATTGACTACGAACGAGGTGAGTACAAATAGGAAACCCTAATTGGGTTGTACCCCCTATGGGATACCCCACTATAGCCTACACAAACAAGTAAGCTATAATGTTCTGACAGCTATACCACGGGAGAGGCGGTCTCTACATCGGGAAGGCAGTGCTGAAGAACAACGTCTTCGTCCTCGACTTCGTTCCTGACCTGGGCACTGCAGACAGCGACGCCATCGTGAATTTTACTGATTGGACACACCCTCCTGATCTCGACCCCGACTTCAGCCCGGGAGGTTTCTGGTACTCCCACACTATCCCTGAAGCAGAACGAACAAGAGCGTTAGCGACGATTCAACAAACATCAGAAGCAGAGACAACATCGGCAGGAGCAACAACATCGGCAGGAGCAACAACATCGACAGCAGCAACAACATCGGCAGCAGAGACAATTTCAACAGCAGCAGGAACAACGACACCGGTCACAGTCGTCGAAGCACCACCAACACCCGCGCAACAACTGAATCCGACTCAACGTGAAGTCCACCGAAGCGCCAACTTCGTCGCCAGTTTTTACTCCAACTTCGACGCATACCAACGTTCACCCGGACACCGCGCCTCTGAAGAGATCTGGCACGCACGCACAGGACATCCAAGCAACACGGTTTTAAATAACACGATAAGAGCAGGAGTTCTTGACAAAGACTCCCTACTTCTACCCGATGGCAGAGAACTCCAGAAGGCACGAGGGACTTGCCTTATATGTCCAGAAGCTGACTTACCTCATCGACCGTTCGCTCCACATCACAACCCGAGCGCTCCAGCGTACGCACCACTCGAAAAGGTCTACAGCGACATCCTCTACAATCGCGAACCAGGACAAGTTAACTACAACTACACCATCACCTTCATCGACGCCGCCACTCGATATGTCTGGCATCGTAACCTACCCAGCCGCGACATGGCACTCGCAGCATTCGCCGCCTGGCTACCGATAGCAGAGAGAGAGTCTGGAACGCAACTGAAAAGCTTCCAGTCAGACGGAGGTGGCGAGTACACCTCTCAGCGCTTCAAGCAGTTCCTGGCGGAAAGGGGGATCAAGCAACTCCTCTCCCTTCCCTACGCACATCAGCAGCAAGGTGTCGCACAACAAATGAACAGGACTCTGCAGAACAGCATGCGCAAACTGTTACGTGGCATGCGGCTACCCAACCACCAATGGCCAGCAGCAATGGACCATGCTGTCATGCTGCACAACTTGTTGTCGTCGTCGTCACTCCCGAACAACGCATCACCGCATCTGCTGTGGACAGGGAAGCAGGGCAGCACAAAAATGTTACGAGTCTTCGGGTGCATGGTACAGTACAGACCCCCAGAAGCACGAGCGGGAAGATTTTCGCAACGGGCACAGTGGGGACTAAACCTCGGCATCGAGAAAAATAACAACGCGTGGAGAATCTTCGACGTCCACACAAAAGAAACAGTAGCAGCACGAGATGTGATCTTCTACGAACGCCTCACCCTTCAGACGTACCTCGCCAACTTGCACGAGAATCGGGACCTCACCAGTGGTTTTCGTGGTGACCGAGCCTTTGCGTCAGCAGCGGATGAAGCAGACTGGGATGAGCAGAACGTCGACAACGCATCGGAGGAAGCCGGACCTCTTCCGTACTGCTCCGTCAACGTGCCCATGGATGAGGATAACCCTCGCGACAGTAACAACGCCGAAGTCTTCTACCATTTCGCCGACAATGGTTACGTAACACCTGCGACAGTCAACACCAACGAAGCAGAAAGGGTAGGGCCGAATTTCATACCCGACCCAGAAGCGGGAGACGAAGCAGCTTATCCCGAGGATCCAGAACTCCCTCGATACTCACAGACTGGGCTGCAAATCCTTGGTCTCGTCACCGCAGTCCATGGCGCCACCATTCCTAAGGAGCCTGCGACGGTTCAACAGGCTCTGGGGGGGGAACACAGGGAGAAATGGCGCGAAGCCATGGACAAAGAACTGAAGGCACTGGAGGAGCGCAACACCTGGAAAATCGTTCCCATCGGCGTAGCACAAAACAAGACTATACTTACCAGAAAGTGGGTCTTCCGTGTGAAGACGAAAGCCGACGGCACCATCGACAAATTCAAAGCTCGCTGGGTCGTACGCGGCTTTGACCAGGAGCACGGAAGAGATTACACCGAAACCTTCGCTCCGGTCAGCCGTCACACCTCACTCCGAATCCTCATCGCCGTCGCCGCCATGAAGAAAAAGAAATTGCGACAAATCAACGTCGCAAACGCATTTCTCTACGCACCTGTAGATGCAGAAATCTTCGTCGAGCTCCCGCACGGCTCCCACGGCGAACCCAACCGAGTCTGTCAACTGCTTAAATCGCTCTACGGGATCAAGCAGGCACCGCGACTGTGGCAGCAGTACCTACACGCCCGCCTTATCCGCATCGGCTTCAAACAACTCCCGCACGACCAGGGCATGTATCGCCTCACAAAGGGAAGCGACTACGTTCTCCTAATCGTCTACGTGGACGATCTCCTCTACATTGGGTCAACTGACGGCATCGCCACGTGGTTCGAAGGGGAGCTTCAGAAAGACCTCACGCTTACGGTCTCTTCTACCGTTACGCAGTACCTCGGGCTCAACATCCGCGAGGAAGAAAACACAATCTATCTAAGCGCCGAGAAGTACGCCGACACCATCACGAAACGCTTCGGCCTCACACCAAGCACCATCTCCACGCCTTACCGCTACACGTCAGGAACCAAAAAGGGACGATCTACTCTACTCAAGCCCGCCGGCATACGCGACTATCAGAAGAAGCTCGGATGTCTTCTCTTCGCAGCATTCACATGCCGTCCCGACTTATCCTACTCCGCGAGCCAGCTCGCCACCTATCTCAAGAAGCGTGAAGCAGAGCATCTGGCGGAACTCGATCGCGCTCTCCACTATTTCGTCAGCACCGCGACGATCGGATTAACCTATCACAAAAACGCAACTACACCGACCAAGCTAATCGGCTACGTCGACGCCGATCACGCCGGCGACACCGATAACAGACGCTCACGCACCGGCTATGTCTACCGCCTCGAACCTATCGGTCCTATCTCCTGGCAGTCGAGTAAGCAGGAGTTAATCGCACTGTCTTCAGCTGAAGCGGAATATATTGCACTCTTCTCAGCCACCAAGGAGGGACTTTACCTTCGCGAACTACTGGAAGAAGCAAAGCTAGCCGAGTTACCCAGCTTCACCGTGTTCTGCGACAACCAGTCAGCAATTCGCATCGCCAACAAGAACGGCTTCGCAAACAGGACGAAACACATCGCCCTGCGCTATTTCTTCGTGAAGGACGAGATCGAAAAGGGGAAACTCGATCTGTCATACTGTCCAACATCTGAGATGGCAGCCGATTACTTGACCAAGAATCTCGGAAAGCAGAAGTTCGAATACTGCATGATGCTGACTGGACAAGGCCACGTCACCTGCGGCGACACTCCAGAAGCGAAGGGGAGGGTTGGAAACAATAAGTCTTAGTGCGCTTCTGTCGTGTCAAAACCCAAGACACTAGCGAAGCAGCCCGAATCGAAGCATCGAGTCAAACCTCGGAGGTTAGGGTAACCGCCTGGAGGTTACGAGAAAGTCAAAGGTCAGCGACCTTTGACTCGACAATTACAGCGCGACAGTTAAGGACACACAACTGACTCGTTGCAGAGCAGTTGCCCGAGTTGCACTGTATCGAATCGCAACAGCAATACAGTTATCTATCTATTCATATTCCCTGTACCCTTATATAAGACCTTGTATTTGCTTGTTTAATTTAATCTACTTTGCTCTCACACACTAGTGCAAGGTCGGTTCACAAGTTTCATTAAACGCTTCCGCTATTACAAGTTTCCTACCCAGAGTTATCCTCTGCAAAGATCCTTAAGGGCCTTCTCAGCCCAACACAAAGCTAGAGGCTATCGCAGAGGGCAAGTGAGGAGGAGGAGGCGAGAGTGAGAGGAGAGGAGATAGGAGGCGACGGCTGAAGCTGCAGACACACGGGCAACAGGAGGCACACTGGCACAGTGGCTACCGGAGCAACTCTCCGGACTATTGGAGTAACTGGCCCCGCGGCTAAAGTAGCGGCAGACGAGCAACGGACCCACGGGCGACTGGCACAGGTGGCTACGACTGGGCTACCGGAGCAACTCCCCGGACTACAGGTGCTGCTGGCGACACGACGACAACCTTCGTTCAGCTTCCCAAACAGTCTCACCCCCCCTGACACACACCCCCTACTGCACCCCTAGGGTCACTCACACCCCACCCCCTAGCACAACTCCGTCGACTCCCACACACCCACCCCCCTCAGCGGCAGCTGCAGCAGTGGGAGACAGAGGAGGAGGAGGAGCAGGGGAGACCACACACCCGCCAACCCCCCACTCGCCACCCCCAAACCCGAACACAGGGCAGGGCGGGATGGCGGGTAGGGAGGTTATGGGGGGGGGGGGAGGGGGGGGGCCGACGCGCGGCCTCCCTGGGCGCCAAAGTAGGCGGCAGAAGGGGCGACGCTCACCCCCACCCCCACATCGCCCCTCCCATCGCGGCCCCCTCAGGTCGCCTCGACAGGCGACGGGAAAAGAGGGGGGGGGGGGGGGGGGGGGGGGGGGGGGGCGGTGCACGTGCCCTCGGTGCGCCGCGGCTGACGACGAGGCATGGCCGGGGCGGGGCCGGGGCCGCAAGTGGCGGCGACGGGGCCGCTGGCGGCGACGACGGGGCCGATGCGGGCGGGGACGGGGTCGCTGCGGGCGGCGACGGGGCCGCTGCGGGCGGCGACGCGGCCGATGCGGGCGGCGACGGGGCCGACGCGCGGGTCCCCGTCGCTCGGCGCAGCGCCTCCCGAGGGCGACGCGCCGAGTGACGGGGCAGAAGCCCGCCGCGTGCCTCGGGGCGCACAGCGGGCAGAGAACCGCCGCGCGCCTCGGGGCGCACGGCGGGCAGAAAACCGCCGCGCGCCTCGGGGCGCACGGCGGGAAGAAAAAACTGCCACACACCACGGGGCGTGCGGCACAGAGAGTAGCAGTAGCAGTTGCAGCGGAAGCAACGAGGTGGTGAGCCCACCCACAGGAACGATCCAAGAGGATCGACCTGCTCTGATAGCATGTGAAAGTTTAGAAGAGAGAAGAGGGTTGAACTAGCAAGAATGGGGATACAAATAGCAAACCCTAGAAGGGTTGTACTCGCTATGGAGCACCCCACTACAGGCTAGAGCATAATATTCTGACAGGTTAGAGTGGATCTGGACCGTCGGAGCAGACGACATCGGGCAGTTGCAGTCAGGAGGAATTGGGCGGGAACAGTTTCGTAATTGTACGCGCCGCACGGTTGGGAATGTACCCGTTAGAGTACATGGCTAGCTAGGTCGATTCGAATTCCCCTGTACTCATATTTATAGCTTTGTATTTGCATGTTTTAATTATCTCAAGCATTTTACATTCACTCTGCTATTGAGGTCAAGGGCCCGCCAACTCTACCTAGCTCTGTGCGAACCTTTCCGAGGAGATCCTGGCAACGATCAATTTACGATCGTAACATGGTATGGGAGTGGCTCGGGAATCCTTCGCACTGCCACTCCGAAATCTACGACATTCGGGAAGTGGCGTCCGGCACACGCTCGCGTGTAAGAATGGCCGGAGGATCTGGTGGTCAGACAAATCTGACGGCTGAAGCGCAACCCAACCCGGTTGCGACAAACGAGGGAAGGACGACTATCGGGACCGAAGTCCTCGCACAACTTCTTCAGCGACTCACCAGCTTGGAGCAAGGGCTCCAAACATTGCGGAATGGCGACGCGGGAACCTCCTCGCAACCTTCTCAACCGGCCCCAAATGGCCAGAACGTTGCCCCGCACACCTTCTCCCTCGACACAAATGGTTCGACCCCCAAGACTCCCCGTCCCAGTTGAGAAAACTGAAACGAGAATGAATGGACTATGAAACAGTTGGGTACAAGTACTAACCCTAATTGGGTTGTACCCCTTATGGGCTACCCCACTACAGCCTACACAAATGTATAAGCTATAATGTTCTGACACACCCCCATAGACAAAGTGGGGGAGAACAAGGGGTCACAAGACAAGTTAAGCAAAGCAAAGCAAAGCAAGCTCAGGGTGGATCACAAAACAGAGCCGGAACCAAGACTGAAGGTGTAACCTTGTGACGACCGCTGCGTAGCCTGGTCGTCAGCCCAAGAAGCGTCTGCGTGCCCAATGAGGACCACTGGACTCCGCCCTCCAAGCACAAGCCCCATGCCCGACGTACTGCACAAGTAGCGCAACACCCTCTTCGCTGCAGCCATGTGCTCCGGTCTGTGTCTCCCAAGAGCAATATAGCATGCGAGAATGCTAAGAGGGTATGCAAGGTCAGGTCGAGTGCAGGTCATCAGGTACATGAGGCAGCCAACAAGCTCTGGGTACGGGCCACTCGACTCTACGGACTCATCCGAAGGCAGAGCTGACAGCGAGTGGCGAGTAGGCAGAGGAGTGGCCTGAGGCGAGGAGTACGTGAAGCCGAAGCGCTGAAGGACCTGCTGCACCATGTGTGTCTGAGTCAGGGTAATGGTGCGGCGTGCTCTGTCCCGGGTGATCTGCAAGCCAAGGTAGCTGCGCAGTTCACCCAGGTCTGTGCACGTGTGTCTCTTCTGCAGCTCGGACTTCACGTAGGCGAGTCCAGCAGTGTCAGCTGTGGCAAAGACCAAGTCTACACGAGGATGTAGAATGGCGGCAGAGAGGTGTCGGTGCGCAGAAACAGCGACGGGTCAGCAGTAGAGGGAGCAAACCCAAGAGCCGCAAGCGTAGTCCTCAGTGTGTCGTGCCACTCACGCGGTGCCTGGCGAAGACCGTAGACTGGCCGCCGGAGGCTCCACTGGGTGCCAGGAGGAAAAGACTCAGTGAAGCCAGGCGGGCGGCGCAGCCAGATCTCCTCGTGCACGCTGCCCTGCAAGAAAGCAGTGCTGAAGTCAAGAGAGTGCAGCTCGTAGTCACGGTGAGCAGCTACGTGCAGCAGTACCCGAAGAGTGGTCATCTTCGGGGTGGGAGAGAAGGTCTGAAAGTAGTCAACTCCCTGCCGCTAACTGAAGCCACGAGCCACGTACCGCGCCTTTAAGGCAGGCGGGGAACCCGGCGGCCGCTTCACCCTGAAAATCCACATGCCACTGACGATGTTCGCCCCAGGTGGGGGAGCCTCGTCAAGGTAGGTGCCTGTGGACTTCCAAGAAGCCATCTCTACGTCCATAGCTGCCTGCCACTGAGAGGAGTAGGGACCCTCTATCGCCTCCGCATAAGAGCGCGGAGTCGGGATGTCAAGTGCATCTGGGTCTCCCTCAGGGGTGAGCAGTACGGACACGAGATGAGGTGAAGCAGCTGCCAGACACTGGAACTCCTCCTGCCTGTCCTCAAGGACGTCCGTGCCAAGGGCACACCTACCCCCGACGGACGGAGGACAGGCAGACTCAGACTCAGCAACAAGACTAGCAGCGAAGTCTAGACGACAGCGAGCAGCAAAGTCGACGAGCTCAGCAACAAGAGCAGACGCAACAGTGGACTCAAAGGAAGGGTAAGTGACGACAGTAGCAAGGAGACGCGTGACAGTAGGACTGGCAGCACGAAGAGAGTCCGACTCCGGGTCGGCAAGAGCAGGAAGAGAAGACTCAGAAGGAGAGGGTAAAGGGGCACGAAGAGGAGCAGTGGACGGATGCAGAGACATCCGGTGCGTGCCAGGGACAGGAGGAGGACGCTCACGCGAACCGCGACCACTAGGGCGAGCAGCATGGACAGGCGACGCAGGACGAGACGCAGGCTCACGACGCTCAGCAAGACCTCCAGTAGGACCAGTGTAGGGAGAAGGAGCAGGCAGTGGGGAGGCGGGCTGTAACTGTAACTGTGACGGGACAGGCTGTGGACACTCTAACGGAGGAGGAGGACTAGAAGACGGCGGGAGACCAAGAACCTGCTGAAGGAGCGGAACGAAGTACGGCCGAGGCCGCGCAGCGACTCCAGACACATCAGGGACAGCACCAGCACCCCCAGTGGCAGCACCAGCGCTAGCAGCACCTCCAGCTCCAGTACCTCCAGCAGCACCAGTAGCACCCCCAGCAGAAACGCCTCCAGCACCGACAGCAGTAGCCTCAGCGCCATCAACCGCAGCATCTCTAGCTCCAGTCGTACCCGCAGGCCCAGCAGCTCCAGTACCTCCAGTACGAGCACCTCCGGAACCCACGGCACCAGCACCCTTAGCAGCCGAAGAACCTCCAGCTCCAGCAGTACGCCTCCAGCGCCGGGCAAACCACTCGCGCAACTCTGGTGGAGAGAGCGGCTCCTGCCGAGACGAAGCACCCGGAGAACCTCCAGGCCCAGCACTGCCGGACGCCTCACAAGCAGGCCCAGCTCCCTTAGGCTCCACACCCCAAGGCTCACCACCTCCAGACGTAGCACCCCTAGGCTCCCCAAGACGCAACACCCCCAGACGTAGCACCCCCAGGCTCAGCACCCCTAGGCGCAGCACCCCCAGGCTCAGCACCCCCAGGCACAGCACCCCCAGGCTCAGCACCCCCAGGCTCAGCACCCCCAGTCTCAGGACCCCCAGACGCAGCACGCACACGCTCAGCACCCGCAGAGTCGGCACCCCCAGGCTCAGCACCCTCAGTAGCACCAGAGTCACCAGTGACCTCGACAGGCTCGACTGCGTCTACCTGGGACACACCTGAAGGGGCAGGACCCTGAGGGGGGAGGGGGTCTACCGGGGGGGGACCTGGTACAAGGAAGAGCGGCGGCGGGGGGAGGGACGGAGTGCGGTAGGGGAAGAGACGGTAGTAGGGGACCGACTCGTCAAACATGACGTCCTGGGAGGACAGAACACGGCGAGAGGTGGGGTGGTAGAACTGCCACCCTGGCGCGTCAGGGGGGAAACCCAGGAAGACGCAAGGAGCAGCACGAGGGGACAGCTTGTCTGCAGACAAGTCGCGAACAAACGCTCAAGATCCCCAGACACGGAACGCAGACGCATCGCCAACCTTCCCCGTCCACAGCAAGGCTGGGGAGGTCTCCAGCCGGGAGACCTTGGGGTGGAGGTTGATCTGATGCGCCGCGTACCGAACCGCAAACGGCCACAGAAAATGGGGGGCAGCCGCATGCATCATGGGCGTACGAGCGACGTCCATGACCATGCCAATGCGGCGCTCAGCAATCCCATTTTGCTGTGGAGAGTCCGGAAGCGTGAAGGTCTGGCGGATGCCTCGTGCACGACAGTAGGCTCGCAGAAGGCCAGAGGAGAACTCTCCGCCTGTGTCAGAGTGCAGACGCAGAACAGGAAAGTCCGAGCCGAAGCTCTGCCTGAGCTGGAGACGAGCTGCGCGGATCCTGTCGATCAGCACCTCAGTGACATCACCCTTGCTGTGCAAGGGGAAGAATGTGGTGTAACGCGAGTAGTCGTCAACCACCAGTAGGAAGTAGCGCTCGTGACCCTGTCCACGGACGCGGGCGGGGCCCCACACGTCAAGGTGAAGCGTCTGCAGCGGGGCCTAGAGCAGTACCTAGAGCAGCAGTCTCAATGCCCGGGTCGGGCGAAAAACACCGGTAACAGTCACCCTCATCACTAATAGTCACAGCATACATGGCAGCAAGGATAGCATCAAAGTCAAGATCAAAGATAGCTACTCCGGCCCTAGACAGCTCACCCCAGCGGGGGATCTCCGTGGCCTCCAGAAACTGGTGACGCCAAGCGTCCGTCAGGCGGCCAAAGCAGCGCTGATTGGGGTGCGCACCCCCACACTGCTCACCTGCACGGTCGCCGGTGCGCAGGACGTAGGTGCACGGACCAAAACCCCCACCCCGCTGGCGTGCAGTGTACCACTCACGGAGCTGCTGAGGGGACAGGGTCTCACGCCCGCGCTGCTGCTGCTGGCGCGGACCACCACCTGAGCCACTCCTCTGTGCAGAACCGCGACCTGCTCCACCGCCACCTCCGCCGCCTCCGCCACCGCCGCCGCCTCCGCCACCACCGCCGCCTCCGCTCCCTCCGCCACCACTGCCTCCGCCTCCGCCTCCACCGCTGCCACCGGCACCCCCACCCCCGCCACCACTCCCACCACCACCCCCACTCCCTCCGCCGCCTCCACCGCCGCCTCCACCGCCCCCGCCTGCTCCTCCAGCGCCCTTGCCCACCTTGCCCTTGCCTGTGCGGCGCTTCCCCGAAGGGGCAGACGCAGCGCCGACCGACTCAAAACCAACGAGGTCGGCCGCAACAGCAGAAGCAACAGAGGGCAAGAGGGGGGAGGGAGAACACCCCTCAAAGACAGGGGTGCGGGGGTCACCACGAGAGGCTCCTACAGCGACTATGCTCTTCTCCGCTGCTAGGAGGGCCTTCTCGAGGAGGTCAATGGTGAGAGTGGTGGGGCACACTGCGAGGAAGTGGTCCCTGACTACGCGAAGGTAGTCAGGGAGCCGGGTGACTATGTAGTAGAGGGTGATATACATGGAGGGGGGGGTTCTTGGCGCAAAACTCAGCAGGAAGCGCAGCGCGGTAGCGAGTGTCACTAGTGCGAAGGTGCGTAATGAGGTCAGCAACTGTGGGAAAGGCAGCAAGGTCTGGGAAGAGGTACGGTAGCATGAGACGGCTCAGTGCAGCAGTGGCAGGGGAGGAGTAGCGTGCAACTACAGCGTCGTACAAGGTCTGAGCACTCTTGTACTGACTAAAGTGCGCACGCTCAGAGGTAGGGAGGTGGCGACGCACAGCAAGACGTGCAACAGCATCGCGCGTGGCCCACTGGGAGCGAGCAATGGCGTCAGCATCAGCAGCAGGGGCAGGAGAGGCACCAGAGGTGAGGTCAAAGAGGGAGAGATCGTCTGCCCTATCGCACTTTAAGAAGAGCTGCAGGTTATCTATCCAGACGTCAAAGTCAATGGCCCAACCCTTAGCGTCAAAAGCGAGGACACTAGGGGTAGCCATGACAACAGTAGACTAGCAGTGTAAACAGTAGGGTAAGGGCAGTGCAGGTGAAAGAGGCGCTGCTCTTACCGGACAGGGCTGCTCGGGCGGCTCGGCGGTAGGGCGGCTCTGCTGCTGGGCGGCTCGGCGGCACGGCTGCTGGGCGGCTCGGCGGGAGGGCGGCTCGGCGGCTCGGCTGCTGGGCGGCTCGGCGGCTTGGCTGCTTGGCGGCTCGATGGCTTGGCGGCTCGGCTGCCGGGCGGCTCGGCGGCTCGGCTGCTCGGCGGTTCGGCTGCTCGGCGGCTCGGCGGCTAGGCTGGTGGGCGGCTCGGCGGTGCGGCTGCAAGGCGGCGCGGCGGTCGGCTGCTCGGCTGGGTGAGGCGGCTCGGGCAGCTCAGGTGGCGGGCGGCGCTGCAGCAGGCGACGGCGCCTGCGCCGTAGTGGTGGCGGCTGGGCCGCAGGTAAGGGCGGCGGGGCCGCAGGTGAGGGCGACGGGGCCGCAGGTAAGGGTGGCGGGGCCGCAGGTAAGGGCGGCGGGGCCGCAGGTAAGGGCGGCGGGGCCGCAGGTAAGGGAGGCGGGGCCGCAGGTAAGGGCGGCGGGGCCGCAGGTGAGGGCGACGGGGCCGCAGGTGAGGGCGACGGGGCCGATGTTAGGTGGCGGGGCCGGAGGTAAGGGCGGCGTCAGGGCCGCAGGGCGGCGCGAGGGCCGCAGGGTAGGCGCCGAGGCCGCAGGGCGGCGGATCGGGGCCGGGAAAGGGCGGCGCGCGGGCCGCGGGGCGGGCGACGAGGCCGCAGTGCGGCGGGTCGGGGGCCAGGAAGGGCGGCGCGCGGGCCGCAGGGTGGGCGACGAGGCCGCAAGGCGGCGGATCGGGGCCGGGAAAGGGCGGCGCGCGGGCTGCAGCGTAGGCGACGAGGCCGAAGGGCGGCGTGAGGGCCGCGAGGTAGGCGACGGGGCCGCTAGGGCGGCACGACTGTGTCGAGAGAGGGGAGCGCGACTCGGGCTAGGGCTGAGCGCGCTCCGGGCAGGAAAAAAAAAATCGACTTGGTGGGCCCTAGGAACAGTTCCCACGAGGGAACCTGCTCGATACCATGAGAAAACTGAAACGAGAATGAATGGACTATGAAACAGTTGGGTACAAGTACTAACCCTGATTGGGTTGTACCCCTTATGGGCTACCCCACTACAGCCTACACAAATGCATAAGCTATAATGTTCTGACACCAGTAAAGAGGCAGTTCTCTCTGCGCAATCAAGGTTTCTCAGCATATCAAAAATAAAGACAAGTGCGTGTTTTGATGGCAAAGACTTCTATACCTGGAGCTTCGAGCTGGAGCTCCTGCTGCAGAACGCTCAGATTTTTCACTACTTCGACGGGAGTTACGCGGAGCCCGCTAAGGACACCGACGACGCTAGGACAAGGTACTACAACGAGTCCCTGATGGCGTACGGCATCCTCCTGCGCAACATGACACCGGCGGAGCAGTTGAACATTCGTTCATACAAGACATTGGCTGCTCCAGCCCTCGACGCTTGCCGCCACCTGAACGGCGTGTATCAGCTGAAGGACTCTGTTTCTTAGAGCCGGCTGCTCTAGCAGCTACAGGAAACCAAAATGGCCCTCGGGGAGAAGGCCAATAGTTACATCAATCGCTGTCGGAGCCTTCGCGATCAAATCGCGAAGTTGGGAAGCTCGATATCAGAAGAGAATTTTGTCAACATCGTGCTTCAAGGGCTCGGCCCAGAGTGGCGGCCATGCAAGGCGCCTCTCCGGCAGCAGAGGGTCATCTCGGAGGCCGCTCTTTGCGCCGCACTTCTCGTCGAACAACGGGATATGGATCAGCTGCGACCAACGCCACAACGAGAACGTGAACGGCTCGCCTTCTACGCCGACAACAACGAAGAGCGACGGCCGCGACGCCTCTACTGCAAGATTTGTAGAAGCTTCGGGCATTTGGCGGATCGATGTAAATCCCGATCCCGCCCTCGCCAGACCATCCCGAGCAATTGGTCCAGCCGACAAGACGCACGAGGCGACATGCGTCCAGCCCAGGGGTATCAACCCCCCACGCGCAACCTGAACCCAGCGGTTCAGCATCAGCAGCAGCAGCCGTCATCGACTGCCCCAGTACGCAACGTCATGAGCAACATGGCCATGACGGGCGAGTCGCGTCGCCGCCGCGTGCGCTCACCATCACCTGAGCCAGCACCGCATCCCATTGGCGCGTTTACCAACAACAATCCGTTCAGCCCGCGCCACGACTTCACCGACGATGACGACTAGGACTGGAACCTTCCAGTCCCGCTGCTTGAAAGCCCGCCGCACGTACCTGATATGCGGGCGGCGCCACTCGATTGGCTCTCGCGCGAGCAATTTCTTAAGTTTGACACTCCGCACATCGTCACGCCACGATTGGCACTACTCGCACATGACGACTGGAAGCGCTACAACACTTGGTATCTGGACAGCTGCTGCGGCCAGCACATGGTGGGGTCGGAGCATTACATATCCAATGCCGCCGCCACCCTCACAGTCACCCACATCACCGTGGCTAACAATACACGCCTGCGCGCAAGCGCGCAAGGCATCGTCGTGCTCAAGGCACGCAGAAGCCGCATGCACATCACGCTCAACGATGTGTTGATCGTCCAGAACCTGCGCTTCAACCTGCTCTCCGCCGCACAGCTCATGGACTCGGGCGTCGATCTCAGCACGGATCGTGCAACGCGTGACATTCTACTGCACTACGAGTCGAGGACTTTCCCCCGCAGGCAGATCGGGCGAGCATAATCCGAAAACGTAGTGTATGTCCTGGACTTTGACATCCCCGACTCCAGTGGTGACTCGCACGAGATAGTTGACCTCGTGCCACTGCGCTTCGAACATATTCAGCTCACGAGCAAGAAAGTAGCAGAGAGCAATGTGCTTCGTTCTGTGCTCCAGTCTCTGCTCTCGACACAAGGCCAGCATGGCCTTGTTGTCTACCTACAGCACTGGAGGAGAACGAGGCGGCTCTCCGAGGTCAGTAAGCAGGTAGGTGAGCCAGCGAAGCTCCTGTGCAGCCATGGACCCAGCGTAGATCTCAGCCTCACAACTGGAGCCGAGAACAGAAGACGAGCGGGTAGCCCGCCACGAAACAGAGCCGGAACCAAGGCTGAAGGTGTAACCCTGTGACGACCGCTGCGTAGCCTGGTCGTCAGCCCAAGAAGCGTCTGCGTGCCCAGTGAGGACCACTGGACTCCGCCCTCCAAGCACAAGCCCCATGCCCGACGTACTGCACAAGTAGCGCAACACCCTCTTTGCTGCAGCCATGTGCTCCGGTCTGTGTCTCCCAGGAGCAACATAGCGTGCGAGAATGCTAAGAGGGTATGCAAGGTCAGGTTGTGTGCAGGTCATCAGGTACATGAGGCAACCAACAAGCTCTGGATACGGGCCACTTGACTCTACGGACTCATCCGAAGGCAAAGCTGAGAGCGAGTGGCGAGTAGGCAGAGGAGTGGCCTGAGGCGAGGAGTACGTGAAGCCGAAGCGCTGAAGGACCTGCTGCATCATGTGTGACTGAGTCAGGGTAATGGTGCGGCGTGCTCTGTCCCGGGTGATCTGCAAGCCAAGGTAGCTGCGCAGTTCACCCAGGTCAGTGCACGTGTGTCTCTTCTGCAGCTCGGACTTCACGTGGGCGAGTCCAGCAATGTCAGCAGTGGCAACGACCAAGTCGTCGACGTACACGAGGATGTAGAATGGCGGCAAAGAAGAGTCGGTGCGCAGAAACAGCGACGGGTCGGCAGTAGAGGGAGCAAACCCAATAGCCGCAAGTGTAGTCCTCAGTGTGTCGTGCCACTCACGCGGTGCCTGGCGGAGACCGTAGACTGGCCGCCGGAGGCTCCACTGGGTGCCAGGAGGAAAAGACCCAGTGAAGCCAGGTGGGCGACGCAGCCAGATCTCCTCGTGCAGGCTGCCCTGCAAGAAAGCAGTGCTGAAGTCAAGAAAGTGCAGCTCGTAGTCGCGGTGAGCAGCTATGTGCAGCAGTACCCGAAGATTGGTCATCTTCGGGTTGGGAGAGAAGGTCTGAAAGTAGTCAACTCCCTGCCGCTGACTGAAGCCACGAGCCACGTAACGCGCCTTGAAGACAGGCGGAGAACCCGGCGGCCGCTTCACCCTGAAAATCCACATGCCACTGACGATATTCGCCCCAGGCGGGGGAACCTCGTCAACGTAGGTGCCTGTGGACTTCCAGGAAGCCATCTCTGTGTCCATAGCTGCCTGCCACTGAGAGGAGTAGGGACCCTCTGTCGCCTCTGCGTAAGATCGCGGAGTCGGGATGTCAAGTGCATCCGGGTCTCCAGTACGGACACGAGATGAGGTGAAGCAGCAGCCAAACACTGGAACTCCTCCTGCCTGTCCTCAAGGACGTCCGTGCCAAGGGCACACTCACCCCCGACGGACGGAGGACAGACAGACTCAGACTCAGCGACAAGACTAGCAGCGTAGTCTAGACGACAGCGAGCAGCAAAGTCGACGAGCTCAGCAACTAGGGCATACGCAGCAGTGGACTCAAAGGAAGGGTCAGTGACGACAGTAGCAAGAAGACGCGTGACAGTAGGACTGGCAGTACGAAGAGAGTCCGACTCCGGGTCGGCAAGAGCAGGAAGAGAGGACTCAGGAGGAGAAGGCAAAGGGGCACGCAGAGGAGCAGTGGACGGACGCAGAGACATCCAGTGCGTGCCAGGGGCAGGAGGAGGACGCTGACGCAAACCACGGCCACTAGTGCGAGCAGGACGGACAGGCGACGCAGGGCGAGACGCAGGCTCACGACGCTCAGCAAGACCTCGAGTAGGACCAGTGTAGGGAGAAGGATCGGGCAGTGGGAAGGCCGGCTGTGAATGTAACTGTGAGGGGACAGGCTGTGGACACTCTAAAGGAGGAGGAGGACCAGTAGAAGGCAGGAGCGGAACGAAGTACGGCCGAGGCCGCGCGGCGACTCCACACACAGCAGGACCGCCTCCAGGACCGACAGCAGTAGCCTCAGCGCCAACACCCTCAGCAGCTCCTGCTCCAGTCATACCCGCAGGCCCAGCAGCTCCAGTACTCCCAGTACGAGCACCTCCGGGACCCGCGGCACCAGCACCCTCAGCAGCCGAAGAACCTCCAGCTCCAGCAGTACGCCTCCAGCGAAGGGCAAACCACTCGCGCAGCTCCTGTGGAGAGAGTGGCTCCCGCCGAGACGAAGCACCTAGAAAACCTCCAGGCCCAACACCGCCAGACGCCACACGAGCAGGCCCAGCTCCCTCAGGCTCCGCACCCCCAGGCTCAGCACCTCCAGGCGTGCACCCCCAGGCTCAGCACCCCCTGGCGTAGCACCCCCAGGCTCAGCACCCCCAGGCGCCGCACCCCTAGGCTCAGCACCCCCAGGCTCAGCACCCCTAGTAGTAGCACCCTCAGGCTCAGCACCCCAAGGCGTAGCACCCACACGCTCAGCACCCCCAGAGTCAGCACCCCCAGGCTCAGCACCCTCAGCAGCACCAGAGTCACCAGTAACCTTGACAGGCTCGACTGCGCCTACCTGGGACACACCTGAAGGGGCAGGACCCTGAGGGGGGAGGGGGTCTACCGGGGGGGGAACTGGCACAAGGTAGAGCGGTGGCGGGGGGAGGGACGGAGTGCGGTATGGGAAGAGGCGGTAGTAGGGGACCGACTCGTCAAACGTGACGTCCTGGGAGGACAGAACACGCTGAGAGGTGGGGTGGTAGAACTGCCACCGTCCGTCAGGCGGCCAAAGCAGCGCTGGGTGTGGTGGGCTCCCCCACACTACTCACCCGCACGGTCGCCGGTGCGCAGGACGTAGGAGCACGGACCAAAACCCCCACCCCGCTGGCATGCAGTGTACCACTCACGGAGCTGCTGAGGGGTCAGGGTCTCACGACTGCGCTGCTGCTGCTGGCGCGAGCCACCACCGGAGCCACTCCTCTGCGAAGACCCGCGACCAGCTCCACCGCCACCCCCACCGCCTCCGCTACTGCCGCCGCCTCCGCCTCCGCCTCCACCGCCGCCACCTCCGCCACCTCCGCTCCCACCGCCACCGCCGCCGCCGCCTCCGCCTCCACTGCCGCCACCGACCCCTCCACCCCCACCTCCACTCCCACTGCCACCCCCAATCCCCCCACCGCCGCCACCTCCACCTCCACCGCCCCCGCTCGCTCCTCCAGCGCCCTTGCCCCCCTTGCCCTTGCCAGGGCGGCGTCTCCCGCTAGGGGCAAACGCCGCACCGACCGACTCAAGACCAAGGAGGTCGGCCGCAGCAGCGGAGGCAACAGAGGGCAGAAGGGGGGAGGGAGAACACCCCTCAAAGATGGGGGTGCGCGGGTCACCTCGAGAGGCTCCTACAGCGACTATGCTCTTCTCTATCACTAGGAGGGCCTTCTCGAGGAGGTCAACAGTGAGAGTGGTGGGACAGACTGAGAGGAAGTGGTCCCTGACTACACGAAGGGAGTCAGGGAGGCGAGTGACTATGTAGTAGAGAGTGATGTACATGGGGGGGGGGGGGTTCTTGGCGCAGAAGTCAGCAGGAAGTGCAGCGCGGTAGCGAGTGTCACTAGTGCGGAGGTGCGTAATGAGGTCAGCTACTGTGGGAAAGGCAGCAAGGTCAGGAAAGAGGTACGGTAGCATGAGACGGCTCAGTGCAGCAGTGGCAGGGGAGGAGTAGCGCGCGATTACAGCGTCGTACAAGGTCTGAGCACTCTTGTACTGACTAAAGTGCGCACGCTCGGAGGTAGGGAGGTGGCGACGCACAGCAAGACGTGCAGCAACGTCGCGCGTGGCCCACTGGGAGCAAACAGTGGCGTCAGCATCAGCAGCAGGGGCAGGGGAAGCGCCAGAGGTGAGGTCAAAGAGAGAGAGGCCGTCTGCCCTATCGCACTGTAAGAACAGCTGCAGGTCATCTACCCTGACGTCAAAGTCAATGGCCCGACCCTCAGCGTCAAAGGCGAGGACACTAGGGGTAGCCATGACCCTAGACGACTAGCAGTGCAAACAGTAGGGTGAGGGCAGTGCAGTGAAAAAGGCGCTGTGCTCACCAGACTGGGCAGGTCGGGCAGCCCGGAAGTAGGGCGGCTCGGCGGCTCGGCTGCTGGGCGGCTCGGCGGCTTGGCGGCTTTGCTGCTGGGCGGCTCGGCTGCTGGGCGGCTCGGCTGCAGGGCGGCTCGGCTGCTGGGCGGCTCGGCTGCTGGGCGGCTCGGCTGCTGGGCGGCTCGACTGCTCTGCTGCCGGGCGGCTCGGTTGTGCTGCTGTAGGGCGGCGCGGCGGTCGGCTGCTCGGCCGGGTGAGACGGCTCGGGTGGCGGGCGGCGCTGTAGCAGGTGACGGGGCCGAGAGCGAGGCGGCGGGGCCGCAGGTAGGGTGGCGGGGCCGCTGAGTGAGGCGGCGGGGCCGAGAGTGAGGCGGCGGGGCCGCAGGTAGGGTGGCGGGGCCGCTGATAGGGCAGCGGGGCCGCAGGTAGGGTAGGGCGGCAGAGCCACGGGTAGGGTGGCGGAGCCGCAGGTAAGGCGGCAGAGCCGCGGGTAGGGGCGGCACGTGACGCCGCAAAGGGCGGCGACGGGCCGGTACGGGCGGCGACGGGCCGGGCGGCGACGGGCCGGGACAGGCGGCGCACGGGCCGGTATGGGCGGCGACGGGCCGGGACAGGCGGTGCACGGGCGGCGACGAGCCGGGACAGGCAGCGACGGGCCGGGGCGGGCACCGCACGGGTGGCGACGGGCCGGGACAGCGGCGCGGGGCCGGGACGGGCGGCGCACGGGCGTCGACGGGCCGGGACGGGCGGCTAAAGGGCGGCGCCGGGCCGCGTAGGGTGACGACGGGCCGCTAAGGGTGGCGACGGCCTAGTAAGGGCGGCGGAAGGAAGGTCGCTAGGGGGGACGCGACGGGGCCGTAGGAGGCCTAAGCGAGGCGCGCTCCGGGCAGGAAAAAAAATGTTCGATTTTGGTGGGCCCTAGGAACAGTTCCCACGAGGGAACCTGCTCGATACCATGAGGAAATAGAAACGAGAATGAATGAACTATGAAAGGAGTGAGTACAAGTACTAACCCTAATTGGGTTGTACCCCCTATGGGATACCCCACTATAGCCTACACAAATGTATAAGCTATGTAACATTCTGACAATATCTATGTTTTAGATTTGGGTAGGCTGTAGAGTACAACCCCTTAGGGTTTTCCTTCATATATGATTCTCATCTTAGTCAAATCATCCTTGCCTTAGTCTCGACATGGTATCTAGAGCAGGAGGTCTCTAGGACCTAAGAATAGGGCCCACCCGTAGCTGTGTTACCTCACCTACTGCCTGCCTGCCTTGCCTGCTGCTCGCACGCGCCTCGGCTGCTCGCGCGCGTGTGTCACTTTTTTTTTTCGCGCGCGCCTCGGCTGCTCGCTCGCGCGTCACTTTTTCGCGCGGGCCCACCCGTAGCCTGCGTCGAGCCCGCGCAGCGCGCCGCCGCGCGCAATTCGCCGTCGCGTGCAGCCCGCCGTCGCCCCACGCGCCGCGTCTGTCACCAGCGCGGCCCGCCGCCACGCCGCGCGCCGCGTCTGCCGCCCGCGCGTCACGTCGGCCGCCTACGCGGACCACTGCTACCTAGCCTGTTGCTTTAGGAGCTCGCGTGCGGCCGCTACTGCCTTCTGCCTACTGCCTGCTGCCTCCTGCCTGCTGCATGCTGCCTCTGTCCTTGCTTGCGGCCTGGTGCCTACTGCCTCTTGTCTGCTGCCTGCTGCCTACTGCCTTTGCCTGCTGCCATTATGACGACGCCTAACGTTCTCGCGTTCGAGCCTGACGGTAGCCCCATAGAGTTCGTTGTGTGGTTAGACGACCTCCAATTGTTCCTTCTGACCGATGCCAAAGAGGGCGTTTCACTGTTTGATTACGTGTCTGGCACTGCCGATGCTCCTGCTCTCGAACGCTCGCAGTGGCAGACTCGCAATGCTGCTGCACGCCTAGCTATTAGGAACCATCTGCCGATTACTGAGCACGCGCATTTCAGCCAGCTCAAAACTGCTAAGACGCTGTACGACGCTGTAGTTGCGCGCTACTCCTACCCGGCCACTGCAGCCATAGGCCGACTCATGCTACCCTACCTAATCCCCGACCTTTCCTCGTTCAACACTACTGAGGACCTCATTTCCCACCTGCGCGCTACTGACACTCGCTTTCATGCCGCCCTTTCAGCCGTGTTCTGCGCCGCAACCCCCCCCCCCCCCCCCCGATGTACTTCACTCTCTATTTCCTCGTCACCCGCCTCCCTGACACTCTTAGCTCCGTCAGGAACCACTTCCTAGCGCTAGACCCCACCACTCTCACTGTTGACGACTTCGAGAAGCACCTCCTCGCAGCAAAGAAGAGCATCCTCGCTGTAGGTGCTGCTCGTGGCACTCCTCGCTCTCCCCTTTTTGAGGGATGCTCCCCCTCCCCTCTCACCCCCTCCTACACCTCCGCAGCTGCTGCTCACGACTACCTTGGTGTTGAGGAGGTCGGGGCTGCTTCCGCTCCTAGTGGGAAGCGTCGCAGCGGCAGGGGCGGCAAGGGTGGCAGGGGAGGTGGGGGTGGCGGTGGAGGTGGCGGTGGTGCAGGTGGCGGGGGAGGTGGAGGTGGTGAAGGTGGTCGTGGGGGTGGAGGTGGTGGAGGTGGTGGTGGGGGCGGCGGAGGCACTGGGAGTGGTGAAAGTGGCAGCAGCGGCGGTGGGGGAGGAGGGAGCGGTGGTGGCAGTGGTGGTCAGGGCCAGCAGCAGCCGCAGCAGCAGCAGCAGCGTCAGCGCCAGACCCCCACTTCCCAGCAGCTTCTTCACTGGTATGCCGGGCGTGGGGCTTCTAGGGGTCCTGGTCGCTGCCCCTATATCATTCGCACAGGTCCCCGCGCTGGTCGCCAGTGCACAGGGTTTCACATTGAGCAGCGATGCTTCGCTCGACTTAGCGACGCCTGGCGCGTCAAGTTTCCTAATGCTCCTGAGTTCCCCAACTGGGCGACCTACTTAGGCGTGATGTACTTATCTTTGATCTTGACTATGAGGCTATTATTGCTGCTATGTATGCATTGTCTGTTAGTGCTGAGGGTGACTGTTACTTGTGTGTGCCACCGGACCCTGGAATAGCCCTTGGTATAGCGCCTGCACCACTAGGTGCTTGTGAGTCTGCTCCCCTTGGTACTGCACCTGCACAGGCCTTGCACACCTTCACACTTGACTCTGGTGCATCCCGCTGTTTTTTTCGCGATAGTACCACAGTCACTCCCCTCCCTGCACCTGTTCCTGTCTCACTGGCTGACCCCTCGGGGGGCCCAGTGCTTGCACGGTCTTCCACCGTGCTTCCGTGTCTGGCGGTCCCGTTTGGTGAGCTGTCTGGTCTCCACCTCCCCTCGTTCTCTACGAACTTGGTGAGCAACGCTCTCCTCCAAGATGTGGGGGTTGACACCTTCACCCCTGGCCGGCAGCGTGTGGCGATTTGCACGTGCTCCCGGACTGGCCGCCACCTAGCCACGTTCACTCGTGCACCAGGGTCCAGTCTGTACACCCTCAACACTGCGTCGCACTCCGCCCCTTTGTCTCCCCACTTACACGCGTCTGCTCAGGTAGTTACCCAGTGTGAGTGTCGCCGGCTGTCGCACGACACTCTCCTGTGGCACCACCGCCTTGGTCACCCCTCACTGCCTCGCCTTCGTAGCATGCACTCACGCTTCCTGGTCTCTGGTCTTCCCAGGTCTCTGCGTGCCCTCCCTCCCTCGCCTGCGCCTCCCTGCATTCCTTGCGTCGAGGGGCGGCAGCGCGCCGCTCCTCACTCCTCCTCGTTCCCTCCCATAAAGGCTCCCCTGCAGACTCTCCACCTGGACGTGTGGGGCCCAGCCCGCGTCTGTGGATAGGGCCACGAGCGGTACTTCTTGCTGGTTGTCGACGACTACACGCGTTACACCGCGGTCTTCCCCTTGCAGTGCAAAGGGGATGTCCCTGATGTTCTTATCCCCTGGATCCGCGCTGCTCGTCTCCAGCTCCGCGAGCGGTTCCAGTCAGACTTTCCTGTCCTACGTCTGCAGTCTGACAGAGGTGGTGAGTTCTCCTCAGACCTCTTGGCGGCCTTCTATGCGGAGCACGGCATCCGCCAGACTTGCACGCTTCTGGCCTCTCCGCAGGAGAATGGGGTTGCTGAGCGCCGCATTGGCTTAGTCATGGAGGTCGCTCGTACCTCCATGATCCATGCGGCTGCCCCCCATTTTCTGTGGCCGTTTGCGGTCCGGTACGCCGCGCATCAGCTCAACCTTTGGCCCCGTGTCTCCTTGTCGGAGACCTCGCCCACACTGCTGTCGACGGGGAAGGTTGGCGACGCGTCACGTTTCCGGGTCTGGGGTGCTCGTGCCTTTGTCCGCGATACCACTGCGAACAAGCTCTCCCCTCACGCCATTCCTTGCGTCTTCCTTGGCTTTGTCCCTGACGCGCCTGGCTGGCAGTTTTACGACCCCGCCTCGAGCCGTGTCTTTGCGTCTCAGGACGTCACCTTTGACGAGTCGGTCCCCTTTTACCGCCTCTTCCCCTACCGCACTGCTCCTCGCCCCCTCCCGCCGCTCTTTCTCGCCCCAGGTCCTCCCCAGGTAGACCCCCTCCCCGCGCCAGGTCCTGCTTCTTCAGATGTTTCTCAGGTAGACCATCCCGTCCATGCGCCTGTTGAGGTCACTGGTGACTCCGGTCCTGCTGGGAGTGGTGTTGTCCCTGGGGGTGCGGAGCTTGGGGGTGCGCAGCGTAGGGGTGCTGAGTCTGGGGGCTCTGAGCGTGAGGAGCCTGAGGGTGCGGAGCCTGGAGGTGCTGAGCGTGCGCGTGAGGAGCCTGGAGGTCCTGAGCCTGGGGATGCTGCGTCTGGGGGTGATGCGCCTGGGGGTGCTACGTCTGGGGGTGCTGCGCCTACGTGTGCGGAGCATGGGGGTGCTGAGTCTGGGGGTGAGTCGTCTGAGGGTTCTAAGACTGCTGTTACGCGGTCTCCTTGGAGTAGCCGTCTTGTCCGCGTGTGCCTCTCACCTCCCAGCAGCTGCACAACTGGTACGGTCGCCATCAGTGTCGCGCTCTGCACCTCAGGGCTCTACTGCTGGGGGTTCTTCTGGTGGCGTCACTGGAGCTGGGAGTGGTGCTGGTCCTTTGCCTGCTGGAGGTGCTGGTGTCGCTGGTCTCAGAGGTGTTCGTATGGGGGGTACTGGAGCTGTTGGGGCTGGCGGTGGTTTGTCTGAGGGTGCTGCTGCTGGTGGCACTGCGGTTGGAGACCCTGGGACTGGAGGTGCTGGTTCAGGGGGTGCTGCACCAGGTGGGGCTGGTGCTGAGGGTACTGGAGCTGCTGGAGGTGTTGGAGCTACTGAGGGTGCTGGAGCTGCTGGAGGTGCTGGAGCTGCTGAGGGTACTGGAGCTGCTGGAGGTGCTGGAGCTGCTGAGGGTACTGGAGCTGCTGGAGGTACTGGAGCTGCTAAGGGTCCTGGAGCTGCTGGAGGTGCTGGAGCTGCCGAGGGTGCTAGAGCTGCTGGAGGTGTTGGAGTTGCTGAGGGTACTAGAGCTTGTGGAGGTGCTGGAGCTGCTGAGGGTGCTGGAGCTACTAGAGGTGCTGGAGCTACTGGAGGTGCTGGAGCTACTGGAGGTGCTCGAGCTGCTGGAGGTGTTGGAGCTACTGGTGCTGGTGGCACTGCACAGCCGCGCGTGTTCTTTGCTCCGCCGTCTCCGTCGTCTCTGTCACCGCCTGACTTCGTGCTTCGCCAGGTTCTTAGCCTCCCGTCGTCTACTGATCTTCCGTTACAGCCTGGCTCACCTCTGCCTGCTCCTTCTCCTTACGCTGAGCAGACAGGGGGCCTTGCTGAGCGTCGTGAGCCTGCGTTGCGTCCTGTCTCACCTGTCCGTTCTGGTCGTTCCAATTGTCGTGTTCCTCGTCAGCGTCAGCCGGCTGTCCCCGGCCCTTCCTTTGTAGTCCATCGTCCTTCCTCTCCGCCGCCGCGTGTTCCCCTGCCGTCTCCCCCTGCGTCCTCTCTACCTGTCGTTGCTAACCCTGCGTCTGACTAGTTTTGTGCTGAGAACCCTACTGTCACGCGTCTGCTAGCCACTGTTGTCGCCGACCCGTCGTTTGAGTCTGCTGCTGCGTCTGCCTTAGTCGCTGAGCTTGTTGAATTTGCTGCTGCCTGTCGTCTAGACTACGATGCTAGTCTTGTTGCTGAGTCTGGGTCTGTCTGTCCTCCGTCCGTCGGGGGTGAGTGTGCTCTTGGCACAGACGTCCTCGAGGACAGGCAGGAGGACCTTGAGTGTCTTGCAGCCGCTGCGCCTCATCTCGTGGCCATGCTGCTTGCCCTTGAGGGAGGCCCGGATGCTCCAAACATCCCGGCCCCGCGCTCTTACACTAAGGCGATCGCGGATGAGTACTCCTCTCAGTGGCAGACAGCCATGGACGCAGAGATGGCTTCCTGGAAGTCCACAGGCACCTACGTCGACAAGGTTCCCCCTCCTGGGGGCGAACATCGTCGGTCGCATGTGGATTTTCAAGGTGAAGCGGCCGCTAGGTTTTCCGCCTGTCTTTAAGGCTCGTTACGTTGCTCGAGCTTTCAGTCAGCGAGAGGGAGTTGACTTCTTCTAGACCTTCTCCCCCACCTCGAAGATGACCACTCTTCAGGTGCTGCTGCATGTTGCCGCTCAGCGTGACTACGAGCTTCACTCTCTTGACTTCAGCACAGCTTTCTTACAGGGCAGTCTACACGAGGAGATCAAGCTGCGCCGTCCACCTGGCTTCACTAGGTCGTTCCCTCCTAGTACCCAGTGGAGCCTCCGGTGGCCAGTCTACGGTCTCCGCCAGACGCCTCATGGGTGGCACGACGCACTGAGGATGACTCTTGCGGCTCTTGTGTTTGCCCCGTCGACTGCTGACCCGTCGCTGTTTCTGCGCACCGACACCTCGTTGCCGCCGTTCTACATCCTCGTGTACGTCGACGACTTGGTCTTTGCCACTGGTGACATTGAGGCTCTCGCCCTGGTGAAGTCGGAGCTGTAGAAGAGACACACGTGCACAGACCTAGGTGAACTGCGCAGCTACTTTGGCTTGCAGATCACTCGGGACAGAGCACGCCGCACCATCACACTGACTCAGTCACACATGGTGCAGCAGGTCCTTCAGTGCTTCGGCTTCATCTGGTCCTCAGCACAGGCCACTCCTCTGGCTACAGGTCACTCGCTCTCAGCTCCACCTTCGAACGAGTCCGCAAAGCCAAGTGGTCCTTATCCAGAGATAGTGGGCTGCCTCATGTACCTGATGACCTGCACTTGTCCTGACCTTGCGTACCCTCTTGGCCTTCTGGCTCGCTACGTGGCTCCTGGTCGGCACCGAAAGGTGCACATAGATGCTGCTAAGAGGGTACTACGCTACTTGTGCAGTACATCGGGCATGGGGCTCGTGCTTGGAGGACGGAGGACATTTTCCTCACTGGTCACTCGGACGCCCCTTGGGTTGACGACCAGGCTACGCAGCGGTCGTCACAGGGTTACACCTTCAGCCTTGGCTCTGGTTCAGTTTCCTGACGTTCTACACGATCGTCTTCAGTTCTCGGCTCCAGTTGTGAGGCTGAGATCTACGCCACAGCCATGGCTGCACAGGAGCTACGCTGGCTCACATACCTGCTGACCGATTTGGGAGAGCGGCCTCGTTCTCCTTCAGTGCTGTACGTCGACAACAAGGCCGCCATTGCCTTGTGTCAGGAGTATAGACTGGACCACAGAACGAAGCACATCGCTCTGCATTACTTCCTTGCTCGAGAGTTACAGCAGCGCGGCCAGCTTCGTCTTGCTTACGTGGCCACTCGGGCCAGCACTGTTGATATATTCACCAAGGCACTTCCGCCTGGTGATCATCAGCGTTTCTGTAATTTGTTAGGCCTTGTGCCTACACTTCCCCACTTGCTGTAGGCTTTACTTGTACTGTGATTTATATATATACCTGCCTGCTTGCTCTCGTAGGTAGAGATCACCGTGTTGTTGTTGTTTCATATATATCTCTGCATGTGACTTGGCCTTGTGGCCCTTTTGCTTGTGCTCAGACTGCGTGGTGACGTTGTGATCCACCCTGAGCTTGCTTTGCATTTTCTGACTGGTCTTGTGACCCTCTGTTCCCCCCCACTTTGCCTATGGGGGTGTGTCAAACATATATCTATGTTTTGGATTTGGGTAGGCTGTAGTGGGGCACACACTGTAGAATACAACCCTTTAGGGGGTTCCTTCATGTATGATTCTCACTCATCTTAGTCAAATCATCCTTGCCTTAGGGTGCATTCCGCTGTGGACACATGTCCCAATTGATGTGTCCCAATCGTTTCTACCGCACTGCATCGTATGACACCAAATTGCACCCTAGTTTCGAAATTTTCGCGTCTCTGGTTTAGTTCGGTTCGGAGCGGTACACTCGATTGGGACATGTGTCCACAGCGGAATGCACCCTTAGTCTCGACAGAGAGAAGCTACGGAGGAGCTGTAGAATCATCCTTCGTCCGCTAGAAGGAAAAGGCCAAAACAAGGTGGGATTTTCGCGCGTCTGTTACGTAACATACGAAGGGATATCTGTTCGCCAGCGTAGATTATCCCTGGGTTTGCACGAAAACTGCCGAGTTGAAGCAGTTCTGGAGTCTTCGTGCGGAAGGCCGCCCATTGAAGCGATGGTGGGAAAGCTGTCCATGTATCTTACACCACAGTTTCAAATCGATCCAACGGCGCAAAGGTGAGTACCCTGATCCCTCAACCGATTTGGATTCAGAAACATTCAATCCCTTGATGCCAAGGACCTTGAGAATTGTAGGGAGAGCACCATGCGAAATAATTTCGAAACACTTCCATTGTTAGAAAAAATGCTTACATTCGGCATAGTGCTTATGGCTTTTGGAATCAACAAGTCCAAATTTGGCTTCAGAAATATACCGTTCAACCTCCTTCTGGATGTGTAGCAAGGGTGAGTGAGGAGTCGCCACAACCTTGGGCAGTGGCCGAGCATAGCAGTTGTAAGTCATGTGCGTGCAAGAGTATACTGGATTAACAGCTGGATTGCTATTCTAGGATCACACACACATATGGTACAGAGGTACAGCATCGCCCAGCACGGCCCAGAGTGCTGGCGGCACACAAGGATGAGATGGTGTACATTGCACAGCGCATCACCCAGGCAGGGTGCTAATGAGCGATAGCCCCCATAGTCTTCCCATGCACCCCCAGGCCTGTTGAAGCTGCATTGAGTATTTTCGATTGCCACACTGGGGATCAACATCTAATGAGCGAATGGCTTTTGTGTTGTCCTGAGAGAAGGGGGGGGGGCAGCAGTTGAGCAGTGGAGCATGCAGAGGGGCAGAGGGAAGCAGGCAGGAGACACCAGTGCACTGGGAGGCAATGCACCCGCAGCACCACAACAGAGAGGAGGGGACAACCCCTCTCTCTGCTGCAGGACTCAGCCCTCTCAATGCCCAGCTCCCTCCCTCTCCTGCACCGCATCCTCACCCCTCCTCCTTCCGCCTTCCCTCCCTCCCACTGACCCTTCCACTCTCCCTTTTTCCCCTCCCCGCTCCCCCTCTCTTCCCCTTTCCCCCCCTACTGCTGCAGGCGCGGGGGCGGGCGGAGCCATTGCTGGATGGGCCCCGCGACCTTCTCCTTCTTGGCCTGCACGCGCTGCAGACGCGCCACGTACTGCTGCCGCTTGGCGCGCAGCCGCGCCAGCTTCTCCTCAATGCGCGCCAGCTTCTCGCGCACCTGCTCCTCCGCCTCCCCCCACTCCCCCTCCTCGTCCTCCCCCTCCTCTTCGTCCTCCCCCGCTTCCCCCTCCCCCCCCACCCACCCGTTCAGCTGCCCCTCGTCGTGACTCATGCTGCGCTGGCACTGCCTCCCCCCGTGCGCGCCGTGTCCCCCGTGCCCCCGCGCCTTCTCCCGCGATCTGCTGCGGTGGGCGGAGCGGGACTCCCTTGGGGGAACCGGCGCGCCCGCCAGGGGCATGTTAAGCGGAGAGAGGGGCGCGGGAGGGGTGGGAATGGGCGGGATGGACCGCGACTGCTGTTAGGGTTGGGAGAGGGGAAGCGCAGGGGCGCGGAAGAGGGGGAAGGCGATCGTGGGAAAGGTATACGGCGCGGAGGGCGGTGAATGGAACGACACTCACGAGGAAAATCCATGCACGCAAAAGCACACTCCCTACGCTTCTTACCGAAGTTCCTTCGCCCGCTGCCGCATTGCTCCGCCGTCCGCTTCCGCCATGCGCGCCACTTCCGCCGGCCTCCGCCTGTGGCCACCCGCTAGGCGGCCATTCCCCCGAAGCCGCGCACCCCGCAGCCTCCCCCTCCGCCCGCCTCGACGGCGACGCTTCGCCGCCCGAGCTCGCGGGATGCTGCGCCAGCGAGTGCGCGAGCGCCGCTTGCGCCAGCATCGGCATATCCATGTCCATTAAATGCATCTCCGGCATATGCGGCTCGGGACTCAGCGGGGTCGGCGCCGATGCTGTCGGCCCTAAAACCGGGCTGACCGCGCCGCTGTCGAGGTGGAAGGGGCTCGCGGGCACGCTGGCCTGCTGCTGTGGCGGCAAGCCGAGGCGCGTCTTCTCGCGGCTGCCGTGCGACAGCGACCGCGCGAGCTGCGGACGCGGCAGCGCCGCTAGCTGCGACTCGTCCATCCGCTCGCTCCGGCTGCATTGCTGACCGTTGGATTCCATCGAGTCGCTCTCGACGGCGAGCGTCGATTGCGATTTCTGCTTCCCGCGGCCCTGCAGGCTACGCAGCGCCTTGCTTAAGATGTTTCCTTTGAGCTTCCACGACGGGCTGCGACTGCCGCCGGGCGACCCGGCGGAGTTGACGCGCGCGGCGGCTCGCTCGTCGACGGGCGCGGGGCGCGGGCGGGCGGTGTGAGCGGAAGCCATGGCGGAGGGGGCGGAAGGGGCGGAAGAAACAGCGCGCAGCTGGTCGGGTTCGCAGGGGGGAATGTGTCGGGAAGTCAGTTCCGCGGAGCCGTCGCTCCCCATGCAGGGGATGGGGGATTCTGGTGCGCGCTCTTGCCGCGAAGTAGACACGGATTGGTGTACACGGCCTTACAATGCGTCCACGAACCTGAAGATTTTTCGTATTTATTATTGCAAGGGTAGTAGTATTAATGGTTGAATGCGATGCATACTAACGGAGACGGTCACGAGGAATATCGACGGAACCGGCTGTGAGAACGCTATGAACATGGGACAGAAATGCGATGCACCATGTGCGCGGAAGTCGCATGTGCGATGTACGATGACTCAAGCTCGTCCCTCTTATAATAGGCTACAGGAGTTGCGGGAACAAGGTCAGGAACAACCTTCACTACGTGAAACTGGGAGGAGAAAGACAAGAACAGCCAGAGGCGATAATGGATTGGGCTTTACAGTGGGGAATGGGTCCGTGGGATGGCATGGGATTGTGCTTGCGCACTGCCAGGAGCGGAAAAGCTGAAGCTGCTGCTCATTGAACTGCACCCAGCAGATACGGAGGGTGCAGATGAGTCCCTTGCGGGAATCGTGCGGTTGAAATTATGAAGCGCGCGGAAAGATCCAATCGATGGGACACACAGGGGATTTGCTGGCTGTCGTTGCGCCGAGCCCTGGGTGGGGCTCTCTCACTCCACCGCGCAAGGCTCCACCCCCCCCCGCTCCTCCATTCGATTCAGCTTCAAGACAGAACCTGTCTGGGGCGCATGGTGATTCGTGTGAGCTCTTGAACCTCGGTGAACACCTTGAAATATGTTTGTAACCGATGTGGAGCCTTTCTGTGCTTGACGAGTCAACGCACCCTAACTTCTTGGCTTGTGCGCATGGCTCTCCCTCCCCCTTCGCTCCGGAAATCCCCCAACCACCCTTTCCGCGCATGCTGCTTGTCCCCACACCACCGCAAGCCAACAGGCACCCCCGAGCGGCTGGTGCCTGCCAGCCACGAATCACAGCACAACCGTACGGTTGTCTCCCCCATGGGCCATCGGCACGGCATGGCCAACACCACAGCAGCCGCTCAGTCCACGGGCACACCACACCACTCATGCCAAAAAAAATGAGGCAGCTTGGCCGTTTTTGGCTTGCTTGCCTGTCAGTTCCAATTTCCAAACGACCCTTTTTCTATTTCAACCCGCGGAACACATACCAAATTATTTGCAGAAAAGCATTGTGTGTGGAGGAATACGAGGCACAATTACAAGTTTCAGAGTCGCAATTTTGGTCAACCATGACAGTTGACTGACCAACGAGTTTTTGTTGCCGGTTGAGACCCTGGACAAACAGAACTTCAAGCCAACAACCTCGGTCCCCCTGAAACAGAAAATACTGCCCATCCCGATCAAGGTTGCGATGCGAAGAGATTGCACGCTGTTCAGCGTAAGGTAAGGTGAAGAGGCCATTGTAATACATCCATTCTAAACAAAAAGAGAGGAGGCTGGCAACGCCAGCAACCCCATTGCCACACCAATTAGCCTCAACCCATATCCATCACCAGGATCATACTGAACTTGAAACATACAGAATGCTTTTGAATAACATTATAATACATACAGTACAAGAATGAAACAAACGAAACATTACACATGTATATCAGTGATGATTGTGAAGACTCTGCACCAGTAGCCACAAGCCCGAACAGGCTCTCGAAACCTGATACATATCAGTAGGCCACTTAGTGACGCCCCTTGTCGCCTGCCCAACAAAGAACGCGCCATGTTGTGTGCAATCATCACCAGCAGCACTCTGGCCTTCATTGATGCCACTCCAACAATCTGTTCTGCTGCTCCAGTTCCATCTGGTGCACCCGTTTCACATCACCTCCTGCAGTTGCACAGCATCCGTGTCACCCCCACTCTCACCCCTGCCATCACCATCTCCACTCCTGTCCGCACTGCAGCTCAGTGCCGCCCGACAATGGCACACAGGGCCAGAGCAGGAGCACGAGCAGCTGTGCAGCTGTGTCAGGCTCAAAGCAGGGAGGTCGTTGCGCAGAGGGCTGCATAGACGCTTGGAGGGCGATGCAGTTGCGGAGGAGCGGGTCTTGAAGAGGGGTGACTGCAGCACCGACGACATAAGCGAACCAGGCCAGAAATCCAATGACCTGGTCTTTGCAGGGGATTTGAACGCCTCTTCATCTCTCCTTGCTGCCTCTGCCACACCTGCAGCCGCTGCTGCTTCTCTTGTTACCATATCAGCAATTGCCTGGCTGGCATCGTCCATGGATCTCCGCCTGCCTCTCTCGCCATCAAAACTGCCACATGCCTGCGTGGTGACGATCCGGCCCTCATCCAGAGATGCCCGCCTATGGGCTGACTGAACCTGCTGTGGCCATATCAACTGCTCTGCCTCGTCCCTTGGGAGGCCCGGTTTTGCCTCCTGCAGCACTCCTGGCTTGCCAAACACGCCGGGCGATGGCGCAGAGGCACAGGTGGTGGAGTCGGGAGGCGAGGATGGGAGGGTCGTAGGAGCAAGAGCAGTGGCGAGGGGCGGGGCGATGGAGGGATGGGGCGTGCGAGTGCTGTCGTGGCACACCATGTCTGTGACCCGTGCCAGCAGTGCACGGTAGAACTGGTGGGGTGGAAGAGAGGGAGCAGGGAGTGCGAGTGACAAAATTAGAAACTAGGGAGGAAGGAGTGCCAACAGGGATTGAAAACATGTGAGTACAGGGAGGTGGGCGGGGTGAAAAATAAGGTTTGGGGGTTAGGTTGGTGGGCTCACCTTGTGGTATTCGAGGGCGTCACCCGCATCCTTGCGTGCTTCCACCATGAACACCCCCGGCGTCATCTCAAATATCTGCAGCGCCACGAGCGCACAAGCACAATCGTGCAGGACCCAAGGATAATGAGTGGTGGTGCGATAGCAACACTGGCCAAGTTCGTAGGGCGGGAGCCTGAGCCTAGCGCAGAAATGACTTTGCAGCGGAGCAACTGTGAGGTTGTAGATTTGAACACTGCTCGCAGCAAGGTGTGCGCGAGAAGAACAAACATGACGGGGACATCAGTGCTGGCTGGGGCTCCATGAGGAATGAATTGCCTGAGCGTGTGCACAGGGCGGGCATTACCTGGATCACCACGGTCAGCTCTCGTCCTCTATTCCTTGCAGGTCGGCAGAATCGGATCTTGAAGAGCTTGGCGTGGGCATCAACGTGCAGGGCCGGTGCAAGCGCGAGGAGACGCGAGCGGATGAGAGCGGGCGGCAGGCGCGAGGCGAAGCGGGTTTGTCTCAGAACAGGGTCGGCACGGCGGTGAAAGAGCGCTCCTAGGTTCAGCGCGTGCGCACGTGCTATCAGGTCAAATGCGTTCATCAGCTCTGGACTCTCCTCCGCTGCTGATGCTCCCGCTCCACCCTCCTTCACTCCTCCACCTTCTGCCCTCTCTCCTTCGCCCCCCTCGCTCCCATGCCCCTCACTCCCGGCTCCTTTCCCTCCTCGCTCCCCCAGTCCCTGCTCGCTCCCCCATGCGCTAAGTCTGCAGGAGGGGCAGGAGGGGGAGGGCAGGGTGGGAAGAGGATAGTCAGCTGCAGCAGCGGCAGCAGAGGGAGCAGCAGAGCAAGGGCTGATTAATGACGTGCCGTCATTACCGCTGCCACTGCCGCTGTCGCTGTCGGTGCTGCTGTTGCAGCTGAGTGCACGCGGCAACCGCAGGGAGGCACAGGGACCAGCGGAGAGCGCGGACGAGGAGGGGGCAGCACTCGCGTCGGAAGAAGGCGAGGGGAGGGGCGGGGAGGTGGAGCGCGGGAGTGAATCCACGGCAGTGATCCGAAGCTCCGCTCCGCACTGCGAGGGTGGCGGCGCTGGCAGCGACGACCGTGCGGTTGAGAGCGGTTGTGTGGGGGCGGAGAGGCCGAGCAGGTGGTGGTGGGAGAAGGCGGAGTCAATGTCACATGTGTGCACTGGGGCCTCTGGGCTGGGCTGGGCTGGGATGTACCCCGGCTTGAACCACACGTGCTGCCTTATGCCCTCCATCGTCAGCCGCTGGTCGGGGGAAGGGGGGCAGGATGAAGGAGAGAAGAGTGTGAGAGAGGGAGTGGACGAGCGAGAGAATCTGAGTGTGTGCCTGAGAGCAAGGGAAGAGTCACAAGTGATGATCATCAGCGCACCTTGGCAGGGTCGGGCTGTAGGATGGCGGAGATGAGGGAGCGCGCGGAGGGCGAGACGCACGCGGGGAAGGAGAAAAGTGCATGACGGATCTTGCGGTAGAGCGGGCGCAAGTCGCTGTCCTGGAAGGGCGCGTAGCCCGCGAGCAGCACGAAGAGGATGACCCCACACGACCACACGTCCGCCAGGCGCCCGTCGTACCCTTTTTCGCACAGCACCTGGTGGGAAGGCGTGGGAAGAGCGGATGAGCAGGGGAGGAGCGGAGAAGCAGGAGAGGAGTGGATGAGCAGGAGAGGAGCGGATGAACAGCGTGGCAGAGCAGCTTAAGAGCAGGTGACGGTTATGGCGAGCACAGGAAGTGGCGAAACACCAGACAGTGGAGCAGTGAGGTAGTGACGCAGTGAGGCAGGGGAGCAGTGGAGCGGTGGGGCAGTGGGGCAGAGGGGCGGACCTCGGGGGCGACGTAGTTGGGAGTGCCGCAGGTGGTGTGAAGCAACCCGTCGCGGTGTTGCTGCTGCGGCAGGGCGCTCAGCCCAAAGTCCGACACCTTGAGATTGCCGCGCTCGTCTAGCAGCAAATTCTCCGGCTGACAGGGAGGGGGGAAGGGGCGGAAGAGAGCATGGGAGAGGTGGGTGAGATAGGGAACCCAAGAAGTAGGAAATGAGAAAGGACCAAGACAGTAAGACGAGATCAAATACCCTCTTGAAAGGCCCAAGACTAAACGCACTTTGAGGTGGCGGGAGCAGAGCAGAGGGGCTCACTTTGAGGTCGCGGTGGCAGACGCCCTTGGCGTGGCAGCAGTCGACGGCGTCCACCAGCTGCTGGAAGTACCGCCGCGCCTCGCTCTCCGCCAACCGCCCGCGATGCACCTGCGGGAGAACATCGTGACGAGGGTGATGAGGATTGGCAGCGGGAGGCGAGGCATGAGATGAGACGACGAGGGAGGCGAGAGTGGAGAAGGAGAAGCGAGGGACGAGGCACGAGAGTGGACGTTGGTGTGAAGAGGAGGAGGAGGAGCGGAGGGGGGAGAGGAGGGAGGAGAGGAGAGGAGGAGGGAGGAGGAGGAGGAGGAGGAGGAAGAGGAGGAAGAAGAAGAAGAGCAAGAAGAGAGAAAAGACAGAGGACAGTTCAACGAGTAAAGAGTGTCGCCTGTCAGCACAAGCAGGAGGGCGCGCGCGACTCACGATGCGGTCGAAGAGCTGCCCCCCGGCGGCGAGTTCGAGCACCATGTAGATCTTGCTCTGTGACGCCATCACCTGCCGTGCGGGATGCGACACATGCGGTGACGACGGGACAACGATGAGCGACGAACACGAGGAAATGAGGGTCGCAATGGACGGGTAGGGCGAAGAAGGGGGAACTGCTGAGACGGAAGAGTACAAGATGGGATGCGGGTTCCGCATCTGATCAGATTGAGATAGCGGAGGGGAATTGGGGGGAACGCTGCGGGGAGGCGCACCTCGATGAGGCGCACGACGTGCGGGTGGCGCACCATCTTCATCACCGCGATCTCGCGCTTTATCTGCGCCAACCCAGCATGGAAAGGATGTCATTAGCCGGATGGCGGGGGAAATAAAATGTATGCGGGGACATCATTATTACGTTCCACGACCCGAGAGCAGAATTCACAGAAAGAGCTCTCCTGACGAGAATTCTGAGAGCGCTTGCAGTCGATGGCGGGGGATGCTAGCAGTCGGCGAAACGCGAGTACTCAGAGGGGCCTTCCAGTGGACGGGAGTGTACCTGGTCGGCCATGTTCCGCTGGAGAATCTTCTCCTTCTCCATCACTTTGATCGCCACTTGCTGCATCGTCTTCACGTCTCTAGCGAGTTTCACCTTAGCGAAGCTGCCCTGGCCTAGAGTGCATCCCAGCTCGTAACGACCAACCAAGCGGGGCTTCGACTTTGAGTGGCTGTTACCAAAGTGCCCGCTACCAGAGTGGCTACTACGAGTAGTGCTACTCGAATGGCTGCGCTGGCTCCCCATGGCGTCCAGATTCGCCGCCTAAACTCGCATAGAAATCGTCTATTCAAACGTTCTTTCCGAGGGAGTGCGCGGGAGTAAATACTGGTGAATGAGAATGTGATGACCTCTCAATCATCCGTGCTTTGGCATCAGCAAACCTACATAGAGCACGTATGATGAGGTGCTACGGTAACGAGACGATTGAGACGAGCCTGCAACAGGACTCCGCTCCGATTTCATCTCATCCGCGGCTTCCTACTGCATCATTAGATTATGGCTGATCGCATCTCAAGTCGCTACAGTTCCCGATGCCTGTGCGACGTCTCCTAGAAACCACAACCTGGGGCCGCCAGGCCTCTTGGAACAGCTTCGTTGACTTGGCATTGGCTGAAGCTATGGCGGCCGACAAGCGAGCCGTGCAAGACGTCATCGTTGCTCGAATCGGCTGGGGTTTCCAATCCAACAGTCAAGGGCTTGGAGTGGAATCTAGCTGCTGTGCTGGTGGATCAGTTTACCTTTGTCGCGCATTGAAAAGGGGCAAGGGGGAAATTGGAGGGGTAAAGAGGGCCGACTTCTTGTCGCTGTGGAATGTGCGGCACGGGCTTGCTACTCCGCAGCATGACAGGTAGGCTAAGATTTGGGATGCGACGCGCCACGTAAACAGACGATGGTCCCAGATCTTGGAAAGTACAGCATTTTGTGCTGCCCGAGCGAATAGCACACGAGGAGGTCGTGCTTCGGGCACGATCGAAAATGGCATCTTGAGAAAAAGAGCATCTTTTGTGGGAATATTCCTCGAGTTCGCCAGCGAAGCAGCATCGTAGCAGAGCACTTTTTACATCTGCCTTCCGCTTGGCAACGACATCAGCCGGATGTCTCCGCATTCTGGTCGGCATCGACAATGCACAAATGCGTGATTGTTACGAGTGCAATTGAGTGAATGAACGAGAATTGCACTATCGAAGCAAGAATCCTATGAGCGAAGGCATGAGCGAAGAATATATAGCGAAACTACAGTGGTAATGGTAATGGACTCTGGTTGTCGCGCGACGGGCCTGGGACTGAGGTTTGGGAAAGTGTCGAAGCGGAGGCCCGGAGCGCGAGTTACCAGCCGAGCCGTGAGGTTGGGGTGCGATGTGCGAAAGTGGCGGGCTGATTGTCGATGCGAGGATCGCGAGTGGTAACGGTGCTGACTGTGGTGCTACAGTGATGTACGCGTTGAGCAGGGATGCGAAGTAAGGAAAAGTGATTTTCCTTACACTACCCCCCCTCCTAAGGAGGTCCTCCTTACGAAAGTGCGTGGACGTCCCTGAAGTTTCGGCTGCGCAGATATTCGGTGAGAACAGGGTGGTTTTCGATTCTGTCCAGGGGAACCCAATTGTCTTCGGTGGGTGTACGGTCTTTCCAGCGGATCAGGAACTCGATCTTTCGGGCTCCTCGAGGGTCACGAACTCTGTGGCTCAGGATTTTGTCGGGGGCGATGATTGGTTCGGTTGGCGGTCGTGCCATGCTTGCTGGGCGATTGCGTCGGAGTTGGCTTGTGGATGGGACGTAGGGGCGAAGCAGGCTGACGTGGAACGAGGGGCTGACGTACCAGTCAGCAGGGAGGAGGAGGTGGGCGGTGACGGGTGTTATCATGTGGCTAATGCGAAATGGCCCACAGTATCGGGGTCGGAGTTTGGGTGTGATGGGCAGTCGGAGGTTCTGAGTGTCGAGTAAAACTAGGTCGTCGGGCTGGTAAGTGGCAGGTCTGCGGTGGCGGTCGGCGTTGCGTTTAGCGATGATGTTCGATTTTTTGATTGCGTCTGCTGCCCTGGTCCGTGCTGCTTGCAGAATTTCAGCGAACTGTTGTGCGCGTGGAACCGGGTTGTCGGGGTTCGGGGTCATGGGTACTGTTGGGTCTTGTCCGTAATTCATGTAAAACGGTGACTGTTGGGTCGTGGCGGATGGGGCGTTGTTGTATGCGAATTCGATGAGTGACAGTTGTTGCTCCCACGTGTTTGGATCGTCGCACGTGGCCCTGATGAGTTGCTCCATGGTTTGATTTGTCAATTCTGTCTGTCCGCCTGTTTCGGGGTGATACGATGAACTAAACTGTAGTCGCGTGCCGAACTGCTGCCACAGGTTCCGCCAGAAGTTGCTCGTAAACTTCGTGTCTCTGTCGCTGATGATTGATGCTGGTATCCCGTGCAGTAGAACGACGGTAGAGATGAAGAGGCGGGCTGTTTCTTCAGCTGTGATTGATTTCTTGCAGGCTGCGAAGTGTGCCATTTTCGTCAGTCGATCGACGCCGACCAGGATCGCGTCATTCCCACTCGCTCCGGCCGGTAACCCCGTGACGAAGTCCATCGTCACCTGCTGCCAAGCACGCTCTGGGGGTGGGATTGGTTGCAACTGTCCCGCCGACCGCTTCCGGGTTGACTTCATGATCTGGCAAGTGGGACACGATGCCACGTGTCGCTGTACGTCGGTCAACATTTCGGGCCAATAATAATACCGCTGCAGCTGCTGCCGTGTTTTCTCTACCCCGAAATGTCCCGAGGTAACTCCGTCATGTGCCTCCTGTAACAGTAATTCCCGTAGCAGTGTGTACCCTGGTACCCAGATGCGTTCGGTCCCAGCTTTTACATAATAGACTCCATTGGCTGCTGCGAATTGCTGCGAGTTTCCTCCTGTGAAGAAAGGGTCCGTTTGGTATCCGTGGGTAAATAGTCCTGTCAGTAGCGAGCTGGTCTGGGCGAGTAGTATCGCATGGATCTGGGCAGTGGGGCGGGTCAGTGCGTCGGCGATATTCGAGGCTCCTTTTTTATAGGTGACTGTGTAGTGGAAATTTGACTCGAGGAAATCGAGCCACCGAATCTGTCGTGGGTTGAGGTGAGGCTGTGCGCGGAGGTACTGTAGGGATCGGTGGTCTGTCCGTACTATCACGTCTGCGCCGGTCAAGTAGCAGCGCCACACTTTGAACGCATGCACGATCGCGAGCATTTCGCGGTCGTGTATCGGGTAATTTCGTTCGAGCGGATGCAGTTTTCGTAATTCGTATGCGATGGGCTGTAGGCCGTTGCCGAAGTCCTGCAACAGTACGGCTCCAATGGCGATGTCGCTTGCGTCTGTAACAACTTCGAAGGGGCGATGTGGGTCAGCGATGCGCAGGACGGGTGGTGAACAGAGAACATTTTTCAGGGCACAGGCATGCTCTTTCTCCCCCCACGTAAAAACGACCCCCTTGCGTAGTAAATCTTTAAGCCGGGCAGTTAATCGTGCCATGTTGGGGACGAACCGACGAACATAATTACAAACCCTAAAAAACTCTGCAGTTCCGTGATGTTCCTCGGGGGACGCCATGCTTTGACCGTATCCAGCTTCTTGGGGTCGATTTCAACTCCAGCCTCTGAAAAAACGTGTCCTAAATATTCTAGCCTGTCCCGAAAAAACTCGCACTTAGAGCCCTTGGTGAGTAGCCTGAGAAAAGTAGAACGAGAATGAATGAACTATGGAATGAAAGTGATACAAGTATGCAACCCTAGAAGTGTGTACCCCCTATGGGCTACCCCACTATAGCCTACAGAATATTATAATTTGACACACCCCCATAGGCAAAGTGGGGGAGAACAAGGGGTCACAAGACCAGTCAAGCAAAGCAAAGCAAAGCTCAGGGTGGATCACAACGTCACCACACATTCTGAGCACAAGTTCAAAGGCCAAAAGGCCAGTTCACATGCAGGAGCACACATATATATATATAAGAGGCTAAGCAAACAAGAGCAGGAGTATATATATGTGACAGTACAAGCAAGGTCAAGAAGTGAGCAAGTGAGGCAAGACAGGCACAAGACCTAGCTGAGTGCAGAAGCGCTGATGATCACAAGGCGCAAGTGCCTTGGTGAAGACATCAGCAGTGTTGGCCTCAGAGGCCACGTACGCAAGCCGCAACTGTCCACGCTGCTGTAGCTCACGAGCAAGGAAGTAGCGGAGAGCAATGTGCTTTGTCCTGTGCTCCAGTCGCTGCTCTCGACACAAGGCTAGCATGGCCTTGTTGTCGACGTACAGGACTGGAGGAGAACGAGGCGGCTCTCCAAGGTCGGTCAGCAGGTAGGTGAGCCAGCGAAGCTCCTGGGCAGCCATAGCCCCGGCGTAGATCTCAGCCTCACAACCGGAGCCGAGAAAAGAAGACGAGCGGGTAGCCCGCCACGAGACAGAGCCGGAACCAAGACTGAAGGTGTAACCCTGTGACGACCGCTGCGTAGCCTGGTCGTCAGCCCAAGAAGCGTCCGCGTGCCCAGTGAGGACCACTGGACTGCGCCCTCCAAGCACTAGCCCCATGCCCGACAAACTGCACAAGTAACGCAACACCCTCTTCGCTGCAGCCATGTGCTCTGGTCGGTGTCTCCCAGGAGCAACATAGCGTGCAAGAATGCTAAGAGGGTATGCAAGATCAGGTCGTGTGCAGGTCATCAGGTACATGAGGCAGCAAACAAGCTCTGGATACGGGCCACTCGACTCTACGGACTCATCCGAAGGCAGAGCTGAGAGCGAGTGGCGAGTAGACAGAGGAGTGGCCTGAGGCGAGGAGTACGTGAAGCCGAAGCGCTGAAGGACCTGCTGCACCATGTGTGACTGAGTCAGGGTAATGGTGCGGCGTGCTCTGTCCCGGGTGATCTGCAAGCCAAGGTAGCTGCGCAGTTCACCCAGGTCAGTGCACGTGTGTCTCTTCTGCAGCTCGGACTTCACGTAGGCGAGTCCAGCAGTGTCAGTATTGGCAAAGACCAAGTCGTCGACGTACACGAGGATGTAGAACGGCGGCAGAGAGGTGTCAGTGCGTAGAAACAGCGACGGGTCGGCAGTAGAAGGAGCAAACCTAAGAGGCGCAAGTGTAGTCCTTAGTGTGTCGTGCCACTCACGTGGCGCCTGGCGGAGACCGTAGACTGGACGCCGGAGACTCCACTGGGTACCAGGAGGGAAAGACCCAGTGAAGCCAGGTGGGCGGCGCAGCCAGATCTCCTCGTGCAGGCTACCCTGCAAGAAAGCAGTGCTGAAGTCGAGAGAGTGCAGCTCGTAGTCACGGTGAGCAGCAACGTGCAGCAGTACCCGAAGAGTGGTCATCTTTGGGGTGGGGGAGAAGGTCTGAAAGTAGTCAACTCCCTGCCGCTGACTGAAGCCACGACCCACGTATCGCGCCTTGAAGACAGGCGGAGAACCCGGCGGCCGCTTCACCCTGAAGATCCACATGCCACTGACGATGTTCGCCCCAGGAGGGGGGACAGCGTCAACGTAGGTGCCTGTGGACTTCTAGGAAGCCATCTCTGCATCCATAGCTGCCTGCCACTGAGAGGAGTAGGGACCCTCTATCGCCTCCGCGTAAGAGCGCGGAGTCGGGATGTCAAGTGCATCCGGGTCTCCCTCAGGGGTAAGCAGTACGGACACAAGATGAGGTGAAGCAGCGGCCAAGCAGTGGAACTCCTCCTGCCTGTCCTCAAGGACGTCCGTGCCAAGGGCACACTCACCCCCGACGGACGGAGGACAGACAGACTCAGACTCAGCGACAAGACTGGCAGCGTAGTCTAGGCGACAGCGAGCAGCAAAGTCGACGAGCTCAGCAACAAGGGTAGACGCACCAGAAGACTCGAAAGAAGGGTCACTGACGGCAGTAGCAAGGAGTCGCGTGATAGTAGGACTGGCAGCACGAAGAGAGTCAGACTCCGGGTCGGCAAGAGCAGGAAGAGAGGACGGAGGAGGAGAAGGCAAAGGGGCACGCAGAGGAGCAGTAGACGGACGCAGAGACATCCGGTGCGTGCCAGGGACAGGCGCAGGACGCTGACGCGAACCGCGACCACTAGCGCGAGCAACACGAACAGGCGACGCAGGACGAGACGCAGGCTCACGACGCTCAGTAAGACCTCGAGTAGGACCAGCGTAGGGAGAGGGAGCAGGCAAAGGGGAGGCAGGCTGTAGCTGTGGCTGTGACGGGACAGACTGGGGACCCTCTAAGGGAGGTGGAGGACCTGTAGAAGTTGGAAGACCAAGAACCTGCTGCAGGAGTGGAACGAAGTACGGTCGAGGCCGCGTGGCGACGCCAGAAACAGCAGTTACAGCACTAGAACCCCCAGCAAGAGCACCCGCTCCAGCAGCACGTCCAGCAGCTCCAGAACCTCCAGCAGCACCAGGAGCACCCCCAGCAGGACCGCCAGTGGTAGTCTCAGCGCCAACACCCTCAGCAGCACCAGCTCCAGTTGAACCCGCAGGCCCAGCAGCTCCAGTACTCCCAGGACGAGCACCTCCGGGACCCGCGACAGCAGCACCCTCAGTAGCTGAAGAACCGCCAGCACCAGCAGCACGGCTCCAGCGCCGGGCAAACCACTCGCGCAGCTCGCGTGGAGAGAGTGGCTCCCGGCGAGACGGAGCACCCGGAGAACCTCCAGGCAGAGAACCTCCAGGCTCAGCACCCCCAGGCGTAGCACCCCCAGGCTCAGCACCCCTAGGCCCCGCACCCCCAGGCTCAGTACCCCCAGGCTCAGCACCCCCAGACTCAGCACCCCCTGGCCCAGCACCCCCAGGCTCAGCACCCCCAGGCTCCGCACCCCCAGGCTCAGCACCCCCAGGCTCAGCACCCCCAGTCTCAGCAGCCCCAGGCTCAGCACCCCTAGGCTCAGCACCCTCAGCAGCACCAGAGTCACCAGTGACCTCGACAGGCTTGACTGCGTCTACCTGGGACACACCTGAAGGGGCAGGACCCTGAGGGGGGAGGGGGTCTACCGGGGGGGGACCTGGTACAAGGAAGAGCGGGGGCGGGGGGAGGGACGGAGTGCGGTAGGGGAAGAGGCGGTAGTAGGGGACCGACTCGTCGAACGTGACGTCCTGGGAGGACAGAACACGGCGAGAGGTGGGGTGGTAGAACTGCCACCCAGGCGCGTCGGGGGGGAACCCCAGGAAGACGCAAGGAGCAGCACGAGGGGACAGCTTGTCCGCAGACAAGTCGCGGACAAACGCCCGAGATCCCCAGACCCGGAACGCCGACGCATTGCCAACCTTCCCCGTCCACAGCAGGGCTGGGGAGGTCTCCGGCCTGGAGACCCTGGGGTGAAGGTTGATCTGATGCGCTGCGTACCTGACCGCAAACGGCCACAGAAAATGGGGGGCAGCCGCATGCATCATAGACGTACGAGCAACGTCCATGACCATGCCAATGCGGCGCTCAGCAATCCCATTTTGCTGTGGTGAGTCCGGAAGCGTGAAGGTATGTCGGATGCCTCGTGCACGACAGTAGGCTCGCAGAAGGCCAGAGGAGAACTCTCCGCCTCTGTCCGAGTGCAGACGCAAAACAGGGAAGTCCGAGCAAAAGCTCTGCCTGAGCTGGAGACGAGCAGCGCGGATCCAGTCGATCAGCACCTCAGTGACATCACCCTTGCTGCGCAAGGGGAAGACTGTGGTGTAACGCGAGTATTCGTCAACAACGAGCAGGAAGTAGCTCTAGTGACCCTGTCCACGGACGCGGGCTGGGCCCCACACGTCCATGTGAAGCGTCTGCAACGGGGCCTCTGTCGGAGGAAACTGGGAGGAGTGAGGGGCAGCCCGCTGGCGCCCCTCGACATAGGGGACACAGGCAGGGTCAGGGCCCTGAGGAAGGGGTGGGAGGGACCGGGGGAGACCAGACACAAGAAGACGGGAGGCCATGCCCCTGAACTGAAGCATAGAGGGGTGACCAAGACGGTGGTGCCGGAGGAGAGTCTCGTGAGACAGGAGACGACACGAACAGGGGGCAGACTCAGGACCAGACCTGGACGCTGCAGCAAACACCTGACCGGACGAAGTGACTCTACCAGACTCAGTAACGGGAGGAGACGCAGTGGTCAGTGTGTACAGGCTTGACCCCGGCTGACGGGTAAACGCAGCCAGGTGCCGGCCTGTGCTAGCCTCTGTACAGTGCGTCACCCGCTGACGCGCAGGAGTGAACTGGTGCACTCTCCCATCCTGTAGATCAGCACCACTCACCAGGTTCGTAGAGAACGAGGGGAGGTAGAGACCAGACAGGGTGCCTGAGGGAGCCGCCGGACACGGGAGGACTGTGGAGAAGCGAGACACGACAGGACCCCCAGAGGGGTCAGCCAGGGACACCGTAACCGGCCGACTAAGCGGCGTGAGTGTGGTGCGGTCCCGAAAGAAGGAGCGAGACGCCCCAGAGTCAAGGGTGAAGGTGAGGGAGGCCGAAGCCGACGTAGTACCTGAGAGCGCAGACTCACCAGTACCTGAGAGCGCAGACTCACCAGTACCTGAGAGCACAGACGCACTGGCACAAGAGTAGTGGCCTCACTAGCACCTAGAGCAGCAGTACCAATGCCCGGGTCGGGCGGGAAGCACCGGTAACAGTCACCCTCATCACTAATAGTCACAGCATACATGGCAGCAAGGATAGCATCAAAGTCAAGATCAAAGATAGCTACGCCTGCCCTAGACAGCTCTCCCCAGCGGGGGATCTCAGTGGCCTCCGGGAACTGCTGACGCCAAGCGTCCGTCAGGCGGCCAAAGCAGCGCTGGGTGGGGTGGGCACCCCCACACTGCTCACCCGCGCGGTCGGTGGTGCGAAGGACGTAGGTGCAGGGACCAAAACCCCCACTACGCTGACGCTGGGTGTACCACTCACAGAGCTGCTGAGGGGTGGGGACGTCGCGAGAACGCTGCTGCTGCTGGCGCTGACCACCCCCAGTGCTGCTCCGCTGCGAAGCGCCACTCCGACCACCTCCACCACCTCCACCCCCGCCACCTCCACCTCCGCCACCACCGCCGCCCCCGCCAGTACCGCCGCCGCCTCCGACGCCTCCACCTCCACTGCCGCCACCAGTACCTCCACCCCCGCCACCACCTCCACCGCCACCCCCACTCCCTCCGCCGCCTCCACCTCCACCTCCACTGCCCCCGCTAGCTCCACCCGCGCCCTTGCCCCCCTTGCCCTTGCTTGGGCGGCGTCTCCCGCTAGGGGCAGACGCCGCACCGACCGACTCAAGACCAACGAGGTCGGCCGCACCGGCAGAGGCGACAGAGGGCAAGAGAGGGGAAGGAGAACACCCCTCAAAGATGGGGGTGCGAGGGTCACCACGAGAGGCTCCTACAGCGACGATGCTCTTCTCCGCTGCTAGGAGGGCCTTCTCTAAGAGTTTGACAGTGAGAGTGGTGGGACAGACCGAGAGGAAGTGGTCCCTGACTACACGAAGGGAGTCAGGGAGGCGGGTGACTAGAAAGTAGAGAGTGATGTACATGGGGGGGGGGGTTCTTGGCGCAGAACTCAGCAGGAAGCGCGGCGCGGTAGCGGGTGTCACTAGTGCAGAGGTGCGTAATGAGGTCAGCGACTGTGGGAAAGGCAGCAAGGTCAGGGAAGAGGAAGGGTAGCATGAGGCGGCTCAGTGCAGCAGTGGCAGGGGAAGAGTAGCGCGCAACTACAGCGCCGTACAAGGTCTGAGCACTCACGTACTGACTAAAGTGCGCGCGCTCAGCGGTAGGCAGGTGGCGACGCACAGCAAGATGTGCAGCAGCATCGCGTGTGGCCCACTGGGAGCGAACAGTGGGGTCAGCATCAGCAGTAGGGGCAGGGACGGCGCCAGAGGTGAGGTCAAAGAGAGAAAGACCGTCTGCCCTATCGCACTGTAAGAACAGCTGCAGGTCGTCGACCCAGACCTCAAAGTCAATGGCACGACCCTCAGCGTCAAAAGCTAGGACACTAGGGGTAGCCATGACAGCAGTAGACTAGCAGTAGTGACTGTAGGACAGGGGCAGTGCACTGACAGAGGTGCCGTTCTCACCAGACAGGGCGGTTCGGGCAGCTCAGCAGCATAGCAACACGGCAACACTGCTGCTCGGCCGGCCCAGCAGCAACAGCAGCTCCGCGGGACCAGCGGCTCGGCTCCTCAGACGGCTCGGGCGGCTCGGGCGGCGCAGGCGGCTTGGGCGGCTCAGGCGGCTCGGGCGGCTCGGGTACTCAGCGACATAGGCGGCTCGGGCGGCTCGGCTCCTCAGCGGCTCAGCGGCTCGGGTACTCAGCGGCACAGGCGGCTCGGGCAGCGTAGGCGGCTCGGGCGTCTCGAGTGGCGCAGGTGGCACGGGCGGCTCGGGCGGCTCAGGTGACTCGGGCAGAGCGGGCGGTGCAGGGCGGTGGGGCCGCAGTGGAGAATGGCGGCAGGGCCGCAACGAAGGGCGGCAGAGCCGCGACGAAGGGCGGCAGAGGCCGCGACAAAGGGCGGCAGGGCCGCCAAGAAGGGCGGCGGGGCCGCGTCAAGAGAGGCGGCGGGGCCGCAAAGCAGGGTGGCGGGGCCGCGACAAAGGGCGGCAGGTGCCGCAACGAGGGGCGGCAGGGCCGCGACGACAGAGGCGGCGGGGGCCGCGACGAAGGGCGGCAGGGCCGCGTCGAGAGAGGCGGCGGGGCCGCGACGAGGGGTAGCGGGGCCCCGACGAAGTTCGGGGCCGCGAAGTAGGGCGGGGCCGCAAGGAGAGAGGCGAGGCCGCGACAAGAGAGGCGGGGCCGCGACGAGAGAGGCGGGGCCGCGTCAGAGAGGCGGGGCCGCGACGAGAGAGGCGAGGCCGCAACGAGAGAGGCGGGGCCGCGACGAGAGAGGCGGGGCCGCGACGAGAGAGGCGGGGCCGCGACGAGAGAGGCGGGGCCGCGACAGAGGGCGGGGCCGCGACGAAGGGCGGAGCCGCGACGAAGGGCGGGGCCGCGACGAGAGAGGCGGGGCCGCGACGAAGGGCGGGGCCGCGACTAGAGAGGCGGGGCCGCGACGAAGGGCGGGGCCGCGACGAGAGAGGCGGGGCCGCGACGAAGGGCAGGGCCGCGACTAATCGACGGGCGGCAGGGCCTCTAGGGCAGCTCGACAATAAGAGAGAGGGCCCGGAGCGCGACTCAGGGCGAGCGCGCTTCGGGCAGGAAAAAAGATCGATGTGGTGGGCCCTATGCACAGTTCCCACAGGGGAACCTGCTCGATACCATGAGAAAAGTAGAACGAGAATGAATGAACTATGGAATGAAAGTGATACAAGTATGCAACCCTAGAAGTGTGTACCCCCTATGGGCTACCCCACTATAGCCTACAGAATATTATAATTTGACAAAGCCGATGTTCCTAAAAAATTTTAAACACTGCTTCGAGATCTACTAAGTGTTGCTGCTTGTCGCGACTGTAAACGAGGATGTCGTCGAGGTAAACTATCACGCATTTATCTAAGCGTGGCCTAAACGCCTCGTTCATGGTCATCTGGAATGTTGCGGGCGCGTTGGTCAGCCCAAAGGGCATTACCGTGTACTCGAACGACCCGTACCTAGTCCTAAATGCTGTCTTGGCGCAATCCGACGGTTCGACCCAAATCTGATGGTAACCCCCCCCATAAGTCTATTTTCGAAAATACCTGTGCTGTTCGCAGTTGGTCGATCAGTTCGTCGGCGCGGGGAATGGGGTACCGCGATTTGACTGTTACCCTGTTAAGCGCTCGGTAATCGATGCACATGCGAAACCCTCCGTCTTTTTTTGGTGTGAACAGGATCGGAGCGGCGAACGGTGACGAGCTCGGTCGGATAAACTGCTTCTCTAACAAATAATCTAACTGCTTCCTCAGTTCGTCGAGCTCGGGCTATGTCAGCCTGTTTGGCGCTGTACAGTTGGCTGTGCCCCCGGTTCTAACTCGGTCCTATGGTCATGCGCCCGCTGAGGTGGCAGCCCTTGCGGTAAGTCGTCTGGAAAAATCCTCGGGTACCGTTTCAACAGTTCCTGAAGTTCGGGCGGTACTGCTGCCAACAGTTTCTGAAAATCGCTCGGCTGCTCCTCTTCTTCCACTAATGCTATATCCACTGCGTACACGTTAGCTCCAGCGGCGACAACCCGTTTCATCGTGATGGCGTTGACGTGGACCGTTGAAGACTCGGGCGATTGCCAGCGAGGTAGTTCGACCCAGTTACCACTACTTCGCACGGTGCAGCTACCCGTCGTCCAGTCAATTCGCGGGTTATACCGTCGCAGCCAATCACGCCCCAATAAAATATCGTGCCCATCCAGTGTTGTTGCGAGCATTTCCTGTGTAAACCCGAAATTCCCTCCGCAGCGGACTTTTACTTGCTCCACCTTTTCCCGTATGGCCAGTGGCGTGCCGTCGACTAAGCGTGCGTCTATCTCAGGTAAGCAACGGTTAAGTGTTAACTGTGGTTTTCGTGCGGTTGCGGTATTAACTAAATTGTGACTCGCTCCTCCATCAATAAAAATCTTCACTGCTGCTCCCTGTATTTTCTCGTGGATCAGTACTGGGCAATCCGTCGCTGTACCCTCCTTATTCATCCGAGCCCGATCGATGACGTGAATCGGTACTGTGACTTGGTGAGGGTCGGTGCGGTTGGGCGAGCAGGCAGTCTCGTCGGTAGTTGGCCCAACTTCTTCTGACTGCTGGCGTTTCCCTGCCACTGAGACTCCCTCCCCTGCTCTGCTCCTCGGCGCCTCAGCTCCTCTGGGCATTCGCTCTTGCGATGGCCCGGCCTGTTGCAAGCAAAGTAGCGCCCCTTAAACGGTGCGGCAGCTGCATTCGTTGCAACGGGGTGTACAGTGGCGTGCTCGGTCGGTCCCCGAGGGCGATGTCCGTAGTAGGACCCCGGTCTCGGTCGGCGTAGAATGTCAATTTTCTCGGCGAGCGCGAGAATCTCGTTGAAGTTGGAGAGTCCGCGCAGCATGATTTCGTGCGAGATATCCGGCTTCAGCCCTCTGACGTAACGGTCCACCCGCCCCGCTTCGTGCATGTAGCCGACCTGCTCGCAAAGTGCGAGAAAACCGCTCGTATAATCTTGAACCGACCCGAGCTGCCGCCAAGTGCGCAGTCTCTGACGCGCCGAAATGGAAGCCGCAATCGGCTCGAAGCGCGCCCGAAGCCCTGCGCACCACGCATCCCACGTGCTGTATTAGGCGATCTCGCAGAACAAACTCCAGGTGTCAGCTGGACCCGTGGGCCCTTCCTCGTGCGACGGTGGCTCGTAGGCGCATGGCGACGTCACGATGACTCGCCACCAGTCCATGGTGGGGCCCCTTAGCAGCGAAACTGCATACCGAATCTTTGCGGCGTCCGACTCGACGTAGTTCGCGTCGAAGAAGACGTTCATCGTGAAGACCCACGATTGAACCGTCGGACCTCCACGTTGGCTTGGGTCGAAGCAGGGCGGGCGTTGTGGCTTGAGCGGCATTGGTGCCATAATGGCCTGTTCGCCACTTGCCGCCGCGAATTCCACGTGCCGACGGGCTTCACGGGGCTCCCGCGGGCTTGGTGCGACCCTGCTTCCTCCCATGCCAGGCATCGGCTGGGCGACGCCATCACTGGCTGCGCCTGAGCGTTGTCCCATGCTGTCGTGTTTCGTTGGTGTGCCGGACGAAATGATGATCGGCTCGTTCGATTGTGCAGATGCATTTGTCGGTGCGTGTGATGTCGCTGGAATGTTCACCGTGGATTGTTGACGGGCGGAGTCACGTTCCGCCGTGAGCGTCCCGATTTCGAGCGCCGAGTCTTCAAGTTCGCGCACGAGACGATCAAGCTGCTCCTGCGTCAATGTGGCAAGCGTGAAATCGGCCATGGCGGGGGTGTCGGGCGAGCTCAGCGAGAGTCTTGGTCGTGGCCGTGCGTGCTTACGAGAGAGCACTACGAGCGGCGGTGCTGTATTGCTGAGAGACGTCTACCCCCCCCAAAAATTGAGATAGTGGGGAAGCGAAAATGTGGGTGCGGTCCGAGAGGAGATCGTAGGCTCTGAATACCAAGTGTTACGAGTGCAATTCAGTGAATGAACGAGAATTGCACTATCGAAGCAAGAATCCAATGAGCAAAGGCATGAGCGAAGAATATATAGCGAAACTACAGTGGTAACGGTAATGGACTGTGGTTGTCGCGCAACGGGCCTGGGACTGAGTTTTGGGAAAGTGTCGAAGCGGAGGCCCGAAGTGCGAGTTACCAGCCGAGCCGTGAGGTTGGGGTGCGATGTGCGAAAGTGGCGGGCTGATTGTCGATGCGAGGATCGCGAGTGGTAACGGTGCTGACTGTGGTGCTACAGTGATGTACGCGTTGAGCAGGGATGCGAAGTAAGGAAAAGTGATTTTCCTTACAGTGATAACCATTTTGCATTTGGCTAAAGTTAATGTTTTTTTTTTTTTTGAAAGGAAGGTAAACGAACGGTAATTGAACAATTTTATATCGCCTCTGTTTTCCTCACGAACCGTGTTTCCAAAAAGTTCAATACGGTTCCGTTTCGTTTGCGATGTCGCATGGTTATTCACAAGCAGAGTGCGAATCCCAACGACGTATTGTTTTTGCAAAGATAACTACTACAACGGGAGATAGACTACAGGGTAGGATCGCAGAGTTCGTTCCTCAGTCGTTCACTTGCGCATTCACAGGGAAAGTTGATAAGAGTTCACTAGCAACAGTTAACAACAATAGATTGAAAATGGCAACGCATCGTTGTCTACATCAGGAGCTAGCATACAAGCAAGTCGACTGCTAGCGCACGGTCAACCGCGTTCCAGCACGACATGGTCGACCGCGCTCCAGCAGTGCAAAGTCGCGATATGCCAGCGCTGCAAGTCGACGGCGTGCCAACGCTGCAGCAAGGCGGCTGCACAACGTTTCACCCGCAGGACAGCAGCGCACTCGCTTCGCAGGTGCTCGCAGTTGATTGGCGTGCTGTGCCTCGTCACCTGCACAATGCAGACGCCAAATATACCACATGCCCACGTCTGCACCTGATCCTTTAGGTCGAATTCGCCAAAACCACCGAGGTCGACTTCACGCACTACCATAGAGGTCGGCTTCGCCAAAACCACCTTGGCGGCTGTCGCGCACCTCCGCAGAACTTCGTCGCCAAGGTAACTTGGTCGACCTGGAAACCACCAGGTCGGCGTCGACTTCTTTGGGGAAAGTCGACCATAAGTTGTACGTGCTCGTTGACTGCCCAAGTCGAGGATCACCAAAGTCGGCCACTACCCAGGTCGGCGCCACTCCTCTTTGTGCCCGTCGACCGCCTACGTCGACGACCACCACCTGTCGACTTCCCCAAGTCGATCACACCCCCGGTCGACCAGCTCCAGGTCGACCAGACCAGCCGTCAGGCGACCACACCAAGTCGGCTGCATCATGTCGGAGTCCTTCTCAGGTCGACGTCTCCCCTCGTTGACTACGAGGGTGAAGTCGGCTGCCTCATCGGCAGCTTAGCAGTGGCCCTTGTGCAGGTCGACCTAGCCCATCGACCAGCTCGCCCGAGTCGGCGTCGCCCACTGCTGTAAGTCGGCTGCACCTCCCGCACACCCGACGACGAAGTCGGCTCCGCCCAAGTGAGGACGGGGCCAACCACAACCCCCGTTGACAGTTCCGACTATAGGACCCACCGGTAAGGAGGACCCACGGGACTCTCTAACGGCACTGTAACTCTAATCATTGAGCAACCTGAATGTTTTTTCACATTTGGGTGACTAATGTTGAAATACACCTATCAAATCGGCTTGGTTCGTGCGCAAAGATAAGTTCGACACCTATGATTAGTACCGTATTTGCCGACAAATGCATAGAATGCGCATAATTTCCCATAGGCGTAGGAAAAGGCATTATACAACCTGAAAGTTTTCGCATATTTGGGTGGCTCATGTTCAAATACACCTATCAAAGCAAAATCGGCTTGGTTCGTGCGCAAAGAATGTCAGAATCAACAGTGCAGGAAATGACTAGAAGCGAGGCAATACATGTTGTCAGAATGTTATATTATCTAGCCTGCAGTGGGGTGCTCTATAGCGAGTACAACCCAGTTAGGGTTTGCTATTTGTATCTCAACTGCTGCTAGTGAACCCCTCTCTTACTGTTTCTAACTTTCTGTCTGCTAAACTTCGACATGCTATCAGAGCAGGTCGACCCCCTTGGGTCGATCCTGTGGGTGGGCCCCACCCGATGCTTCCGCTGTGCTTCTACTGTCACGCGCCCCTGGCGCGTGGCCCTTACTTCCTGCCGCGCGCCCCGAGCGCGCGGCGTTTTTTCATCCCGCCGTGCGCTTGGGGCGCGCGGCGGTTTTCTGCCCGCCGTGCGCCCTGAGGCGCGCGGCGGCTTTCTGCCCCGTCACTCCGCGCGTCGCCCCCGGGAGGCGCTGCGGCGGGCGACGGGGACCCGGGCGTCGCCCCTCGTTGCCCGTCGTGGCCTGCACGACCTATGTAGGGCCCGCGCGCGGCTCGTCTAGCCTGCGCGCGGCCCGTACGGGCTGCGCCTAGCCAGGGCGCGCCTCAGACCGCCCGCGCGCGGCTCGTATGGGGTGCGCCAGGCCCGTGGGCGGCCCGTTCTTCTCTGCCCCTGCGCTGCCCGGTGTCACCCGTGCTTCTCACGGCGCCCCACCCCTGCTGCTGCCCGTTCACCTGGATTAGGGTTTGGGGGTGGGGGTTATGGGTGTGCAGTTTCTGTGTGCCGTCCCCTGCTCCTCCTCCTCCTCCGTCTCCCAGTGCTGCAGCTGCCGCTGAGGGGGGTGGATCTGTTGGAGCCATCAGAGTGGTACTAAGGGGTGAAGGGGGAGTGGAGCTCGAGGTGAAGTAGTGGGTGTGTGGGGGGTGTGTGGGGCAGTTGGAGGAGGCTGAGAGGAGGCTGCTGTCTTGTCGTCCGCAGCACCTGTAGTCCGGGGCGCTGTCCTGGTAGCCCAGAGAGCCTGCTGCGCCTGTCGCCCATGGGTCCGTTGCTCCTGTAGCTCTTCGTAGCCCGTGAGCCAGTTACTCCAGTAGTCCGGGGCGCTGTCCCGGTAGCCACTGTGCCAGCCGCTCCTGTTGCCCCTGTGTCTGCAGCTTCAGCCGTCGTCTCCCATCTTCTCTCCTCTCACAGTCCCTCCTCTTCCTCACTTGCCCGCTACGACTACCACTAGCTTTGCTCATAATTGTGAACTATTGCTATGCTTGCTCATTGTGCTGATTACACCCCACTTTGGCTATGGGGGTGTGTCAGAATGTTATATTATCTAGCCTGCAGTGGGGTGCTCTATAGCGAGTACAACCCAGTTAGGGTTTGCTATTTGTATCTCAACTGCTGCTAGTGAACCCCTCTCTTACTGTTTCTAACTTTCTGTCTGCTAAACTTCGACACATGTTTGTATAGGCTAACCCTAATTGGGGTTGTACCCCGTACTGAGTAACCCACTATAGCCTAGCAAGTAGAATGCATTTTCACACACCCACATAGGCTAAGTGGGGGACAATCAGATGGTCACAAAACCAGTCAAGCAAGAGAACAAGCAAAGCAAAGCTCAGGGTGGATCTAAAGGACACCACACAATCTGAGCACAAGCAAGCGGTCACAAGGCCAGTTCACATGCAGAGGTATAATAACAAGGCAGTCTACTGATACAACCTAGCAAGAGTAAATATGCAGGTATAAAGATAAATATCAGTGTACAACAAGTGCAAGTCAAGCAACCAGCAGGTGAGGCAGAGTGAGCACAAGCCCAAGAGTAGTGCAGAAACGCTGATGATCACTAGGCAGAAGGGCCTTGGTGAACACATCAGCAGTGTTGGCCCGCGAGGCCACGTAGGGAAGGCGGAGCTGACGACGCTGCTGCAGCTCACGTGCAAGGAAGTAGCGAAGAGCAATGTGCTTCGTTCTGTGCTCCAGTCTTTGCTCGCGACACAAGGCAAGCATTGCTTTGTTGTCGACATACAGAACTGGAGGAGAACGAGGCTGCTCCCCCAAGTCGGTCAGCAGGTAGGTCAGCCAGCGTAACTCCTGTGCAGCCATGGCCTCAGCGTAGATCTCGGCCTCACAGCTGGAACCAAGCATTGAAGTCGAGCGAGTGGACCTCCACGAGTCAGAGCCAAGTCTGAAGGTGTACCCCTGTGACAAATGCTGAGTCGCCTGGTCGTCGGCTCAAGAAGCATCGGAGTATCCTGTGAGTACCACCACCAAGCGTCGACCCAAGGGCAAACTCACCCCCGACGGACGGAGGACAGGCAGGGTCAGGGTCAGAAACGAGACTCGCAAGGTAGTCTAGGCGGTACGCCGCAACAAAGTCAACTAGCTCAGCGACTAAGGCAGACGCAGCAGGAGACGAGAATGTAGGGTCCGTTACAACCGTTGCAAGAAAACGAGTAACAGTCGAACTGGACACACGAGCAAGGTTAGACGGAGGGTCAGCAAAAACAGGAAGAGAAGACAAAGGAGGTGACGGCAGGACAACACGCTATGGAAGAGAGGAAGGACGGAGTGTCATATCGTGAGTGCAGCTTCAGTATCAGTTTTCAACTGAGAAAGGTTAGAAGGATTTATCCGAGGCCGATTCGACTTCTCTTGGGCCTGGAACCTTCCACTAAGCCTTTGCAGCTGTGTAGGCTTCATCTCTGGGGAACAGGAAGCCTTTAAAAAGTGCTTCTGGGAGAGAATATTAACTCCTCGGAACGCTCGACCCGTATTAGCGCTCTGGAGCAGGGTCCCCATAATACCCGGTACCGGTTTAATTTATGACTCTCCCTTAGTAAAGGCTTGAAACCCACGAGGAGTAATATTCTTACTTGTCGGGGTATACGGCAGGAGTTTCCCGGTCGGTGCAGGGTTTTGTTTCACAGATCCTCCATTAGTCTCGGCGATTTCCCCTGGTGTCGGCTGGTCGTGACGTTTTAAATTTGTGCCACCATATTCTCCTTTTTTCGCCCTCTCCGAAGTTGCCACGTTGTCCGTTTTCTGCTTCGGGGGTGCCGCACTGTTCTTGTCCTTCAGCTCCGCACACCTTTGAGGAAATTAGAACGAGAAAATGGAATGAACTATGAATGAAGTGAGTACATAAAGGATACCCTAATTGGGTTGTACCCCCTATGGGATACCCCACTATAGCCTACACAACAGCAAAAGCTATAATGTTCTAACACACCCCCATAGGCAAAGTGGGGGAGAACAAGGGGTCACAAGACCAGTCAAGCAAAGCACAGCAAAGCTCAGGGTGGATCACAAAGTCACCACACATTCCGAGCACAAGTTCAAGGCCAGAAGGCCAGTTCACATGCAGAAGCACACACACACACATATATATGTATATATATATATATATATAAGAGGCTAAGCAAGGAAGAGCAAGAGTATATATATGTGACAGTACAAGCAAAGGTCAAGAAGTGAGCAAGTGAGGCAAGACAGGTACAAGACCAAGCTGAGTACAGAAGCGCTGATGATCACAAGGCGCAAGTGCCTTGGTGAAAACATCAGCAGTGTTGGCCTCAGAAGCCACGTACGCAAGCCGCAACTGAGCTCGCTGCTGTAGCTCACGAGCAAGGAAGTAGCGAAGAGCAATGTCCTTTGTTCTGTGCTCCAGTCGCTGCTCTCGACACAAGGCCAGCATGGCCTTGTTGTCTACGTACAGGACTGGAGGAGAACAAGGCGGCTCTCCAAGGTCGGTCAGAAGGTAGGTGAGCCAGCGAAGCTCCTGGGCTGCCATGGCCCCGGCGTAGATCTCAGCCTCACAACTGGAGCCGAGAACAGAAGACGAGCGAGTATCCCGCCACGAAACAGAGCCGGAACCAAGGCTGAAGGTGTAACCCTGTGATGACCGCTGCGTAGCCTGGTCGTCAGCCCAAGAAGCGTCCGCGTGCCCAGTGAGGACCACTGGACTACGCCCTCTAAGCACTAGCCCCATGCCCGACGTACTGCACAAGTAGCGCAACACCCTCTTCGCTGCAGCCATGTGCTCTGGTCGGTGTCTCCCAGGAGCAACATAGCGTGCAAGAATGCTAAGAGGGTATGCAAGGTCAGGTCGTGTGTAGGTCATCAGGTACATGAGGCAGCCAACAAGCTTTGGATACGGGCCACTTGACTCTACGGACTCATCCGAAGGCAGAGCTGAGAGTGAGTGGCGAGTAGGCAGAGGAGTGGCCTGAGGCGAGGAGTACGTGAAGCCGAAGCGCTGAAGGGCCTGCTGCACCATGTGTGACTGAGTCAAGGTAATGGTGCGGCGTGCTCTGTCCCAGGTGATCTGCAAGCCAAGGTAGCTGCGCAGTTCACCCAGGTCTGTGCACGTGTGTCTCTTCTGCAGCTCGGACTTCACGTAGGCGAGTCTAGTAGTGTCAGCTGTGGCAAAGACCAAGTCGTCGACGTACACGAGGATGTAGAACGGCGGCAGAGAGGTGTCGGTGCGCAGAAACAGCGACGGGTTGGCAGTAGAAGTAGCAAACCCAAGAGCCGCAAGTGTAGTCCTCAGTGTGTCGTGCCACTCATGTGGCGCCTGGCGGAGACCGTAGACTGGACGCCGGAGACTCCACTGGGTACCAAGAGGGAAAGACCCAGTGAAGCCAAGTGGACAGCGCAGCCAGATCTCCTCGTGCAGGCTGCCCTGCAAGAAAGCAGTGTTGAAGTCAAGAGAGTGCAGCTCGTAGTCACGGTGTGCAGCAACGTGCAGCAGTACCCGAAGAGTGGTCATCTTTGGGGTGGGGGAGAAGGTCTGAAAGTAGTCAACTCCGTGCCGCTGACTGAAGCCACGAGCTACGTAACGCGCCTTGAAGACAGGCGGAGAGCCCGGCGGCCGCTTCACCCTGAAGATCCACATGCCACTGACGATGTTCGCCCCAGGAGGGGGGACAACGTCAACGTAGGTGCCTGTGGACTTCAAAGAAGCCATCTCTGCATCCATAGCTGCCTACTACTGAGAGGAGTAGGTACCCTCTATCGCCTCCGCGTAAGAGCGCGGAGTCGGGATGTCAAGTGCATCCGGGTCTCCCTCAGGGGTAAGCAGTACGGACACGAGATGAGGTGAAGCAGCAGCCAGATACTGGAACTCCTCCTGCCTGTCCTCAAGGACGTCCGTGCCAAGGGCACACTTACCCCCGACAGACGGAGGACAGACAGACGCAGACTCAGCGACAAGACTAGTAGCGTAGTCTAGGCGACAGCAAGCAGCAAAGTCGACGAGCTCAGTAACGAGAGCAGACGCAGCAGTAGACTCGAAAGAAGGGTCAGTGACGACAGTAGCCAGGAGACGCGTGACAGTAGGACTGGCAGCACGAAGAGAGTCCGACTCCGGGTCGGCAAGTGCAGGAAGAGAGGACTCAGGAGGAGAAGGCAAAGGGGCACGCAGAGGAGCAGTAGACGGACGTAGAGACATCCGGTGCGTGCCAGGGACAGGAGGAGGACGCTGACGCGAACCGCGACCACTAGCGCGAGCAGCACGAACAGGCCACGCAGGACGAGACGCAGGCTCACGACGCTCAGTAAGACCTCCAGTAGGACCAGCGTAGGGAGAAGGAGCAGGCAAAGGGGAGGCAGGCTGTAGTTGTGACTGTGACGGGACAGGCTGTGGACCCTCTAAGGGAGGAGGAGGACCAGTAGAAGGTGGACGACCAAGAAACTGCTGCAGGAGTGGAACGAAGTACGGCCGAGGCCGCGTGGCGACGCCAGAAGCAGCAGGGACAGCACCAGTACCCCCAGCAGGAGTACCCGCTCCAGCAGCACCACCAGCAGCTCCAGAACCTCCAACAGCACCAGGAGCACCCCCAGCAGGACCGCCAGTGGTAGTCTCAGCGCCAACACCCTCAGCAGCACCAACTCCAGTCGAACCTGCAGGCCCAGCAGCTCCAGTACTCCCAGGACGAGCACCTCCGGGAACCGCGACAGCAGCACCTTCAGTAGCCGACGAACCTCCAGCACCAGCAGCACGGCTCCAGCGCCGGGCAAACCACTCGCGCAGCTCCAGTGGGGAGAGTGGCTCCCGGCGAGACGAAGCACCCGGAGAACCTCCAAGAAGAGCACCTCCGGGCTTAGCACCCCCAGGCCCAGCACCCCAAGGCTCAGCACCCCCAGGCGTAGCACCCCCAGGCTCAGCACCCCCAGGCTCAGCACCCCCACGCTCAGCACCCCCAGGCTCAGCACCCCTAGGCTCCGCACCCCTAGGCCCAGCACCCCCATGCTCGGCACCCCTAGGCTCTGCACCCCCAGGCCCAGCACCCCCAGGCTCAGCACCCCTAGTCTGAGCACCCCCATTCTCAGCACCCCTGGGCTCAGCACCCTCAGCAGCACCAGAGTCACCAGTGACCTCGATAGGCTCGACTGCGTCTACCTGGGACACACCTGAAGGGGCAGGACCCTGAGGGGGGAGGGGGTCTACCGGGGGGGGACCTGGTACAAGGAAGAGCGGGGGCGGGGGGAGGGACGGAGTGCGGTAGGGGAAGAGGCGGTTGTAGGGGATCGACTCGTCAAACGTGACGTCCTGGGAGGACAGAACACGGCGAGAGGTGGGGTGGTAGAACTGCCACCCAGACGCGTCGGGGGGGAACCCCAGGAAGACGCAAGGAGCAGCGCGAGGGGACAGTTTGTCCGCAGACAAGTTGCGGACAAACGCCCGAGATCCCCAGACCCGGAAGGCCGACGCATCGCCAACCTTCCCCGTCCACAGCAGGGCTGGGGAGGTCTCCGGCCTGGAGACCCTGGGGTGAAGGTTGATCTGATGCGCCGCGTACCTGACCGCAAACGGCCACAGAAAATGGGGGGCATCCGCATGCATCATAGACGTACGAGCGACGTCCATGACCATGCCAATGCGGCGCTCAGCAATCCCATTTTGCTGCGGTGACTCCGGAAGCGTGAAGGTCTGACGGATGCCTCGTGCACGACAGTAGGCTCGCAGAAGGCCAGAGGAGAACTCTCCGCCTCTGTCCGAGTGCAGACGCAGAACAGGAAAGTCCGAGCCAAAGCTCTGCGTGAGCTGGAGACGAGCTGTGCGGATCCAGTCGATCAGCACCTCAGTGACATCACCCTTGCTGCGCAAGGGGAAGACTGTGGTGTAACGCGAGTAGTCGTCAACAACGAGCAGGAAGTAGCGCTCGTGACCCTGTCCACGGACGCGGGCTGGGCCCCACACGTCCATGTGAAGCGTCTGCAACGAGGCCTCTGTCGGAGGAAACTGGGAGGCGTGAGGGGCAGCCCGCTGGCGCCCCTTGACACAGGGGACACAGGCAGGGCCAGGGCCCTGAGGAAGGGGAGGGAGGGATCGGGGGTGACCAGACACAAGAAGACGGGAGGCCATGCCCCTGAACTGAAGCATAGAGGGGTGACCAAGACGGTGGTGCCGGAGGAGAGTCTCGTGAGACAAGAGACGACACGAACAGGGGGCAGACTCAGGACCAGACCTGGACGCTGCAGCAAACACCTGACCGGACGAAGTGACTCTACCAGACTCAGTAACGGGAGGAGACGCAGTGGTCAGTGTGTACAGGCTTGACCCCGGCTGACGGGTAAACGCAGCCAGGTGCCGGCCTGTGCTAGCCTCTGTACAGTGCGTCACCCGCTGACGCGCAGGAGTGAACTGGTGCACTCCCCCATCCTGTAGATCAGCACCACTCACCAGGTTCGTAGAGAACGAGGGGAGGTAGAGACCAGACAGGGTGCCAGAGGGAGCCGCCGGACGCGGGAGGACTGTGGAGAAGCGAGAAAGGACAGGACCCCCTGAGGGGTCAGCCAGAGACACAGCAACCGACCGACTCAGCGGTGTGAGTGTGGTGCGGTCCCGAAAGAAGGAGCGAGACGCCCCAGAGTCAAGGGTGAAGGTGAGGGAGGCCAAAGCCGACGTAGTACCTGAGAGCGCAGACTCACCAGTACCTGAGGACGCAGACACACTAGCACCTAGAGCAGGAGCGTCACAAGCACCTAGGGCAGCAGCCGCACCAGTACCTAGAGCAGTAGTCTCAATGCCCGGATCGGGCGAGAAACACCGGTAATAGTCACCCTCATCACTAATAGACACAGCATACATGGCAGAGAGAATAGCATCAAAGTCAAGATCAAAGATGGCAACACCCGCCCTAGACAGCTCGCCCCAGCGAGGGATCTCTGAGGCCTCTGGGAACTGGTGACGCCACGCGTCCGTCAGGCGACCAAAGCAGCGCTGGGCGGGGTGTGCACCCCCACACTGCTCACCCACACGGACGCCGGTGCGCAGGACGTAGGTGCACGGACCAAAACCCCCACCCCGCTGGCGTGCAGTGTACCACTCACGGAGCTGCTGAGGGGACAGGGTCCCACGACCGCGCTGCAGCGGCTGGCGCGAGGCACCACCGGAGCCACCCCTCTGCGAAGACCCGCGACCGGCTCCACCGCCACCCCCACCGCCTCCGCCGCCTGCGCCGCCTCCGCTACTACCGCCACCTCCGCCGCCGCCTCCACCGCCGCCTCCTCCGCCACCTCCGCTCCCACCGCCACCGCCGCCGCCGCCTCTGCCTCCACTGCCGCCGCCGACCCCCCCACCCCCACCTCCACTCCCACCGCCACCCCCACTCCCCCCACCGCCTCCACCTCCACCTCCACCGCCCGCTCCTCCAGCTCCCGTGCCCCCCTTGCCCTTGCCAGTGCGGCGTCTCCCGCTAGGGGCAGACGCCGCACCGACCGACTCAAGACCAAGGAGGTCGGCCGCAGCAGCAGAGGCAACAGAGGGCAGCAGGGGGGAGGGGGAACACTCCTCAAAGATGGGGGTGCGCGGGTCACCTTGAGAGGCTCCTACAGCGACTATACTCTTCTCCGCTGCTAGGGCCTTCTCGAGGAGGTCGACAGTGAGTGTGGTGGGACAGATTGAGAGAAAGTGGTCCCTGACTACGCGAAGGGAGTCAGGAAGGCGAGTGACTAGGAAGTACAGAGTGATGTACATGGGGGGGGGGGGGTTTGGCGCAGAAGTCAGCAGGAAGTGCAGCGCGGTAGCGAGTGTCACTAGTGCGGAGGTGCGTAATGAGGTCAGCTACGGTGGGTAAGGCAGCAAGGTCAGGGAAGAGGTACGGTAGCATGAGACGGCTCAGTGCAGCAGTGGCAGGGGAGGAGTAGCGTGCGACTACAGCGTCGTACAAGGTCTGAGCACTCTTGTACTAACTAAAGTGCGCACGCTCAGAGGTAGGGAGGTGGCGACGCACAGCAAGACGTGCAGCACCGTCGCGCGTGGCCCACTGGGAGCGAACCGTGGCGTCAGCATCAGCAGCAGGGGCAGGGGAAGCGCCAGAGGTAAGGTCAAAGAGAGAGAGGCCGTCTGCCCTATCGCATTGTAAGAACAGCTGCAGGTCATCTACCCAGACCTCAAAGTCAATGGCCCGACCCTCAGCGTCAAAAGCGAGGACACTAGGGGTAGCCATGACGACAGACGCGTAACAGTGCAAACAGTAGGGTGAGGGCAGTGCAGTGAAAAAGGTGCTGTGCTCACCAGACTGGGCAGACCGGGCGGTCTGGAAGTAGGGCAGCTCGGCGGCCGGTGGCTCGGCTGCTGGGCGGCTCGGCTGCTGGGCGGCTCGGCTGCTGGGCGGCTCGGCTGCTCGGCGGCTCGGCTGCTGGGCGGCTCGGCTGCTGGGCGGCTCGGCTGCTGGGCGGCTCGGCTGCTCGGCGGCTCGGCAGCTCGGCGGCTCGGCGGCTCGGATGCTGGGCTGCTCGGCGGCTCGGCTGTGGGGCGGCTCGGCGGCTCGGCTGCCGGGCGGCCCGGCGGCTCGGCGGCTCGGCTGCTGGGCGGCTCGGCGGCTAAGTGGCTCGGGTGCTGGGCGACCCGGCGGCCGGGTGGCTCGGTGGCGCTGGCTCAGGGCGGCGCGGCGGTCGTAGGTAGAGCGGCGGGCGGGCCGCAGGTAGGGCGGCGTGCGGGCCGCAGGTAGGGCGGCGGTAGGGCCGTAGGTAGGGCGGCGGTAGGGCCGTAGGTAGGGCGGCGGGCGGGCCGCAGGTAGGGCGGCGGGTGGGCCGCAGGTAGGGCGGCGGTAGGGCCGCAGGCAGGGCGGCGGAAGGGCCGCAGGTAGGGCGGCGGGCAGGCCGCAGGTAGGGCGGCGGGATGGCCGCAGGTAGGGCGGCCGGTGGGCCGCAGTTAGGGCGGCGTGTGGGCCGCAGGTAGGGCGGCGGGTGGGCCGCAGGTAGGGCGGCGATAGGGCCGCAGGTAGGCGGCGGTAGGGCCGCGGGCGGACCGTAGGTAGGCGGCGGTAGGGCCGCAGGCGGGCCGCAGGTAGGGCGGCGGGTAGGGCCGCAGGTAGGGCGGCGGGTAGAGCCACAGGTAGGGCAGCGGGCGAGCCGCATGTAGGGCGGCGGGCGGACCGTAGGTAGGGCGGCGATAGGGCCGCAGGTAGGGCGGCACGCGACGCCGCTAGGGAGGCGCCGGGCCGTGCGGCGACGGGCCGGGACAGGCGGCGCGGGGCCGGGACGGGCGGCGCGAGGGCGCCGTCGGGCCGAAACGGGCGGCGCGAAGGCGCCGACGGGCCGGGAAGGGCGGCGCGAGCCGCAGCGAAGGGGCGGCGCGGGCTGCAGCAAAGGGCGGCGGGGCCGCGGGTAGGTCGCGGGGAGGCCGCTATTGCGGCTCGACAACGTAAGAGCCCGGAGCGCGACTCGGACCGAGCGCGCTTCGGGCAGGAAAAAAAAATGATCGATGTGGTGGGCCCTAGGCACAGTTCCCACAGGGGAACCTGCTCGATACCATGAGGAAATTAGAACGAGAAAATGGAATGAACTATGAATGAAGTGAGTACATATAGGAAACCCTAATTGGGTTGTACCCCCTATGGGATACCCCACTATAGCCTACACAACAGCATAAGCTATAATGTTCTGACAACCTTCTCTTCATTTTCCAACACGCCAAGATACGATGTCCTGTAGCGCCGCAAAATTTGCACGTCTCATTATTTGCTAGCCGCTGCTCCACATCGCCCTCGTCGTTCTCCATCGGATCGGCAGTCGTGGGTGGTGCCAATCGCCCCATGCCACTAGTTGGCTTGTTGCGTCGTGTTCCGTAGTAGCTACTGTTCAACGTGTCGAACTGTTCGATCAGTGCTGCTGGAAACTGCGCCCACGTCCCCTCGCCTTGGACTATTCTGTTGTTGATCCACTATAGAGCTGGGCCTTGTAATAGTGTTGCTGCGAGCCGTATGCGCATTGCGTCTTTTGTCGGGGTCGTGCATCCAACTACTTCGAAGTACATTTTGGTGGCGGTTGCCGACTGGTTCGCAAGGAGTTTTTCGAGTCGTGGGAGCGCCGCATGTATTTGCTTATGCTCAGCACGTAACTCCGTGATTTTCTGTACTGAAATATCTCCTTTTCCCTCCATTTGGCGGTTTACAGGAAGATGCGCGACGAAAAAAATCGAATTCTAGGTGCTGGTCGACTTACTGCGAGTCAAGTTGACTTAAGGATCGACGTGCGCGAATTCTGTAGGTCGCGTAAATCTCCCTTGGGCGAAATTCGCGTCCGATCTTGGCTGTTGAGGAGAAAATCAATCTGACGCTCCAAATTCCAACTTTTTTGGGCGAAATTCTCTGGGCCGTTAAGATGAAACTCGATCGAACGGTCGAAACTCCAACCCTTCCACCAGTAAATCTGAGGGGTGTTCGAAAACCGAATCGAGGGGGACTTTGAAAAATTGCGCGGAACTGGTTTTACATACCCGTATTGGCGCTTTCGTCGTCGCCCCCACGGTTTTTTAAAGGCCGGAACTAAGCGGTTGAAGACCTCGCGTGAAAGCTGTCAGAATCCCAACCACAAGACCATTGGGATAAAAGGGCTTGTTTCAGTAGCGGGTCAGTGCGCCCATAACCCCCCAGGCAAACGCGCCTGTAACCCCCCCTAGGATCGATCGGGGATCTCACAGTGTAGCTCTACTGACACCCCCCCACACTGGGAGGCCCAGGACTGAGCATAGTGGCAACGGCCAACATGTGCATACACCGGGATTCGAACCCGAGACCGCTCTGATACCATGTCAGAATCCCAACCACTAGACCATTGGGATACAAGGGCTTGTTTCAGTAGCGGGTCAGTGCGCCCATAACCCCCCAGGCAAACGCGCCTGTAACCCCCCCTAGGATCGATCGGGGATCTCACAGTGTAGCTCTACTGACAAAAACCCGCTCTGATACCAAGTGTGAGGATCTAGGATCGAGCTCAGAAAAGAGAATGTGAATTGAATGATCACCTGGGTACAACACGAGGCTATATATAGGCTCGACACAAGGCCCCGTAACCAGGTGTTACGCGAAGGTTCCGCGGGTCGCGAAGCGTCCCGAACAGATCCTTACCGAATTCGGTAGAAGGCAATTCGGTGGCCGCCGAAAAGCCAGAATTCGGTGCACGCAACCTAGCTCGGTGCTATAACTATAATAAAATATAGGAAAGCACCTAGCCTAGGAAATCAAGCAATTCATGCATGCATATGATTATCCTATGCTAGAAATAGCATAATAAAGTTTAGGCAAACAAGCATAGCTGGCATAAGCCATCGTACTCTCCCACTCAGGCTCAGCAACCCCCAGGCTCAGCACCAGTAGTCTCATCTCCAGAGTCCACAATAGCAGGCTGCTGAGGCGGAGAAGACGACCTTGGTGGAAAACCAGGGGGGGTTTCCAAGCGAGGAGAGCGGCGAGTGGTCGCCGTGTCGTCCGCGCCGGGGTCACCCCCCTCAACTGGGCCAGGCCAGAGGAGTCAGAAGAGATCTCCACATGCTCATTCAAGGGGGGTGGTTCTACCCGAGACACACCTAAGGGAGCAGGACCCTGTGGGGGGAGTGGGTCTATTGGAGGGGGGACTGGTACCAGGAAGAGAGGCGCTAGAGGGACCGGGTGGGACGCGTGCGGGTGTAGCCTCTAAATACAGGCAGACTCGTAGAAGGTGACGTCCTGGGAGGAGAAGACTCGACGCGAACGCGGGTGGTAGAACTGCCACGGCGGGGCGTCAGTGGGGAAGCCAAGGAAGACGCAACGGAGAGTGCAAGAGGAGAGTTTGCTCGCTTTGGCATCGCGAGCAAGGAAGAGCGCGCCCCAGACCTGAAACATCGACGCATCACCAACCTTCCCCATCCACTGGAGTGTGGGCGAGGTCTCTGTTTCAGAGACACGGGCCAGAGGTTGAGCTGATGCGCAGCGTATCAGACCGCAAACGGCCACAGAAAATGGGGAGCAACCGCTGTTGAAGTTCCTAGAGTTTAGTAGGCTTAGGAGCCATAGATTTAGGTGCCTTAGTAGCTTAGGTTTAGGGTTGAAGATGAATGTCGAGAAAGTTGGAAAGGAGAATGAGTGGCTTCACTATAGGTTTGCAAGAACATATAGCAAAGTAACAAAGAAGGTGCACCACCAAACAAAGTTTATAATAACTACACTAACTACAACTATAGGCAGTTACAAATATATTCTGACAACCGCTTGGATCATGGAGGTACGAGCAACCTCCATGATCAAGCCAATGCGACGCTCAGCAATCCCATTTTGCTGAGGAGAGGCCGGAAGCGTGAACGTCTGGCGAACTCGACAGAACTCCTCAAGGAGGCTAGAAGTGAACTCACCGCCCCTGTCAGAGTGCAGACGCAGGACTGGCAAGTCCCGCCGAAACCTCTTGCGCAGCTACTGACAAGTAGCACGGATCGAGGGGATCAAAACACCGCTGACGTCCGCCTTGCGCCGCAAGGGGAAGAGAGTGGTGTAGTGTGTGTGGTCGTAAACCACCAGCAGGAAGTAGCGCTCCTAGTCCGTACCACTGACGGGGGCCGGGCCCCACACGTCCATGTGGAGAGTCTGCAGAGGAGTAGTGGTCGGCGGAAACTCGGAGGAGTGAGGAGCGGCGTGCTGCCGCCCCTCGATGCAGGGAAGGCACGGCGGTGCAGCCGAGCGCGGGAGGGAGGGCAGGGACCTGGGAAGGCCAAAGACAAGGAGATAAGAGTGCATGCTGCAGAGACGCGGCAGCGAGGGGTGACTGAGGCGTTGGTGCCAGAGGAGAGTCTGGTGAGAGATTACCCAACACGAGGAAGACGCTGCATGGCAGGGCGGCACGGGGACAGGGCAGCGCGATGCACGGGCTGCAGGGCAACTAGGCACAGGCTACACGGCAGGGCGGCGTGCGCTAGGCAGGGCAGCAGGGCGTGACTCGCATGCTGCAGCAAGGCACGACGTGCGCTAGGCAGGGCAGCAGGGCGTGACTCGCATGCTGCAGCAGGGCACGACGTGCGGGCTGCAGGGCGCGAGGCGCGGGCTGCAGCAGGGGAGCGCGCTAGGGCAGGCACTGCGAGTAGCTGGAGGGCAGCGCGACTCTGTGCGAGCGGCGCTTTGGGCAGGAACTAGCGGAACTATCGGTGGGCCCTAGAAACCTAACATATTTCTTGCTCGGATACCATGTCAAGATCAAGTGTTTAGGAAATGACTAGAAACAGGGCAGTACAGGTTTGTATAGGCTAACCCTCATTGGGGTTGTACCCTATATTGAGTAACCCAATATAGCCTAGCCAGTAGAATGCATTTTGAGAACGAAAAGTTCGCCACCTATGATTACTGCTGTTTTTGCCGACAAATGTATAAAATGCGCATAAATCCTCATAGGTGTAGGAAAAAGCACAAAACAACATGAAGGTTTTCACATATTCAGGTGTCTCATATACAAATACACCTATCAGAGCAATTTCGGCTTGGTTCGTGCTCAAAGAAAAGCTCGGCACCTATGATTACTTATGTTTTTGCGGACAAATGCATAGAATGCGCATAAATCTCCATAAGCGTAGAAAAAAGAATTGAACAACCTGCATGCTTTTTTATATTTGGGTGCTAATGTTCAAATACACAAATCAAAACAATTTCAGCTTGGTTCGTGCACAAAGGAAAAATTCGGCACCTATGATACTACTATTTTTGCCGACAAACACATGGAATGCACCTAAATTCCCATAGGTGTAGGATTTTTTTTTTTTTTTTTTTCGAAAAACCTAAAACTTTTTTAGAAAAGAGAACGAGAATGATTGAACTATGAAAGATTCGGGTACCAGTACTAACCCTAATTGGGTTGTACCCCTTATGGGCTACCCCACTACAGCCTACACAAATGTATAAACTATAATGTTCTGACACACCCCCATAGGCAAAGTGGGGGAGAACAAGGGGTCACAAGACCAGTCAAAAAAAGCAAAGCAAAGCAAGCTCAGGGTGGATCACAAAGTCACCACACATTCCGAGCACAAGTTCAAGGCCACAAGGCCAGCTCACATGCAGGATTACATATATATATAAGGCTAGACAAGCAAGAGCAGATGTATATATATATATGCAACAGTACAAACAAGGTCAAGGGGTGAGCAAGTGAGGCAAGGTAGGCACAAGACCCAGCTGAGTACAGGAGCGCTGATGATCACAAGGCGCAAGTGCCTTGGTGAAGATATCAGCAATGTTGGCCTCAGAGGCCACGTACGCAAGTCGCAGCTGACCACGCTGTTGTAGCTCACGAGCAAGGAAGTAGCAGAGAGCAATGTGCTTCGTTCTGTGCTCCAGTCTCTATTCTCGACACAAGGCCAGCATGGCCTTGTTGTCTGCGTACAGCACTAGAGGAGAACGAATCGACTCTCCAAGGTCGGTCAGCAGGTAGGTGAGCAAGCAAAGCTCCTGTGCAGCCATGGCCCCGGCGTAGATCTCAGCCTCACAACTGGAGCCGAGAACAGAAGACGAGCGGGTAGCCCGCCACGAAACAGAGCCGGAACCAAGGCTGAAGGTGTAACCCTGTGACGACCGCTGCGTAGCCTGGTCCTCAGCCCAAGAAGCGTCTGCGTGCCCAGTGAGGACCACTGGACTCTGCCCTCCAAGCACAAGCCCCATGCCCGACGTACTGCACAAGTAGCGCAACACCCTCTTCGCTGCAGCCATGTGCTCCGGTCTGTGTCTCCCAGGAGCAACATAGCGTGCGAAAATGCTAAGAGGGTATGCAAGGTCAGGTTGTGTGCAGGTCATCAGGTACATGAGGCAGCCAACAAGCTTTGGGTACGGGCCACTCAACTCTACGGACTCATCCGAAGGCAGAGCTGAGAGCGAGTGGCGAGTAGGCAGAGGAGTGGCCTGAGGCGAGGAGTACGTGAAGCCGAAGCGCTGAAGGACCTGCTGCACCATGTGTGACTGAGTCAGGGTAATGGTGCGGCGTGCTCTGTCCCGGGTGATCTGCAAGCCAAGGTAGCTGCGCAGTTCACCCAGGTCTGTGCACGTGTGTCTCTTCTGCAGCTCGGACTTCACGTGGGCGAGTCCAGCAGTGTCAGTAGTGGCAAAGACCAAGTCGTCGACGTACAGGAGGATGTAGAACGGCGGCAAAGAGGTGTCGGTGCGCAGAAACAGGGACGGGTCAGCAGTAGAAGGAGCAAACCCAAGAGCCGCAAGTGTAGTCCTCAGTGTGTCGTGCCACTCACGGGGCGCCTGGGGAAGACCGTAGACTGGCCACCGGAGTCTCCACTGGGTGCTAGGAGGAAAAGACCCAGTGAAGCCAAGTGGGCGACGCAGCCAGATCTCCTCGTGCAGGCTGCCCTGCAAGAAAGCAGTGCTGAAGTCAAGAGAGTGCAGCTCTTAGTCGTGGTGAGCAGCTATGTGCAGCAGTACCCGAAGAGTGGTCATCTTCGGAGTGGGAGAGAAGGTCTGAAAGTAATCAACTCCCTGCCGCTGACTGAAGCCTCGAGCCACGTAACGCGCCTTGAAGACAGGCGGAGAACCCGACGGCCGCTTCACCATGAAAATCCACATGCCACTGACGATGTTCGCCCCAGGCGGGGGAACCTCGTCAACGTAGGTGCCTGTGGACTTCCAAGAAGCCATCTCTGCGTCCATAGCTGCCTGCCATTGAGAGGAGTAGGGACCCTCTATCGCCTTCGCGTAAGAGCGCGGAGTCGGGATGTCAAGTACATTCGGGTCTCCCTCAGGGGTAAGCAGTACGGACACGAGATGAGGTGAAGCGGCGGCGAGACACTGGAACTCCTCCTGCCTGTCCTCAAGGACGTCCGTGCCAAGGGCACACTCACCCCCGACGGACGGAGGACAGACAGACTCAGACTCAGTGACAAGACTAGCAGCGTAGTCTAGACGACCGCGAGCAGCAAAGTGGACGAGCTCAGCAATTAGGGCAGACGCAGCAGTGGACTCAAAGGAAGGGTCAGTGACGACAGTAGCAAGGAGACGCGTGACAGTAGGACTGGCAGCACGAAGAGAGTCCGACTCCGGGTCGGTAAGAGCAGGAAGAGAGGACTCATGAGGAGAAGGCAAAGGGGCACGCAGAGGAGCAGTGGACGGACGTAGAGACATCCGGTGCGTGCCAGGGACAGGAGGAGGACGCTGACGCAAACCACAACCACTAGTGCGATAGTAGGCTCGCAGAAGGACAGAGGAGAGCTCTCAGCCTCTGTCAGAGTGTAGACGCAGAACACGAAAGTCCGAGCCAAAGCTCTGCCTGAGCTAGAGACGAGCTGCGCGGATCCAGTCGATCAACACCTCAGTGACATCACCCTTGCTGCGCAAGGGGAAGATTGTGGTGTAACTCGAGTAGTGGTCAACCACCAGCAGGAAGTAGCGCTCGTGACCCTGTCCACGGACGCGGGCCGGGCCCCACACGTCCATGTGAAGCGTCTGCAGCGGGGCCTCTGTCGGAGGAAACTAGGAGGAGTGAGGGGCAGCCCGCTGCCGCCCCTCGACATAGGGGACGCAGGTAGGGCTAGGCCCCGGAGGAAGGGGAGGGAGGGACCGGGGAAGACCAGAGACAAGGAGACGGGAGGCCATGCCTCGGAGACAAAGCAGAGAGGGGTGACCAGGGCGGTGGTGCCAGAGGAGAGTCTGGGGAGACAGGAGGCGACACGAGCAGGGGGCAGACTCAGGACCAGACCTGGACGCTGCAGCAAACACCTGACGCGACGCAGCTACCTGACCAGACGCAGTGACTGGAGGAGACTCAGTGGTCAGTGTATACAGGCTCGACCCCGGCCGACGTGTAAACGTGGCCAGGTGTCGGCCTGTCCGAGCGTCCGTGCAGTGGGTCACCCGCTGACTCGCAGGAGTGAACTGGTGAAACCCTGCATCCTGTAGGTCAGCACCACTCACCAAGTTTGTCGAGAATGAGGGGAGGTAAACACCAGACAGGGTGCAAGAGGGGGCCGCCGGACACGGGAGGACAATGGAGTAGTGAGCAAGGACAGGACCCCCAGAGGGGTCTGCCAGAGAGACTGCAACTGGCCGGCCAAGCGGCGTGAGTGTGGTGCGGTCTGGAAAGAAGGAGCGACAAGCCCCCGAGTCAAGGGTGAAGGTGTGGGAGTCCGAAGCCGACGTAGTACCTGAGAGAGCAGACTCACCAGCACCTGAGGGAGCAGACGCACGAGCACCTAGAGCAGCAGCCTCGCTAGCACCTAGAGCAGCAACCTCACCTGTACCTAGAGCAACAGTCTCAATGCCCGGGTCGGGCGGAAAACACCGGTAACAGTCACCCTCATCACTAATAGTCACAGCATACATGGCAGCAAGAATAGCATCAAAGTCAAGGTCAAAGACAGCTACTCCCACCCTAGACAGTTCGCCCCAGCGAGGGATCTCAGTGGCCTCCGGGAACTGGTGACGCCAAGCGTCCGTCACGCGGCCAAAGTAGCGCTGGGTGGAGTGCGCACCCCCACACTGCTCACCCGCGCAGTCGCCGGTGCGAAGGACGTAGGTGCACGGACCAGTACCCCCACCCCGTTGGCGTGCAGCGTACCACTGACGGAGCTGCTGAGGGGGGGGGATGTCACGAGTGCGCTGCTGTTGCTGCTGCTGCTGGCGCTGACCACCACCAGAGCCGACCCTCTGCGCAGCGCCACCCCGACCAGCTCCACCTCCTCCACCACCGCCTCCTCCATCGCCGCCACCTCCGCCACCTCCGCTCCCACTGCCACCGCCGCCGCCGCCTCTGCCTCCACTACCGCCACTGACACCTCCACCCCCGCCACCACCCCCACCGCCACCCCCACCCCCTCCACCGCCTCCACCGCCGCCTCCACCGCCCCCGCTAGCTCCTCCAGCGCCCTCGCCCCCCTTGACCTTGCCAGGGCGGCGTCTCCCGCTAGGGGTAGACGCCGCACCGACCGACTCAAGCCCAACGAGGTCGGCCGCGGCAGCAGATGGGGCAAGAGAGGCACCAGAGGTGAGGTGAAAGAGGGAGAGACCGTCTGCCCTATCGCAGTGTAGGAAAAGCTGCAGGTCATCTACCCTGACGTCAAAGTCAATGGCCCGACCCTCAGCGTCAAAAGTGAGGACACTAGGGGTAGCCATGACTGCAGTAGACTAGTAGCGCGAACAGTAGGGTAAGGGCAGTGCAGTGATAGAGGCGCTGCTCTTACCAGACAGGGCGGCTCGGGTGGCTTGGCGGCTCGGCGGCTCGGCAACTCGGCGGCTCAGGCGGCTCGGCGACGCGGCTGCTGGGCGGCTTGGCTGTTCGGCTGCTGGGCGGCTCGGCGGCTCAGCTGCTGGGCGGCTCGGTGGCTAGGCTGCTGGGCGGCTCGGCGGCTCGGCTGCTGGGCGGCTGTGCTGCTAAGGAAGGCGGGGCCGCGAAGGGCGGCGGGGCCGCTTAAGTGAGCAGCGACGGGGCCGCAGAGGAGGCGGCGGGAGGGCCGCTGTAAGGGGGGCGTTGGGCTGTAAGGGGAGGGCGGTGACGGGGCCGCTGAAAGAGGCGGCGGGGTCGCTGGAAGAGCGGCGTCGGGGCCGCTGTGAGGGCGGCGACGTGGCCGCGTCAGGGGCGGCGATAGGGCCGCTGTAAGGGCGGCGACGGGGCCGCTGCAAGGGCAGCGACGGGGCCGCAGGTGAAAGGGCGGCGACGGGCCACAGAGGGAGGGCGGCAACGGGCCGCTGAGGGCGGTACGACGGGGCCGCGAAAGGGGCGGCGCGACGGGGCCGCGAAAGGGCGGCGCGACGCGGCCGCGAAGGGCGGCGCGATGGGACCGCTAAGGGCGGCGCGACGGGCCGCTAAGGGCGACGCGACGGGGCCGCTAGGGAAGGCGCGACCCTAAGCGCGCTTCGGGCAGGGGCGGGACGCGCCTCGGGCAGGAAAAAAAAAAAGTCGGTGGGCCCTAGGAACAGTTCCCACTAGGGAACCTGCTCGATACCATGAGAAAAGAGAACGAGAATGATTGAACTATGAAAGAGTTGGGTACAAGTACTAACCCTAATTGGGTTGTACCCCTTATGGGCTACCCCACTACTGCCTACATAAATGTATAAGCTATAATGTTTTGACACTTTTTGCATATTCTGATGGTTCATATTTAAATACACTTATCAGAGCAATTTTTGTCAGAATCCCAACCACTAGACCATTGGGATAAAAGGGCTTGTTTCAGTAGCGGGTCAGTGCGCCCATAACCCCCCAGGCGAACGCGCCTGTAACCCTCTCCTGGATCAATCGGGCATCCACAGTGCAGATCTACTGACACCCCCCACACTAGGAGGCCTAGGACTAAGCACAGCGGCAACGGCCTACATGTGCATATACCGGAAAACGAACCCGAGACCGCTCTGATACCATGTCAGAATCCCAACCCCTAGACCATTGGGATAAAAGGGCTTGTTTCAGTAGCGGGTCAGTGCGCCCATAACCCCCCAGGCGAACGTGCTTGTAACCCTCTCCAAGATCAATCGGGCATCCACAGTGCAGATCTACTGACAATTTTGGCTTGGTTTGTGCGCAAAGAAAAGTTTGGCACCTATAATTGCTGGATTTTTTTGGCGACAAATGCAAAGAATGCGCATAGATCCCCATAAGCTTAGGAAAAAACATTGAACACTTGAGCAATTTTGGCTTGATTCGTGCTCAAAGAAAAGTTCGACACACATGATTACAGTGGTTTTTTCCAACAAATGCATTGAATTCACATAAATCCCTGTAGGCGTAGGAAAAACCATTGAACAACCTAAATGTTTTTGCATATTCAGGTGGCTCATTTTCAAATACACCTATTAACACAATTTCAGCTTGGTTCGTGCTCAAAGAAAACTTCGGCACATATGATTACGACTGTTTTTGCCGGCAAATGCTCCCCAAAGGTGTAGGAAAATACATTAACAATCTGTTTGTTTTCAAATATTATGATGGCTCATGCTCAAATACATCTATAAGAGCAATTTTGGCTTGGTTTGTGCGCAAAGAAACAGTTGCTACATGTTCATGATTTGTACATCTAAACCCCATATATGTTCAAGCTCCTAGTGACTCGTTTTGAGTGTATGTGCTGGCAGGGGATCTTTCCCGGTCAAGTAGCGTGAGATTTTGTTACAATCCCAAATGGGACTTAAGCGAAGGATCGTTCAGGATTGATCGCAGAGTAGTGTTGCGGCGGAAGTAGTGAACTCAGGTCAGAGTGAATGAAAATGACTGAGATTAATGATAGCATGCATACATCGAGTTTATATAAGAATACAAGGGAATACGAAAAGACCTAGACTAGCCATGTACTCTAAGGGGTACATTCCCTTCTTGCAGCGAATTCAAAACCGTGCAGCACGGTAATCCGTTTCAAACCTGTTCTCGCTCTATTCATTTCAAATGTTTCTGCCTGCATCGGTCTTGGTCAGACGGTTGCTGCGTCGCTTCGACTCTTCTGACTCCTCGACTTCATACTCAGTAGAGTCAACTTCTGCAGCATACAGGAATGCCTTCTCATACAACTTCATATCGTAACACTCCCCTTCATTCTTGGGCGCGGGAGGAGCTGACTCGCTTGACTACTCCGGTGAGGTCAGAGCAGTGCTTGTACTGCTGACGTGGCAATATGCGAAAGTCTGCTGCCATCTCGGTGGTTGGGCAATATGCGAGGTCAACTTTCCCTTTGTCAATTTCGTTCTTGACGAAAAAGTACCGAAGCGCGATGTGCTTCTTGCGGTTCACGAAACCTGGCTTGTTCGCAATCCTGATGGCACTCTAGTTGTTGCAGTGAAGGCGAAAGGTGGGCGAAGTTGGGATTTTTGCCTCCTGTAGCAGCTCCTGCAGGTACTGGCCTTCGCAAACTGCTGCTGACGCGGCGATGTATTCTGCTTCAGCCGATAACAGGGCAACCAGCTCCTGCTTCTGTGAGTTCCGGGAGATTGGCCCAGTTGGTTCTAGGCGAAAAACAAAGTTGATTCGAGACCGTCGATTTGCAGGATCAGCGGCGTGATCTGCATCCACGTTGCCATTGAGATTGAAGGAGGTTGTTGTCAGCGTGTCACAATCCCAACCACTAGACCATTGGGATATAAGGGCTTGTTAAGTAGCGGGTCAGTGCGCCCATAACCCCCCAAGCCAACATGCCTGTAACCCTTCCTTAGGATCAATCGGGGATCACCAGTGGACCTCTGACACCCTCCCGCACTGGGATGTCCGAAGTGCACACACTGGGATTCGAACCCGAGACCTTCGCTCTGATACCATGTCAGAATCCCAACCATTAGACCATTGGGATAAAAGGGCTTGTTAAGTAGCGGGTCAAAGCGCCCATAACCCCCTAGGCCAACATGCCTGTAACCCTTCCCTAGGATCAATCGGGGATCACCAGTGGACCTCTGACACAGCGTGGAGTAGGAGAGCTCGATGTCAGGTGTGGAGATGAAGTACTGTAGGGCACGCTCCAGGTCCAGCTGGTTCTCAGCTGCTGGCTTGCGTGTATACTGCGCCAGTTGGCTGGCAATGTACGAAAGGTCGGGTCGGCAGGTGACAAATGCGAACAGCAGGCAACCCAGTTGCTGCTGGTATAGTTGAAGTGCCGCAGGGGATAGAGGTTTGTTGTCCGGTTTGTAGTTGGCTCTAGGGTTGCGGTAAGGGGTTGAGAGTGGTGCGGGTGAAATGTTGAAGCGTTCTCCCAGCTATTCTGCATACTTGGAGGCTGACAGATGGATTGCTTTTGGCGCGTAGGTAATGTTCAGCCCCAAAAATTGCTTGACGTTGTGGTTCATGGTGAAATCAACGCGCTGCGCCAGGTTCTCCTCAAACTGGTCAAGGAGTTTGTTGCAGGTGCCTGTGTACAGCAGGTCGTCGACGTAGACTGTCAGGAGAATGTAATCACCGCTGAAGTGAAGGCAGTACATTTCCGGGTCGTACGGCAGCTGCTTGAATCCGATTTCCAGGAGAATGTTGTGCAGATGCTGCTGCGAGAGACGAGGCGCCTGCTTTATCCCGTAGAGGGACTTCTTCAACTGGCAGACCCGTGAATCTCCTTCTTCGTATGTGTGTAGCTGTTCCACGAAGATGGTGGCATTCACCAACGTGTATAAGAACACGTTCTTTACGTCGATCTGTCGCAGTGGCAGATGCTTAGCGGCGACAATGGCGAGTAGAATCCTGACGGAGGTGTGATGGCTGACGAGAGCGAAGGTTTGATCGAAGTCGATGCCGTGGCATTGGTTGTACCCGCGTACGATCCAGCGTGCTTTGAAACATTCGATGGTTCCGTCAGAGTTGGTCTTCAAGTGAAAAACCCATTTTCCGCTGAGCACCCTCCTCCCCTTCACTGCTGCACGATCGACTAGGACCCATGTGTCTCAAGATTCTAGCGCCTTTAGCTCCGCATCCATCGCGGCACGCCAATCCTGGGCGTGAGGGCCGGTGAGGGCTTGGCGCGAATTCTTGTGTTTGACAGCGCGCGCGAGAGTAGTGACGGACATGTGCAGGCCGAGAAGCTGTAGACCGGACACGTTAGCAGTGTCTGTGGTGTTGGTGGTGACTTCCACCACGTCGTCGTCACTGCTCTCGTAGCCGGGTGAGACGGTACTTGGCCCAGCTTGGCGTTGTAATGGCCCTGGCGCGGAAGCGTCGTCGCTGTCATCGTCGTCGTCGTTGTGTGGGCGAGGTGGTACGCTTGGATGTTCATCGGCGTCATCGCGGTCCAGTGCCGCTTCGTCTTCTGGAGACGCGAAGCTGCGGCCGCTGTTGACGTAGCCGCGTGCCTCGTTGCGGCGTTCGTCCTCGATCCACTACTTCAAGGTGAGCCGCTCGTAGAAGAAAACATCACGCGCAGGAGCAACCTCCTTGCTGTCGATGTCGAGAATGAGCTAGCCTTTGTGCTCATTGCTGAGGCCCCGATGAATTCCCCAGCGCGCACGATGAGCGAACTTGCCGATTGTGGCTGAGGTCGGCCGATACTGAACCATGCACCCCCAGACCCTCAGCATAGAGGGATCTCCCCTTGAGCCGGTCCACTTCATATGAGGGGAAAGATTGTCTCTGTTGGCGGTGGTGGAGAGAAGGTTGTGCAGATGCACCGCATGGTTCATGGCGTAGGGCCAATACTTCTTGGGTAGGCCGGACTGATTCATGAGGGCGCGCACTTTCGTCATGAGGGTGCAGTTAACCCTCTCTGCGACGCCTTGCTGCTGGTGGGCATAGGGGGGAGAGATCTCATGCTTGATCCTTTTTTTGGTAAGGATGCTCTCCAGCTCGTTGCTGCGAAATTCCTTTACCCCATCGCTTTGCCAATTTTTCAGCTTCCTCCCCGATTGCCGTTGCGCGTGTGCGAGCCAGATGCGAAAAACTTATGGAGCTTTGGAACGGGCGTCAACGTTGGCGATCCACACGTGTCGTGAGTAGGCGTCGATGAAGGTGAGCATGTATTTCTCGCCGTTGATGTCGTCGAAGGTGAGCACGATGAAGTCGCTGTACACTTTCTCGAGCTTCTTGTAGTGATTGGTGCTTGGTTCCAGAGAGGGGTAGGCGCTGTGGGAGAGCGCGGCTGTGGGGCAGACAGTGCAGGTGATCGGATATGGGGTGTTGTGGGGTTCCGTGCCGTTGGGACGCAGCAGTGCTCCCGGAGGAAAGACTTTGGCGCGGAGACAGTTGGCGAGAGTCTGGGGCAAGGGGTGACCTAGCCGCTGGTGCTAGAGATCGTCTTCCGCACGGATGCCGGAGGTGCGCTTATAGCGAGCGTAATGCTCTGCTGCTTCTGCTTCCATTACTTGCAGGATCTGGAGTGGGGGTTCTTCCTCTTCTCCTGGTTCTGCTTCGTTGTCCGGCTCCTCTACTTCTGCTTCTGTTGCTATCTCCCCTTTTGCAAGTGCCGTTGTAAGATAGAGCGCCCATAATTTACGGTCGGGGATGATGTTGAGCGGAGTCATTGTGCCTTCGATGAAGCGGGCGAATGGATCTGGTTGTGAGGTTGGACCAAGAGAGTCGTGCGGAGGAGTTGGTGGCACATTCCCCTCCTCAATCTCTGACCAGGGGTTGTACCAGCAATGAGGCGAACGAGGGGGTTCACGAATGCGCGGGGGACGGCCAAGCAGAATGGCGACTCGCGGAGATTCTTCTCCTCGCTCAGCGCGCATCTCCCGTTCGGCTTCTTCCAACTCTTCTTGATTGAGTTCGCCTTCTTCGGGTTCGAGATTTCCCCATCCTCCCGAGGTGAACATGCCGCTAGCATTGGATCCCCATGCTCCAGTGGCGGATCACCAGGTTGCACCTTCTTCCGGTTCGTAATCTTCATCTCCCCAAGCCCCACGTCGCGCTGATGCTTTGTCCCAACCGTCCGCTATGCGCTCCTCATAGAGCTTCTGCTTCTTTCTCTGCCTTGGCCTTGTCTCGTTATTCCTTGACGCTTAGTTCCTCCTTTGCGTCAGGATCTTTCCAGGCCGGGTCAATCTCCGTGCGATAGACGTCGCGAGGGTAGGGGCGCGGGCGTCCTTCCCCGTCGAAGGTGCCGGTGTTGGCTCGAAGGATGAACCGAAGTGTCTCCGAATGTGGTGTTGGTCGTTCCACCCGCCTTTGCCCGAACCTATCGTTTGGTTCGCCGAAGATGCGATTAGTTGACACGGCAAGCTCCTCGTGTGTCATGCCTGTGGGTTCTGCCTCAGCACTCTCTGCCTCCTGAATTGCCACATACTCTTTCTCCACTTGCTTTGTGCGGCTTGCCGTGGGTGTGTGGCAGGTGGTGCACTGTTGATGTTGGGCTCATGCAAGCTGATCTCGTGAGGATGAGGGCTGTGGCGAATCCACGGCCGTCCGTCTGGGTGCTGCCATGACTCCTGGCTCATGAAGGGGAAGTCAGGGGGAATGAGTTCCACGAGCTCGTCTGATGAAGCTTGACAGCTCGGGATGTCGAAGTCCAGGACATAGATGCCGTTGATCGACCGAGCTTGTCCGAGATACTTGCGCAACTCAGGAGGGGTGTCCGGCGGGGCGTAGGTAAGGAGGAGCTCGCGAGTCTCTGGATCCGTGGCGATCATGACTCCGCAGTCTGTGAGTTGCCCTGCTGAGAGTAGGTTGAAGCGAAGGTCCGGGACATAGAACACGTCATGGAACGAGATGTGTGTGTTGCTGTCTCGTGCTTGCAGGACCACAATGCCTTGTGTATTGACACGCAGCTGCTCATTGTTGGCGACGGTGACGTAGGTGGCGGGAGCGCGGTTGAGGTTCCAGACGTAGCGAACAGATCCCACCATGTGCTGCTCGCATCACCTATGTAGGTACCAGGTGTTATGGTAGTCGGTGTTGTTTTTGCGCTGAAGTAGCGCGAGTCGTGGAGTCACCAAGGTCGCTTTGTAGCTTTTGTGGAAGGATGTGTCTTCATCTTCTTTCCATCCCACAGGTACGTAATGCTGATTTTCATGTGGCGGGCTTTCCCGCAGTGTTATTGGCAGATGCCAATCTTGCTCATCTTCATCGTACCGATAGTAGTGGTTCTCCGTGAGGGTATTGTTCTATCCCTCTTCTAGTTCAATCAGCTCTCCGTGGAGCTCGTCCTCTTCGTCTGGTTCAGCAGTGCGACGACATCGTGTCGCCATATTCGCGATGATGTTTCTAGGAGCTCTTGATTGAGGTCCTTGTGGCTGGTGATGTTGATGTTGCGCAGGGGGACGAGATGTCTGATGCTGAGGCTGAGAATGACGAGCGTCTTGTCGGCCGACCCAGTTATTATGGTGAGTGGAATTCAAGGGGCGATAGTTGGATCGGGATTTGCATCGAACCGTTGAGTGTCCAAAGATTTTGCATATTTTGCAATAGTGGCGCCTTGGTTGTTGTCGCTCTTCACGGTTGTCTGTGTAGAAGGCGAGGCGCTCTCGGCGCGGCGCGGAGCTTGTTCTGCTTGAGTCCATGTCCTGCTGTTCAGTCAGGAGTGCGGTGCATAGCGCGGCTTCTGAGAGGATTCCTCGCTGTCAGAGTCGCACTTTGCAGGGCTTCCACTCTGGCCCGAGTCCTTGGAGGACTATGTTGACGAAGATCTCTTCCAAGATTGCGCTCCCATGCTTCGTGATCTGGTCACGGATGTTGCAACAACGGTTAATATAAGAATTCGCTTTCTCCCCGTGCCCCATCTTTGTCTCCATGAGTTGCTGCAGGAGCCAGCTGGTAGTGACCGAGTCCTTCGGCTGATAAACCTCAACAAGGTGCTTCCAGGCTTCCAAGGCTGGAGTGGCGCTCTCTTTGTAGGAGCGAATGCTGAGTTGTTCCGCAGACGTCATATTTCGTAGCAGCACACTGTATGCCATGAGGGACTTGTTGTAGTACTGAGCCCTGGCGTCGTCGGTGTCTTCCGCCGGTTTAGAGTAGGAGCTCTCGAAATAATGGTAGATCTGTGTTGTTTGTAGGAGGAGATCAAGCTCGAAACTCCATGTATAAAAAGCGTTGCCGTCAAATGCGGGATAAGTCTTAATCTTCGAAACGCTGAGGAAGCATGGTTGCGCAGAATTGATGACTTCATCACTTGGACGGGGGGCAGTAGTTGTTGATTTGTCTGTGTCGAGGGCGAAGGTGTACGCGGCGGTATCACGGCTTTGCAGCCGGTTGTCCAGGTTGAGCTGGTTGGGAAGATGTTCCTACATCGCCTTGCGCGGATCTTGGAGTTCTTTCTCCATATATGAGAGTCAAGCGAATAACTGCTCGAGTGCGGTAGTGCCGATCGTGGTTGTCGCCTCATTTGTCGCAGCTGGATTGGTTTGTCCTTCGCCCGTCAGATTTGCTTGGCCTCCGGATCCTCTGGCCATCTTGGTCTTGGAGCGTGTGCCACTCGCCAGATCTTGGTTCGGCGATTTTCTCGGGAGTGAAGTTGCGAAGAATCCTTGATAGCTCATAATACCATATTACAATCCCAAGTGGGACATAAGTGAAGGATCATTCAGGGTTGATCGCAGAGTAGTGTTGCTGCGAAAGTAAAGAACTCAGGTCATAGTGAATGTAAATGACTGAGATTGATGATAGCATGCATACATTGAGTCTATATAAGAATACAAGGGAATACGAAAAGACCTAGACTAGCCATGTACTCTAAGGGGTACACTCCCTTCTTGCAGCGAATTCAAAATCGTGCGGAGCGGTAACCCGTTTCAAACATGTTCCCGCTCTTTTCATTTCAAATGTTTCGGTCTTGGTCATACAGTTGATGAGTCGCTTCGACTCTTCTGACTCCTCGAGATCGTACTCGGTAGAGTTGGCTCCTGCAACATATAGGAATGCCTTCTCATACAACTCCATATTGTAATAGATTTTTACCCACAACCATGTTTTAATTTGATCCGGTTGAATGCGCAAGGACTTGACCTACATTTTTGTGTTATTGGTTTAAATTTCTATGTTTGTTATTTATCAGCTCTTGCGCTTATAATATTTACTCAATTAGAAGCGCACCTGCTACGTTCGTAAATTGATCGTTGCCAGGATCTCCTCGGAAAGGTTCGCACACAGCTAGGTAGTGTTGGTGGGCCCTTGTCCTCAATAGCAGAGTGAATGTAAAATGCTTGAGATAATTAAAACATGGAAATACAAAGCTATAAATATGAGTACAGGGGAATTTGAATCGACCTAGTTAGCCATGTACTCTAAGGGGTACATTCCCTTATTCAAATTCATTCCCAACCGTGCAGCGCGTACAGTTACGAAACTGTTCCCACCCAATTCCTCCTGACTGCAACTGCCCGATGCCGTCTGCTCCGACGGTCCAGATCCACCCCAACCGTCTGGCGCTTCGAGTCAATTCTGACTCCTCGCATTCGTTCTTGTTACTGCGTGCTTCCTTAGCTGCGATGAGGAGTGCACTGTAATGTTCATACATTACTATTCGTAACACCCCCCGTCAATCCTGGCCGTAGCCCGACTTGACCCGCTTGACTACTCCGCTAAGTTCAAAGCAGTGCTGGTACTGCTGGCGTGGCAATCGCTTCGTGAGGAAGTCTGCTGCCATGTCGCCTATCGGGCAGTAGGTTAAGTCAACCTTGCCCTTGTCCACTTCGTCCTTGACGAAGAAATACCGCAGCGCAATGTGCTTGGTGCGGCTGACGAAACCAGGTTTGTTGGCGATGCGAATTGCGCTCTGGTTGTCACAGTCAAAGCGAAAGGTGGGCAAAGCTGGAATTTTCGCCTCCTGCAGAAGTTCCTGTAAGTAGAGGCCTTCGTGAACTGCTATTGTTGCTGCGATGAAATCCGCTTCGCCCGACGACAGGGCAACCAGCTTCGGCTGTGGAGAGGCCGGAAGCGTGAAGGTCTGGCGGATGCCCTGTGCATGACAGAAGGCTCCCAGACGGGCGGAGGAAAACTCCCCGCCTCTGTCAGAGTGCAGACGCAGAACAGGAAAGTCCGAGCCGAAACTCTCTCTGAGCTGGAGACGAGCTGCACGGATCGAGTCGATCAACACCTCAGTGACGTCACCCTTGCTGCGCAAGGGGAACACCGTGGTGTAACGCGAGTAGTCGTCAACCACCAACAGGAAGTAACGCTCGTGACCCTGGCCACGGACGCGGGCGGGGCCCCACACGTCCATGTGAAGAGTCTGAAGGGGAGCCTCTGTCGGAGGAAACTCGGAGTGAGGGGCGGCGCGCTGCCGCCCCTCGACACAGGGGACGCAGGTAGGGGCAGGCCCCGGAGGGAGGGGAGGGAGGGACCGGGGGAGACTAGAGACAAGGACACGGGAGGCCATGCCTCGAAGACGAGGCAGGGAGGGGTGACCAAGGCGGTGGTGCCAAAGGAGAGTCTGGTGGGCCAGGAGACGACACGAGCAGGGAGCAGACTCAGGACCAGACCTGGACGCTGCAGCAGACACCTGACTTGACGCAGCTACCTGACCAGACCCAGCAACCGGAGGAGACTCAGTAGTCAGTGTGTACAGGCTCGACCCCGGCCGACGGGTAAACGTGGCCAAGTGTCGGCCCGTCCGAGCACACGTACAGTGGGTCACCCGCTGACTCGCAGGAGTGAACTGGTCAACCCCCCGATCCTGTAGATCAGCACCACTCACCTAGTTCGTAGAGAACGAGGGGAGGTAGAGACCTTACAGGGTGCCAGAGGGGGCTGCCGGACACGGTAAGACAGTGGAGAAGCTAGCAAGGATAGGACCCCTAGAGGGGTCCGCCAGGGAGACTGCAACAGGCCGACTAAGCGGCGTAAGCGTGGTGCGATCTCGAAAGAAGGAGTGAGAAGCACCCGAGTCAAGGGTGAAGGTGTGTAAGGCCTGAGCCGACGTGGTACCTGAGAGAGCACACTCACCACCACCTGGGGCAGCAGACGCACTAGCACCTAGAGCAGCAGCCTCACCAGCACCTAGAGCAGCAGCCTCAATGCCCGGGTTAGGCGGAACACACAGGTAACAGTCACCCTCATCACTAGTAGACACAACATACATGGCAACAAGAATAGCATCATAGTCAAGATCAAAGATAGCAACCCCCGCCCTAGACAGCTCTCCCCAGCGAGGGATCTCAGTGGCGTCAGGGAACTGGTGACGCCAAGCGTCCGTCAGGCGGCCAAAGCAGCGCTGGGTGGAGTGCGAGCCCCCGCACTGCTCACCAGCGAGGTCGCCGGTACGGAGGACGTAGGTACAGGGACCAGTACCCCCACCTCGCTGATGCCCAGCGTACCTCTCACGAAGCTGCTGGGTGGACGGGGCCTCACGAGTGCGCTGGTGCTGCTAGCGCTGACCACCACCTAAGCCGCCCCGCTGCGCAGAGCCACCACGACTAGCTCCACCTCCTCCGCCGCCACCTCCGCCACCGCCACCACCGCCTCCTCCTCCGCTCGCACCGCCACCGCCGCCGCCGCCTCCGCCGCCACCGCCGCCACCGAGGCCCCCACCCCCGCCACCACTCCCACCACCACCCCCAGTCCCTCCGCCTCCTCCACCTCCACCTCCACCGCCCCCGCCAGCCCCTCCAGCGCCCGTGCCCCCCTTGCCCTTGCCACTGCGGCGTCGCCCGCTAGGGGTAGACGCAGCGCCGACCGACTCGGTGCCAACGAAGTCGACGGCAGCAGCAGAGGCAACAGAGGGCAAAAGGGGGGAGGGGGAGCACCCCTCAAAGACATGGGCACGCGGGTCACCTCTAGAGGCTCCTACAGCGACTATACTCTTCTCAGCTGCTAGGAGGCGTTCCTCGAGGAGGTCAACGGTGAGTGTGGTGGGGCAAACAGAGAGGAAGTGGTCCCTGACCGAAAGAAGGGAGTCAGGGAGCCGGTTGACTATGTAGTAGAGGGTGATGTACATTGGGGGGGGGGGGGGGGGTTCTTGGCGCAGAACTCAGCAGGAAGCGCAGCGCGGTAGCGGGTGTCACTAGTGCGGAGGTGCGTAGCGAGGTCAGCGACAGTGGGAAAGGCGGCGAGGTTAGGAAACAGGTACGGCAGTATGAGGCGGCTAAGAGCAGCAGTGGCAGGGGAAGAGTAGCGTGCAACTACAGCGTCGTACAAGGTCCTAGCACTCTTGTACTGACTAAAGTGCGCACGCTCAGCGGTTGGTAAGTGGCAACGCACAGCAAGACGGGCAGCAGCATCGCGCGTGGCCCACTGTGAGCAAACAGTGCTGTCAGCATCGGCAGGAGGGGCAGGAGAGGCACCAGAAGTGTGATCGAACAGGGAGAGTCCGTCTGGTAAGGACACGACCCTCAGCATCAAAGGTAAGAACACTGGGGGTAGCCATGACAGCAGTGGTCTAGCAGGGAGGGCTCTCACCAATCCGGGTGGGTGAGGCCGGGGCGCGGCGGGAGGAACAGGGCTGCAACAGCGGTGGCAGCGGCTCGGCAGTGGCAGTGGCGGCTCGACTGCGGCCTCGGCGGGTCGGCGGCCCAGCGGCTCGGCTGCAGGCGGCTCGGCGACTCGGGAGTGAAGGGGCCAGGGAGGGGTCGAAAGGTGGGGCGGCGACGGGGCCGCAAAGGGCGGCGTCGGGGCCGCTAAGGGCGGCGACGAGGCCGCTAGAGGGTGGCGACGAGGCCGGGAAGGGCGGCGACAGGGGCCGCTAGGGGTGGCGTCGGGGCCGCGAAGGGTGGCGACGGGGCCGCGAAGGGGGGGGGGCGACGGGGCCGCGAAGGGCGGCGACGGGGCCGCGAGGGGCAGCGACGGGGCCGCGAAGGGGCCGCGAGGGGCCTGGAAGGGCGGCGACGGGGCCGCGAAGGGGCCGCGAAGGGCCTGGAAGGGCGGCGACGGGGCCGCGAAGGGCCTGGAAGGGCGGCGACGGGGCCGCTAGGGGCGGCGACGGGGCCGCGAAGGGGCCGCGAGGGGCCTGGAAGGGCGGCGACGGGGCCGCTAGGGGCGGCGGCGGGGCCGCGAAGGGGCCGCGACGGGCCTGGAAGTGCGGCAACGGGGCCGCTAGGGGCAGCGACGGGGCCGCGAAGGGGCCTCGAGGGGCCTAGAAGGGCGGCGACGGGGCCGCTAGGGGTGGCGACGGGGCCGCTAAGGGTGGCGCGAGGGGCCGTGAGAGGGGCCTCTAGGAGGGCTCGACAAGAGGGCGGTCCACTGGGCGCGCCTTGGGCAGGGGCGACTCGCCCCTCGGTCAGAAAAAAATAAAAATAAAAAAATCGATTTTCAGTGGTGGGCCCTAGGAAGTTCCCACTAGGGAACCTGCTCTATACCATGTGAAAGAACAAGGAATGAATGAACTAGCAAGCAGGTGGGTACAAGTAGGAAAACCTAAAAGTGTTGTACCCCATATTGTCTACCCCACTACAGCCTACAAAGACTATAGTATATGAGTTTGACTCTAATCTCACCCGAGAAGTTCTAGCAGAGATTTGGAGAAGGAGCAGTTGTGAAGAAGCAGTAGCGGTAGCAGGAACTAGCAGTTGTGGAAGAACCACAGAGTCGTGCAAGAAAGGGAAAGAAGATTGACCAAACCCTAGGATATGTTCATTATATTTGCGTTTATTTAAAATTTTATTGTGGGTATAGCGCAGCGGCTTACCTCGCCCTTGGTGATCATGAAGTCTAATGTTCGATTCTTGGCTTGAGTACTTTTGCTGGGAAGTGAGAAATCACAGATGTTACACTGTAAGGAATTTTCTCGGCATTCCTTACGGAGCCCAACTACATCGCGTACAGCAACAGCCGTTGTTTGCCCGTTACTGCTAACGGGACTTCGCCAACTTCGCGCACACTGTTTTGCCAAACCTCGCACTGCTGGCCCGGCCGTGTCGGCCTACGCTTCGGGACTAGCCTGAGCCTCACTGCCAGCGTAGCACTAGCTAGCTCGCAAGCACCGCGTTACCGTTTGCATGTTTCGCGTATGAATGTTTGCTCATGCCTTCGCTCACATCTTTGTACTCGTTTGACACCTTAGTGCAATTCTCGCTACTTCGATTCATTGCACCCGTAACACTTGGTATTCAGAGCCCCTTTCTTTCGGACCGCGCATCTCCGCACCCCAGGAAATCAACTTTTGATTTTTCACTCGAAGGGACGCACGCACCGTAGCACCTAGGAGCCGCTGTCCTCACGTTCTCTCGTAAACGCGTGCAGCCACGACTGCGCCTAGACTAAGACGAGCCGACACCCTTTGAAATGGCCGAGCACATTGATATCACGACGCTCACGCAGAAGCACTTGAACGATCTGCTGCGGAAAATCCGCGAGAGCGCCGAGGATATCGCGACGCTGACGGCAGAACACTCATCCGTGCAAAATGACCTCACACGAGCACAACAGGCACAATCTCAAGCACTTGGCACTCCGGAACAGCCCGCACCACAGGCATCACAACACGAAAGCGTGGGGCAACCCGCGAGCGCAGCCAGTGATGGCGTCGTCCGCCCCGACGGAGACGACGACCACGGCACGACACACCCCGAAGCGACGAATGCGGCCTAAAGCCAGCCACGCGTCACAATTTCGGCACCAACCGACGGTTCGGCAGTGCCGTCACCGATGCCGCTGAAGCCGCAGCATCCGCCATGCTTCGATCCCGGCCAACGTGGTGGTCCTACCATTCAAGCGTGGTTGTTCACATGCTACGTGTTTTTCGACGCCAACTACGTCTCGGAGGATACGACGAAAATCCGCTACGCCGTGTCGTTGCTGCAAGGACCCGCCATGGATTGGTGGCGCGTTATCGTCACGAAGCCGTTAGACTACGCGACTCTACCGACACGGGAAGGACAAACCCGACCCTGGGCGCCGTCGTATTTCGTGGAGGTGCCCAGTATCGCACGTGGGACGCGCGGTGCGCAGATCTGCGCGCTCGTTTCGAGCCAATCGCGGCTTCGATTGCGGCGCGGCAGAAGCTCCGCACTTGGCGCCAACTCGGTTCCGTCCAAGACTACACGAGCGGATTTCTGGCGCTATGCAAGCAGGTGGGATATATGCACGAGAGCGAGCGCATCGACCGCTACATCGGCGACTTGAAGCAGGATATCACTCAGGAAATCCAGGTTCGCGGCTTCAGGATATCGCTCGGGACCGCTACATCAGCTTCGGTCAGGAAATTCTCGCTATGGCGGAGAAACTTGATTTCTTCCGCCGACCGAGACCGGGGTCCTACGGAAGCAGCCATTGGGGACATCGGCCTCGTGGGACGAACGAGGGCGCCACGATACGTGCCGTCGCCGCAAATGCCGCTGCCGCACCGTTCAGAGGGCGCTGCTTTGCGTGCAATCGGCCGGGACATCGCAAGAGCAAATGCTCGAAAAACGCTAAGGGAAAGGGGGAAGCTGAGCAGCAGAAACAGACCAAACAGCAGGGAAACGCTGGGAGTCAGTAGCAAATGGACCCTCTACTGACAGGTCACGCCGCTCGCCCGACCCAACCGACCCTCACCGAGTGATTGTGCCGTTTCACGCAATCGACCACACCCGGCCGAATAAGGAGGGGACTACGGTAGACAACCCCATACTGCTTAGTGGGAAAATTGGGACGGACTTAGTAAAAATCTTCGTAGACGGGGAAGCCAGCCACAGCCTCATCAACACTGCCACAGCACGAAAACTGCGACTGCCACTGGACACATGTTTACCTGAGATCGACGCAAGACTGGTAGACGGCACGCCGCTGGCAATACGGGAACGCGTAGACCGGGTTCGGATTCGATGTGGGGGTAAATTCACGTTTAGCAAGGAAATGCTTGCAACGACCCTCGACGGAACCGATATTTTACTCGGGCGTGATTGGCTGCGACGACACAATCCGCGAATCGACTGGACGACGGGTGACTGCACCGTGCGAGTGAACGGTAACAACATCGCCTTACCTCGATGGGGCTCGCCTAGGTCTTCGTCGGTGCGTGTGAACGCGATCACGATGAAACGCGTCGTAGCGGCAGGAGCTGACGTGTATGCGGTCGACATTCGGGAAGCCGAGGCAGCAGACAAAGGAGGGGATTTACAGAAACTGCTGGCCGACGTACCGAGTGATCTGGCAGCACTGTTGAAGCAGTAAAGCGACATTTTCCCGGACGATTTACCGACGGGACTGCCACCTCAGCGACCGCACTACCACAGGATAGAGTTAGAACCGGAGGCACAGCCAACGGTACAGCGACAGTTCCGACTGACCCAGCCCGAACTGGACGAACTGAGGAAGCAGCATGATTATCTGCTCGAGAAGGAATTCATTCGCCCTAGTTTGTCGCCTTTCGCAGCACCGATACTGTTCACACCGAAAAAAGACGGGGGATTTCGCATGTGCATAGTTTATAGAGCACTGAACAGTGTTACCATCAAATTCCGTTACCCCATCCCGCGAGCCGACAAACTGATCGACCAACTGCGCACAGCCCGGGTTTTCTCGAAAATCGACCTCCGAGGGGGTTACCACCAGATTCGCGTCAATCCGCCCGAGTGCCCTAAGATCGCATTTCACACACGCTACGGATCCTTTGAATACACCGTCATGCCCTTCGGACTGACCAACGCCATGAACGAAGCTTTCCGCCCGCTCTTAGATAAGTGCGTCATAGTATACCTGGACGACATACTGACTTGCAGCCCTGACAGAGCACAGCACTTACAGGACATCGAAGCCGTTTTTAAAATACTAAGTGAGAACCGCCTACTGAGAAAAGCATGGTGTGAGTTTTTACAGGACCGCCTGGAGTTTCTGGGACACGTTATTTCAGCTGCAAGAGTGGAAATAGACCCGAAGAAAATTGCGACGATTCAATCACGGCACGTGCCGACCAGCTTGACCGAGTTGCAGAGTTTTTTGGGGTTTTGTCAGCTACGTGCGCCATTTCGTCCCCGACATGGCGAAGCTGACTGCCCCGCTGACAGACGTGCTGAGGAAGGGGGTTGAGTACACGTGGGGGGAGAAAGAGCAAGCTGCCTTCTCGGCCCTCAAAAACATTTTGTGCTCACTGCCCGTGCTTCACATCGCCGACGCACTCACCCGCCCTACCGCCCAACTCCATGCCATCCAACTCGCCCAAACCAACCCGCTTTTAATAGGCCTATTCACCCACGGATACCGCACCGACCCATTTTTCACGACCGGAAATTCACAGCAACTGGCAGAAGCTAAAGTAGTTTATTACGCAAAAACAGGCACCAACCGCATCTGGGTACCCGCGTACTCACTACTGAGGGAGCTGCTACTGCAGGAGGCACACAACGGAATTACCTCGGGACATTTTGGGATAGAAAAAACGCGACAGCAACTGCAGCGGTATTACTACTGGCCGGAGTTGTTGACCGACGTGCAGCAGCACGTGGGCTCGTGCCCCACGTGTCAGGTGATGAAGAGCTCGAGGAAGCGGAAGGCTGGTCAATTGCAGCCGATACCACCGCCCGAGCGCGCCTGGCAGCAGGTTACCATGGACTTTGTCACAGGGTTACCTTCGAACCCAGGGGGTAATGACGCGGTGATGGTCGTCGTTGACAGGTTGACAAAGATGGCACACTTCGATGCGTGCAAAAAGTCGATCTCAGCCGAGGAGACTGCTCGTCTGTTCATCACAGCCGTTGTTCGTCTGCACGGGATACCAGCAGCGATTATCAGCGACAGGGACACGAAGTTCACCAGCAACTTCTGGAAGAACCTCTGGGAGCACTTCGGGACCAGGCTATTGTTCAGTTCGTCGTACCACCCCGAGACTGACGGTCAAACGGAGCGGACGAATCAGACGATGAAGCAGTTGATTCGTGCCACGTGCGACGACCCCACAACTTGGGAGCAGCAGCTGCCGCTGATCGAGTTCGCGTACAACAACGCCACGCCAGCGACGACGTAGCAGTCCCCCTTCTACCTGAACTACGGGCCAAATCCTATAGTGCCCATGACGCCGAGTCTGGACAACCCAACACCACGTGCACAGCAATTCGCCAAAATTCTGCAAGCTGCCCGCACCAGAGCCGCAGAAGCAATTAAAAAGCAAACGTCATCGCTAAGCGCAACGCTGACCGCCACCGCCGCCCAGTCACATAACAGTCAGGGGATTACGTACTGCTCGACACGCAAAATCTGCGACTGCCCGACGTACCGAAACTTCGACCGCGCTACTGCCAAATCAGCCACATGATCACGCCCGTAACCGCGCACCTACAGTTATCGACCGACTGGTACATCAGCACATCGTTCCACGTCATCCTACTCCACCCATACATCCCAACCACCAGCCAACTGCCTCGTCACCACCCGCATTCCATGACTCGCCCTTCATCGGAGCCCATCATCGAGCCCGAAAAATTCCTGAGCCATCGGATTCGCCACCCCACGGGAATCACGAGGATTGAATTCCTCGTTCGCTGGAAGGACCGCACGCCAACTGAAGATAGTTGGTGAGAAAACTGAAACGAGAATGAATAAACTATGAATGAAGTGGGTACAAGTACTAACCCTAATTGGGTTGTACCCCCTATGGGATACCCCACTACAGCCTACACAAAAGTATAAGCTATAATGTTCTGACACAACCCCATAGGCAAAGTGGGGGAGAACAAAGGGGTCACAAGACTGGTCAAGCAAAGCAAAGCAAAGCAAGCTCAGGGTGGATCACAACGTCACCACACATTCTGAGCACAAGTTCAAGGCCACAAGGCCAGTTCACATGCAAGAGTACATATATATACAAGGCTAGACAAGCAAGAGCAGGTATATATATATGTAACAGTACAAGCAAGGTCAAGGGGTGAGCGAGTGAGGCAAGACAGGCACAAGACCCAGCTGAGTGCAGAAGCGCTGATGATCACAAGGCGCAAGTGCCTTGGTGAAGACATCAGCAGTGTTGGCCTCAGAGGCCACGTACGCAAGCCGCAATTGTCCACCCTGCTGTAGCTCACGAGCAAGGAAGTAGCGGAGAGCAATGTGCTTTGTTCTGTGCTCCAGTCGCTGCTCTCGACACAAGGCCAGCATGGCCTTGTTGTCTACGTACAGGACTGGAGGAGAACGAGGCGGCTCTCCAAGGTCGGTCAGCAGGTAGGTGAGCCAGCGAAGCTCCTGGGCAGCCATAGCCCCGGCGTAGATCTCAGCCTCACAACTGGAGCCGAGAACAGAAGACGAGCGAGTAGCCCGCCACGAAACAGAGCCGGAACCAAGGCTGAAGGTGTAACCCTGTGACGACCGCTGCGTAGCCTGGTCGTCAGCCCAAGAAGCGTCCGCGTGCCCAGTGAGGACCACTGGACTCCGCCCTCCAAGCACTAGCCCCATGCTCGACGTACTGCACAAGTAGCGCAACACCCTCTTCGCTGCAGCCATGTGCGCTGGTCGGTGTCTCCCAGGAGCAACATAGCGTGCAAGAATGCTAAGAGGGTATGCAAGGTCAGGTCGTGTGTAGGTCATCAGGTACATGAGGCAGCCAACAAGCTCTGGGTACGGGCCACTCGACTCTACGGACTCATCCGAAGGCAGAGCTGAGAGCGAGTGGCGAGTAGGTAGAGGAGTGGCCTGAGGCGAGGAGTACGTGAAGCCGAAGCGCTGAAGGACCTGCTGCACCATGTGTGACTGAGTCAGGGTAATGGTGCGGCGTGCTCTGTCCCGGGTGATCTGCAAGCCAAGGTAGCTGCGCAGTTCACCCAGGTCAGTGCACGTGTGTCTCTTCTGCAGCTCGGAATTCACGTAGGCGAGTCCAGCAGTGTCAGCTGTGGCAAAGACAAAGTCGTCGACATACACGAGGATGTAGAACGGCGGCAGAGAGGTGTCGGTGCGCAGAAACAGCGACGGGTCGGCAGTAGAAGGAGCAAACCCAAGAGCCGCAAGCGTAGTCCTCAGTGTGTCGTGCCACTCACGTGGCGCCTGGCGGAGACCCTGGACTGGACGTCGGAGACTCCACTGGGTACCAGGAGGGAAAGACCCAGTGAAGCCAGGTGGGCGGCGCAGCCAGATCTCCTCGTGCAGGCTGCCCTGCAAGAAAGCAGTGCTGAAGTCGAGAGAGTGCAACTCGTAGTCACGGTGAGCAGCAACGTGCAGCAGTACCCGAAGAGTGGTCATCTGCGGGGTGGGGGAGAAGGTCTGAAAGTAGTCAACTCCCTGCCGCTGTCTGAAGCCACGAGCCACGTAACGCGCCTTGAAGACAGGCGGAGAACCCGGCGGCCGCTTCACCCTGAAGATCCACATGCCACTGACGATGTTCGCCCCAGGAGGGGGGACAGCGTCAACGTAGGTGCCTCTGGACTTCCAGGAAGCCATCTCTGCATCCATAGCTGCCTGCCACTGAGAGGAGTAGGGACCCTCTATCGCCTCCGCGTAAGAGCGCGGAGTCGGGATGTCAAGTGCATCCGGGTCTCCCTCAGGGGTAAGCAGTACGGACACGAGATGAGGTGAAGCAGCTGCCAGACACTGGAACTCCTCCTGCCTGTCCTCAAGGACGTCCGTGCCAAGGGCACACTCACCCCCGACGGACGGAGGACAGACAGACTCAGACTCAGCGACAAGACTAGCAGCGTAGTCTAGGCGACAGCGAGCAGCAAAGTCGACGAGCTCAGCAACTAGGGCAGGCGCAGGAGTAGACTCGAAAGAAGGGTCAGTGACGACAGTAGCAAGGAGACGCGTGACAGTAGGACTGGCAGCACGAAGAGAGTCCGACTCCGGGTCGGCAAGAGCAGGAAGAGAAGACTCAGGAGGAGAAGGCAAAGGGGCACACAGAGGAGCAGTGGACGGACGCAGAGACATCCTGTGTGTGCCAGGGACAGGAGGAGGACGCGGACGCGAACCACGACCACTAGCGCGAGCAGCACGGACAGGCGACGTAGGGCGAGACGCAGGCTCACGACGCTCAGCAAGACCTCCAGTAGGACCAGTGTAGGGAGAAGGAGCAGGCAAAGGGGAGGTAGGCTGCAACTGTAACTGTGATGGGACAGACTGTGGACACTCTAAAGGAGGAGGAGGACCAGTAGAAGGTGGAAGACCAAGAACCTCCTGCAGGAGCGGAACGAAGTACGGTCGGGGCCGCGTGGCGACGCCAGAAACAGCAGGGACAGCACCAGTACCCCCAGCCGGAGCACCCGCTCCAGCAGCACCTCCAGCAGCTCCAAAACCTCCACCAGCACCAGGAGCACCCCCAGCAGGACCGCCAGTGGTAGTCTCAGCGCCAACACCCTCAGCAGCACCAGCTCCAGTCGAACCTGCAGGCCCAGTAGCTCCAGTACTCCTAGGACGAGCACCTCCGGGACCCGCGACAGCAGCACCCTCAGTAGCCGAGGAACCTCCAGCACCAGCAGCACGGCTCCAGCGCCGGGCAAACCACTCGCGCAGCTCCTGTGGAGAGAGTGGCTCCCGGCGAGACGAAGCACCCGGAGAACCTCCAGGCGGAGCACCTCCAGGCTCAGCACCCCCAGGCCCAGCACCCCCAGGCAAAGCACCCCCAGGCGTAGCACCCCCAGGCTCAGCACCCCCAGGCGTAGCACCCTGAGGCTCAGCACCCCCAGTAGCCGAAGAACCTCCAGCACCAGCAGCACGGCTCAAGCGCCGGGCAAACCATTTGCGCAGCTCCCGTGGAGAGAGTGGCTCCCGGCGAGACGAAGCACCCGGAGAACCTCCAGGCGGAGCACCTCCAGGCTCAGCACCCCCAGGCCCAACACCCCTAGGCTCAGCACCCCCAGGCTCAGCACCCCCAGGCTCAGCACCCCCAGAGTCACCAGTGACCTCGACAGGCTCGACTGCGTCTACCTGGGACACACCTGAAGGGGCAGGACCCTAAGGGGGGAGGGGGTCTACCTGGGGGGGACCTGGTACAAGGAAGAGCGGGGGCGGGGGGAGGGACGGAGTGCGGTAGGGGAAGAGGCGGTAGTAGGGGACCGACTCGTCAAACGTGACGTCCTAGGAGGACATAACACGGGGAGAGGTGGGGTGGTAGAATTGCCACCCAGGCGCGTCAGGGGGGAACCCCAGGAAGACGCAAGGAGCAGCACGAGGGGACAGCTTGTCCGCAGACAAGTCGCGGACAAACGCTCGAGATCCCCAGACCCGGAACGCCGACGCATCGCCAACCTTCCCCGTCCACAGCAAGGCTGGGGAGGTCTCCGGCCTGGAGACCCTGGGGTGAAGGTTGATCTGATGCGCCGCGTACCTGACCGCAAACGGCCACAGAAAATGGGGGGCAGCCGCATGCATCATAGACGTACGAGCAACGTCCATGACCATGCCAATGCGGCGCTCAGCAATCCCATTTTTCTGCGGAGAGTCCGGAAGCGTGAAGGTCTGACGGATGCCTCGTGCGCGACAGTAGGCTCTCAGAAGGCCAGAGGAAAACTCTCCGCCTCTGTCCGAGTGCAGACGCAGAACAGGAAAGTCCGAGCCAAAGCTCTGCCTGAGCTGGAGACGAGCTGCGCGGATCCAGTCAATCAGCACCTCAGTGACATCACCCTTGCTGCGCAAGGGGAAGACTGCGGTGTAACGCGAGTAGTCGTCAACAACGAGCAGGAAGTAGCGCTCGTGACCCTGTCCACGGACGCGGGCTGGGCCCCACACGTCCATGTGAAGCGTCTGCAACGGGGCCTCTGTCGGAGGAAACTGGGAGGAGTGAGGGGCAGCACGCTGGCGCCCCTCGACACAGGGGACACAGGTAGGGCCAGGGCCCTGAGGAAGGGGAGGGAGGGACTGGGGGAGACCAGAATTAAGAAGACGAGAGGCCATGCCTCTGAGCCGAAGCAGAGAGGGGTGACCAAGGCGGTGGTGCCAGAGGAGAGTCTCGTGAGACAGGAGACGACACGAACAGGGGGCAGACTTAGGACCAGACCTGGACGCTGCAGCAAACACCTGACCCGACGCAGCTACCCTACCAGACTCAGCAACTGGAGGAGACGCAGTGGTCAGTGTGTACAGGCTCGACCCCGGCTGAGGAGTAAACGTGGCCAGGTGTCGGCCAGTCCGAGCGTCTGTGCAGTGGGTCACCCGCTGACTCGCAGGAGTGAACTGGTGAACCCCCGCATCCTGTAGGTCAGCACCACTCACCAAGTTCGTAGAGAACGAGGGGAGGTAAAGACCACACAGGGTGCCAGAGGGGGCCGCCGGACACGGGAGGACAGTGGAGAAGTGAGCAAGGACAGGGCCCCCAGAGGGGTCTGGCAGAGAGACTGCAACTGGCCGACCAAGCGGCGTGAGTGTGGTGCGGTCTCGAAAGAAGGAGCGGGAAGCCCCCGAGTCAAGGGTGAAGGTGTGAGAGGCCGGAGCCGGCGCGGTACCTGAGAGAGCAGACTCACCCGCACCTGAGGAAGCACACTCACTAGCACCTAGAGCAGCAGCCGCACCTGTACCTGGAGCAGGAGACACACTAGCACCCAGAGCAGCAGCCGCACCAGCAGCTAGAGCAGCAGGCTCTATACCCGGGTCAGGCGGTACGCACAGGTGACCGGCACGGTCAGCACTAGTAGGCAATGCATACATGGCAGTGAGAATAGCATCCTAGTCAAGAGCAAATATATCTACCCTCTGCCTAAGCAGCTCCACCCAGTCGGGGAGCTCAGCCTCGTCACCAAACTCGGTACGCCAGGCGTCGCTCAGACGGGCGAAGCAGCGGGACGGTGTGTGACTAGGCGTCCCACAAGGCTGACCAGTCCGAGCACCAGTGCGAATCACGTAAGTGCAGCGAACAGAACTGAGAGACCCTCTACTCTAAGCGTACCACTCACAAAGCTGCTGTGGCGTGAGAGACGGGCGTGGGCGTCGCTGGAGCTGCATCTAGCCGCCGCCAGTAGTAGTAGCAGTAGTAGCGGCGGGCAGCCAAGCAAGCGGCAGGCAGCGAGCTAGTAAGGCAGGGGCTCACCAGTGGTGGGAAGAGCAGGCTCGACGACTCGGCGACTCGGCGACTTGGCGGCACGGCGACACTGCAGCAACTGCGGCTCGGCGGCTCGGGTGACTCGGGCGGCCGGCGGCTCGGGCGACTCGGGCGGCTCGGCGGCTCGACGGCTCGGCGGTACGGCGGCTCGGCAGCAACTGCAGCTCGGCGGCTCGGTGACCCGGTGGCTCGGGCGGCTGAGGTGGCGTTGCGGCTCGGGCGGTTCAGGTGGCGCGGCACTAGCTCGGCGGCGCCGGCGGCTCGGTGGTGACGGCGGGGCCGCTTGGGGACGGCGGCGGGGCCGGGTGGAGCGACGACGGGGCCAGCAGAGGCGGCGCCGGGGCCGCAGGGTAGGCGACTGGGCCAGCAGAGGCGGCGCCGGGGCCGGGAAGGGCGGCGCCGGGGCTGGGAAGGGCGGCGTCGGGGCCGGCAGAGATGGCGCCGGGGCCGGGAAGGGCGGCGCTGGGGCCGCAGGGGTAGGCGACGGGGCCAGCAGAGGCGGGGCCGGGTCGGGAAGAGCGGTGTCGGGGTCGCCGGGGTAGGTGACGGGGCCAGCCGAGGTGGCGCCGGGGCCGGGAAGGGCGGAGCCGGGGCCAGGAAGGGCGGCGCTGAGGCCGCAAGGGTAGGTGACGGGGCCACTAGGGCGACGGATCGGGGCCGCGAGGGCGGCGCGACGCGGCCGCTAGGGCGGCGCGACGGGGTAGCGGGGCCGCGCGCCTCGGGGCGCGCGCCAGAAAGAAAATCGCCGCTAGCAAAAATAGGTCGCACGCCGCGGGGCGTACGACAGATCGAGTAGCAGCGGAAGCAGTAGTAGGGCCTTAGGAACAGTTCCCACGAGGGAACCTTCTTGATACCATGAGAAAACTGAAACGAGAATGAATGAACTATGAATGAAGTGGGTAGAAGTACTAACCCTAATTGGGTTGTACCCCTTATGGGATACCCCACTACAGCCTACACAAAAGTATAAGCTATAATGTTCTGACAGTTGGGTGCCCTTGGCCAACATTGAAAACCACCCTGCCCTGCAAGTGTACCTGAGGAGCCGGGGATTCCGCGATATACACGCACTCGCGTAGCGGAGGGGGCTTCTTGAGGGGGGGGGGCAGTGTAAGGAATTTTCTCGGCATTCCTTACGGAGCCCAACTACATCGCGTACAGCAACAGCCGTTGTTCGCCCGTTACTGCTAACGAGACTTCGCCAACTTCGCGCGCACTGTTTTGCCAAACTCCGCTCTGCTGGCCCGGCCGTGTCGTCCTACGCTTCGGGACTAGCCCGAGCCTCGCTGCCGGCGTAGCACTAGCTGACTCGCACGCACCGCGTTACCGTTTGCATGTTTCGCGTATAAATGTTCGCTCATGCCTTCGCTCACATCTTTGTACTCGTTTTACACCTTAGTGCAATTCTCGCTACTTCGATTCATTGCACCCGTAACATACACACATATGTTACAACACATATGGAAAATCACAGAATCTCACTAACTAAATTGATCATTCCACCTTAACGCTTCGCAACCCTAAGACGATTTCGTCGCCTCTTGTTGTTGTTGTTGTTGTTGTTGTTGTTGTTGTTGTTGTTGTTGTTGTTGTTGTTGTTGTTGTTGTTGTTGTTGTTGTTGTTGTTGTTGTTGTTGTTGTTGTTGTTGTTGTTGTTGTTGTTGTTGTTGTTGTTGTTGTTGTTGTTGTTGTTGTTGTTGTTGTGAAACAAGTGAACAGGAATGTGTGAACTATGAATGAAGGCAGTACAAATATGAAACCCTAACTGGGTTGTACCCCCTATGGGATACCCCTCTACAGCCTACACAATAGTATAAGCTATAGATATGTTCTGACACACCCCCATAGGCAAAGTGGGGGAGAACAAGGGGTCACAAGACCAGTCAAGCAAAGCAAAGCAAAGCAAGCTCGGGGTGGATCACAAAGTCACCACAGAGTCCGAGCACAAGAGCAGGGCCAGAGGCCAGTTCACATGCAAGAGTACAGACATATATATATAAAACTAGACAAGCAAGAGCAGGTATATATATATGTCACAGTACAAGTAAAGTCAAGAGGAGAGCAAGTGAGGCAAGACAGGCACAAGACCCAGCTGGGTGCAGAGGCGCTGATGGTCACAAGGCGCGAGTGCCTTGGTGAACACATCAGCAGTGTTGGCCTCAGAGGCCACGTACGCAAGCCGCAACTGTCCAGTGTTGCTGCAGCTCACGAGCAAGGAAGTAACGAAGAGCAATGTGCTTCGTTCTGTGCTCCAGACGCTGCTCTCGACATAAGGCCAGCATGGCCTTGTTGTCTACGTACAGCACTGGAGGAGAACGAGGCGGCTCTCCAAGGTCAGTCAGCAGGTAGGTGAGCCAGCGAAGCTCCTGTGCAGCCATGGCCCCAGCGTAGATCTCAACCTCACAACTGGAGCTGAGAACCGAAGACGAGCGAGTAGCCCGCCACGAAACAGAGCCGGAACCAAGACTGAAGGTGTAACCCTGTGACAACCGCTGCGTAGCCTGGTCGTCAGCCCAAGAAGCGTCCGCATGCCCTGTAAGGACCACTGGACTGCGCCCTCCAAGCACTAGCCCCATGCCCGACGTACTGCACAGGTAGCGCAACACCCTCTTCGCTGCAGCCATGTGCTCTGGTCGGTGTCTCCCAGGAGCAACATAGCGTGCAAGAATGCTCAGAGGGTATGCAAGGTCAGGTCGTGTGCAGGTCATCAGGTACATGAGGCAGCCAACAAGCTCTGGGTACGGGCCACTCGACTCTACGGACTCATCCGAAGGCAGAGCTGAGAGCGAGTGGCGAGTAGGTAGAGGAGTGGCCGGAGGCGAGGAGTACGTGAAGCCGAAGTGCTGAAGGACCTGCTGCACCATGTGTGACTGAGTCAAGGTAATGGTGCGGCGTGCTCTGTCCCGAGTGATCTGCAAGCCAAGGTAGCTGCGCATTTCACCCAGGTCTGTGCACGTCTGTCTCTTCAGCAGCTCGGACTTCACGTAGGCAAGTCCAGCAGTGTCCGCTGTGGCAAAGACCAAGTCGTCGACGTACACGAGGATGTAGAACGGCGGCAGAGAAGTGTCGGTGCGCAGAAACAGCGACGGGTCAGCAGTAGAAGGAGCAAACCCAAGAGCCGCAAGCGTAGTCCTCAGTGTGTCGTGCCACTCACGCAGTGCCTCGCGGAGACCGTAGACTGGCCGATGGAGGCTCCACTAGGTGCCAGGAGGGAAAGTCCCAGTGAAGCCAGGTGGACGGCGCAGCCAGATCTCCTCGTGCAGGCTACCCTGCAGGAACGCAGTGCTGAAGTCGAGAGAGTGAAGCTCGTAGTCGCGCTGAGCGGCTATGTGCAGCAGCACCCGAAGAGTGGTCATCTTCGGGGTGGGAGAGAAGGTCTGAAAGTAGTCAACTCCCTGCCGCTGACTGAAGCCACGAGCAACGTACCGCGCCTTGAAGACAGGTGGAGAGCCCGGCGGCCGCTTCACCCTGAAGATCCACATGCCACTGACGATGTTCGCCCCAGGAGGGGGAACCTCGTCAACGTAGGTGCCTGTGGACTTCCAGGAAGCCATCTCTGCATCCATAGCTGCCTGCCACTGAGACGAGTAGGGACCCTCTACGGCCTCCGCGTAAGAGCGCGGAGTCGGGATGTCTAGTGCATCCGGGTCTCCCTCAGGAGCAAGCAGTACAGACGCGAGATGAGGTGAAGCAGCCGCCAGACACTGTAACTCCTCCTGCCTGTCCTCTAGGACGTCCGTGCTAAGAGCATTGTCACCCCCGACGGACAGAGGACAGTCAGACGCTGACTCAGCAACAAGACTAGCAGCGTAGTCTAGACGACAGCGAGCAGCAAAGTCGACGAGCTCAGCGACAAGGGCAGACGCAGCAGTGGACTCAAACGAGGGGTCAGTGACGACAGTAGCAAGGAGACGCGTGACAGTAGGACTGGCAGCACGAAGAGAGTCCGACTCAGGGTCGGCAAGCGCAGGAAGAGAGGACTCAGGAGGAGAAGGCAAAGGGGCACGCAAAGGAGCAGTGGACGGACGCAGAGACATCCGGTACGTGCCAGGGACAGGAGGAGGACGCTGACGCGAACCGCGACCACTAGTGCGAGCAGCACGAACAGGCGACGCAGGACGAGACGCAGGCTCACGACGCTCAGCAAGACCTCCAGTAGGACCAGTGTAAGGAGAGGGAGCAGGCAGTGGAGAGGAAGGCTCCAACAGGGACTGCGACTGGACAGGCTGTGGACACTCTACCGGAGGAGAAAGACCAAGAACCTGCTGTAAGAGCGGAACGAAGTACGGCCGAGGCCGTGCGGCAACTCCAGACTTAGCAGGGACAGCACCAGCACCCTCAGCGACAGCACCAGCGCCACCAACACCTCCAGCGGCAGGACCTCCAGCAGCACCAGTAGTAGAACCACCGTCGGGACAGACAGCAGTAGTCTCAGCACCAACACCCTCAGGAGCTCCTGCTCCAGGAGTACCCGCAGACCCAGCAGCTCCGGGACCGGCAGCACCAGCACCCTCGACGGTCGAAGAAGCTCCAGCTCCAGCAGCACGCCTCCAGCGGCGAGCAAACCACTCGCGCAGCTCCTGTGGAGAGAGGGGCTCCCGGCGAGACGCAGCAGCAGGGGAAACCCCAGGCTCAACAACTCCAGACGTAGCACCCCCAGGCTCAGCAGCTCCAGACTCAGTACCCCCAGGCTCAGCAGCTCCCGACCCAGCACCCCCAGACCCAGCACCCCCTAGCTCAGCAGCTCCAGGCACCGTACCCCCCAGCTCAGCACCCCCAGGCTCAGCACCCTCTGCAGTAGCACTCCCAGGCCCAGCACCCCCAGGCTCAGCACCCCCAGTAGCAGCACCTCCAGGCTCGGCACCCCCGCGCACAGCACCCCCAGAGTCAGCACCCCCAGGCTCAGCACCCGCAGCAGCACCAGAGTCACCAGTAACCTCGACCGGGTCAACAGCGTCTACCTGGGACACACCTAAGGGGGCAGGAACCTGAGGGGGGAGGGGGTCTACCGGGGGGGGAACTGGCACAAGGAAGTCCGGCGGAGGGGGGAGGGAAGGAGTGCGGTAGGGGAAGAGGCGGTAGAAGGGGACTGACTCGTCGAACGTGACGTCCTGGGAGGACAAAACACTACGAGAGGAGGGGTGGTAAAACTGCCACCCGGGAGCGTCTGTGGGGAAGCCAAGGAAGACACAGGGAGCAGCACGAGGGGACAGCTTGTCCGCAGACAAGTCGCGGACAAACGCCCGAGATCCCCAGACACGGAACGCCGACGCATCGCCAACCTTCCCCGTCCACAGCAAAGCTGGGGAGGTCTCCGGTCGGGAGACTCAGGGCTGAAGGTTGATCTGATGCGCGGCGTACCGAACCGCAAACGGCCACAGAAAATGGGGGGCAGCCGCATGCACCATGGACGTACGGGCGATGTCCATGACAATGCCGATGCGGCGCTCAGCAATCCCATTCTGCTCTGGAGAGTCCGGAAGCGTGAAGGTCTGGCGGATGCCTCGTGCACGACAGTAGGCTCGCAGAAGGCCGGAGGAGAACTCTCCGCCTCTGTCCAAATGCAGACGCAGAACAGGAAAGTCCGAGCCGAAGCTCCGCCTGAGCTGGAGACGAGCTGCGCGGATCCAGTCGATCAACACCTCAGTGACCTCACCCTTGCTGCGCAAGGGGAAGACTGTGGTGTAACGCGAGTAGTCGTCAACCACCAGCAGGAAGTAGCGCTCGTGACCCTGTCCATGGACGCGGGCTGGGCCCCACACGTCCATGTGAAGCGTCTGCATCGGGGCCTCCGTCGGAGGGAACGGGGAGGAGTGAGGGGTAGCCCGCAGGCGACCCTCGACACAGGGGACACAGGGAGGGCCAGGCCCCGGAGGAAGGGGAGGGAGGGACCGGGGAAGGCCAGAGACAAGAAGGCGAGAGGCCATGCCCCGGAGACGAGGCAGGGAGGGGTGACCCATCCTGTGGTGCCACAGGAGGGTCTCGTGGGACAGGAGGCGACACGAGCAGGGGGCAGACTCAGGACCAGACCTGGACGCTGCAGCAAACACCTGACCAGACGCAGCTACCTGACCAGACGCAGGAGAAGGAGACGAAACAGTGAGTGTGTATAGGCTCGACCCTGGACCACGTGTGAATGTGGTCAGGTGTCGACCCGTGTCCGCGTCCGTGCAGTGGGTGACTCGTCGGCGCGCAGGGGTGAACTGGTCAACCCCTGCATCCTGTAGGTCAGCACCCGCCACCAAGTTCGTGGAGAACAAGGGGAGGTAGAGACCGGACAGGGCGCCAGACGGGACCGCAGGGCACGGCAGGACAGTGGAGTAGCGAGCCAGAACAGGACCCCCGGAGGGGTCTGCCAAGGAGACCGCCACTGGCCGACTAAGCGGCGTGAGTGTGGTGCGGTCTCGAAAGAAGGAGCGAGACGCCCCGGAGTCAAGAGTGAAAGTGAGAGAGGGTGAAGTCGACACAGTACCTGAGAGAGCAGACTCACCAGCACCTGAGGACTCAGACTCACTGGCACCTAGAGCAACCGCCTCACCAGCACCTGGAGCAGCAGCCTCAACAGCACCTAGAGCCGCAGTACCAATGCCCGGGTCGGGCGGGAAACACCGGTAACAGTCACTCTCCTCACTAATAGTCACAACATACATAGCAGCAAGAATAGCATCAAAGTCAAGATCAAAGATAGCTACTCCAGCCCTAGACAGCTGGTCCCAGCGAGGGATCTCAGAGGCGTCAGGAAACTGGCGGCGCCAAGCGTCAGTCAGGCGGCCGAAGCAACGCTGGGCGGAGTGTGAACCACCACACTGCTCACCCGCACGGTCGCCAGTGCGCAGGACATAAGTGCACGGACCAGTACCCCCACCCCGCTGACGCGCAGAGTACCACTCACGGAGCTGCTGCGGGGAGAGGGTCTCCTGACCACGCTGCTGCTGCTGGCGCTGACCACCACCGGAGCCACTCCTCCTCGGCGCGCCACGACCTCCGCCGCCTCCTCCGCCGCCTCCTCGGCCGCCGCCGCCACCACCTCCACCGCCACCGCCACTCCCACCGTCGCCGCCGCCACCGCCGCCTCCGCCTCCACCCCCACTACCACCGCCGCTGCCGCCCCCGCCTCCACTGCCTCCGCCGACACCTCCACTGCCTCCGCCGACACCTCCACTCCCGCCACTACTCCCGCTACCACCCTCACCTCCGCCGCTGCCTCTACCTCCGCCTCCACCGCCCCCGCCGCCTCCACCACCGCCCCTGCCCCCCTTGCTCTTGCCAGAGCGACGTCTCCCGCTGGGGGCAGACGCCGCTCCGACCGACTCAAAACCAACCAGGTCGGCCGTAGCAGCAGAGGCGACAGAGGGCAGGAGGGGGGAGGGGGAACACCCCTCAAAGATGGGGGTGCGCGGGTCACCACGAGAGGCCCCTACAGCGAGAATGCTCTTCTCAGCTGCGAGGAGGGACTTCTCGAGGATCTCGACAGTGAGAGTGGTGGGGCAGACTGCGAGTAGGTCGTCCCTGACTCCGCGAAGGGAGTCAGGGAGGCGGGTGACAATGTAGTAGAGGGTGAAGTACTGGGGGGGGGGGTTCTTGGCGCAGAATTCAGCAGGAAGTGCAGCGCGGAAGCGAGCGTCACTAGTGCGCAGGTGGGTAATGAGGTCGGCGACTGTGGCAAAAGCAGCAAGGTCGGGAAAGAGGTACGGTAGCATGAGGCGGCTCAGTGCAGCAGTGGCAGGGGTGGAGTAGCGTGCGATAACGGCGTCGTACAAGGTCTTAGCACTCTTGTACGACCCAAAGTGCGCACGCTCAGCGGGAGGGAGGTGGCGACGCACAGCAAGACGTGCAGCAGCATCGCGTGTGGCCCACACTGAGCGAACAGTGGCATCCTCAGTAGCAGCAGGGGCGGGAGAGGCACCAGAAGTGAGATCAAAGAGAGAGAGTCCGTCAGCTCTGTCGCACTGTAGGAAAAGCAGTAGGTCGTCTACCCACACGTCAAAGTCAATGGCTCTGCCCTCAGCGTCAAAGGCGAGGACACTGGGGGTAGCCATGACAGCAGTAGAGAGAGGGCAGTGCGCAGAGTAAAGCTCAGTGCTCACCAGACAGGGCAGTGCAGGGAGGGCTCGGGCGGCTCGGGCGGCTCGACTGCTGGGCGGCTCGGGCGACTCGGCGGCTCGGGCGGCTCGGGCGGCACTGCAGCTGGGGCGGCTCGGCTGCTGGGGCGGCTCGGCTGCTGGGGCGGCTCGGCTGCTGGGGCGTTTCGGCTGCGGGGGCGGTTCGGCTGCTGGGGCGGCTCGGCGGCTGGGGCGGCTCGGCTGCTGGGGCGGCTCTGCTGCTGGGGCGGCTCGGCCGGGAGATGCAGGGGCGGGGGCGTCAGGTGCAGCGGCGGGCCGGCAGGTGCAGCGGCGGGTCGACCGGTGCAGCGGCGAGTCCGTAGGGTGCAGCGGCGGGCAGGTAGGTGCAGCGGCGGGGCCGTCAGGTGAAGCGGCGGGCCGCTGGGTGCAGCGGCGGGCCGTAGGGTGCAGCGGGGGGCCGGCAGGTGAAGCGGCGGGCCGCTGGGTGCAGTGGCGGGCCGTAGGGTGCAGCGGCGGGCCGGCAGGCGCAGCGGCGGGGCCGTCAGGTGAGGCGGCGGGCCGTAGGGTGCAGCGGCGGGCCGTAAGGTGCAGCGGCGGGCCGGCAGGGCCGCGTCAGAGCCGGCGGCGGGGCCGCGTCAGTGGAGGCGGCGGGGCCGCGTCAAGCAGGCGGCGGGGCCGCGACGAAGCGGGCGGCAGGGCCGCGTCAGAGCCGGCGGCGGGGCCGCGTCAGTGGAGGCGGCGGGGCCGCGTCAGTGGAGGCGGCGGGGCCGCGTCAGTGGAGGCGGCGGGGCCGCGTCAAGCAGGCGGCGGGGCCGCGATCAGGAGGGGCAGCGGGGCCGCGAGGGAAATGGCGACCCGAGGGGTCGCTAAAAAAAATGCGCGCCTCGGGGCGCGCTTTGGTGGGCCCTAAAAAAACGGTCCTTAGGAAGGACCCGCTCTATACCATGTGAAACAAGTGAACAGGAATGTGTGAACTATGAATGAAGGCAGTACAAATATGAAACCCTAACTGGGTTGTACCCCCTATGGGATACCCCACTACAGCCTACACAATAGTATAAGCTATAGATATGTTATGACAGTTGTTGTTGTTGTTGTTGTTGTTGTTGTTGTTGTTTTTTTTTTTTTTTTTTTTTTTTTTTTTTGCAGGTCTTGCTTTTTATGCTTTTCTTGGATCTGTTTAATAATATATACTTGTATTTAAACTTGCAGGTTATATTCAAGGCCCTTGTGGCTCACTGTTACGCTTCGAGGCGGGGTGAACGTACCTGCCGACACCACTGGCAGGCGCCTCCTCTCTCTCCACCAGCAGTATGTCCCGTCTCTCTGGACTTCTACCCCTCATGTCCTGCTTTCTGTTGGTAGATTTTTTTTGAAGTCACTTGATATTCTAACTCGACTTTTACTTTATGTGGCAGGTTTCTCCATCAAGGAATTTCAGCATGCTCAACATCCATTTTAGCACTATGGACTGCTGAGGCGCGCTAAGGCTCAAGAATGGCGAGATAAGTTGCCTAACCCTTGCCTTCACTGCTTGATTCAGTTGCTGCACTATCCCGTTTTGCTTCCACGCTTGCTGATTCCTTTGCTTTATTCATGTTGTGGCTTCAAGTTAATTTCGTTCACTGACTTAGTTCCTTCACCTCGTGGCAGGTTCTCTCCAAGGGCTCTCTGCACGCCTGTGAAGCTCCAAGTCCCTGTGCACTGCTCAACACCTTTAACTCCCCAACTACAGATAAGTCTCAGGCCTTAGCGCCTTGTTGGTTTTTGCTGAATCTATTTTATGAGTCCGTGTTCAGCATTTTGCTTTAACGCATGCTGCCTCCTTCCTGTTTTTCAAGAACCTGGACCAGTTTTTTCCTTTTTTACCATGCAGGTGCCTTCATGGGCATTGGGCAGCAATCATGGCTGTTGGAGGTTGAAGGCAGTGCATGAGAGGGGTTGAAGCTTTGAGCATTGGCTGGGGAGGGGACTCGATTCCAGGCCAAACCGGATTGGTTCTGTCCCCTCCCGCCCCCACCAAGTGACAAAACTGTCTGGCCAGCAGTGATGTCATTTGGTGGAGGTGGGGGTGGGCAGAGCCAGTCCCTAGTAGGGCACCCGCACGTCTTGGTCCTGGAAATGCTCAAGGCTCAGGCTTCTTCTCTGCCTGTGCAGTGCACTGCCAGTCCACGCCGGGGTGGGCATGGATGGCATGCATGGATAGTAGTCCCTGGAGGGCTTATGATGAACACGTGGTTCAAAATATTAGCTCTAGGAAGGATACTACTGGGATTAGACAGCTTGTTACTGTATGATGTCTAGGCAGAGAATGAATGGATTATATTGATTGCACCTTTAGGATCTTGGAACTTGCTGTTTGTACACGTCCTACTGGATGCCATACTAAAGTGAATGCAGGTGATCTGGTATGCAAGTACGGTATAAGCTTGTACACAGAGAAATCTCACACCATGAACATATTGATCAGACCTGTTATGCGGAAGGAGGAGTCTAAATACGGTAGAGGCAACTGAAGAATATGAAACTGTGATTTTAGATAGATTAGATAATCGGTAATAAACGCATCTTGCTTATTACTCCACAAGACCACAAATATTCACAGATTTGACACCTTGCTACAGCAATCTCAGTTCCCTCCTTGCAGTGAGTCAGCCGGCCATGTTTTGTTCTATGGCCATCACCACGTCCCCCATGCCGCCACCCGCCTTGAGCACCTCTACCACTGCACTGTGTGCCGCGCGGTTGCGCTGCAGCAGCAAATACGCCTGCAGCACTGCCCACCGTGCCTGGTTGGCCATCTGCGGAGATGGTGGGTAGGAGGGTGTGGTGAGAGCAGACAGAGCACAGCGTTTGTGGGCAAATGACCCAACGGCAGCGCACTAGAGAGCTGAGGGGAGCACGAGCAGATGCCATGCTTTAACGTACTGCAACAGCAGCATGGGGTGGCAGCAGGGGCAGCGGCGGTAAGCACGCACACACCTGGGGGCCGGACCAGGAGGGCTGCAGGTTGGAGAGGAAGGCCTTGAAGAGATTCTCATCGCCCTCCCCTCCCTCCGCCTGCCCGTACTGCACCGCCTCCGCTGCCACCCCCGCGAACAGCACTATGCTGTACCTGCATCGGGAAAGAAAGGAGAAGAAGGTGAGAGGAGAGGTAGCGAGGAAAGAGATGGAAAGAGAGGTTTCGGAGAACAGAGTAGGTGGGAAGAGACACACGCAAATGAGAGAGATAGCAGGGAGGAGTACAGGGAGTATGGAGGAGGGAGGGGAGGAGGGAGGGGAGGAGGGAGGGGAGAAGGGAGGGGTGGAGGAGCAGGGAGAAGGGAGAGGAGAAGCAGCGGTCCAAAGGAGATCCAAAAGGCACTTACCGGTCGACAGAGGCAGATGATAGTTGGCCTGCACGCAGCTCGTCCTCGAGGCGCTCGTCCCAGAACTGCGTGCCCGCCTGCCCCCTCACCCCCATGCGCATCGCCTCAAACGCGTCCAGCACCACCCCCCGCACCGGACACCCCAGCAGGTACGCTGGTGGCGGAGGTGAGTGGGGTGGGGTGTGGTTGAGATGAGTGGGGGCGTGTGGGGGAGTGGAGTGCGAGTTTGAGGATGGCTGAGGCACCAAATAGAGAGCACCCAGTCCATGCCCACCTCCCATTCCCTGTGACACCCCACCCACCTGCTACGATGTGGCCCGCCTCGTGCACCAGCACGCGCTCGCGGAAGGGCGCCCAGAGCAGCATGAGCAGCTGGCCCGCGCCCGCCCCCCCCAGGTACACCGTGTCCCCCACAGCGAGGGCGAGCGAGATGAAGGTGAGTGGGCGCAGGTCCACCCCCGCATCCACGAGGGCGGAGAAGGCTGCGAAGAGCGCGATAGGGAGCAGTGGAGACGACATGCCCCACTTCTGGGGGGCTAGGTTCTTGGCTGGGGGAAGGGGGAAGAAGGGGACGATGGAACAGAAGAAGGGAGAGTGCTGGGTTGACGGGGAGAAGGGTGAGAGGAGTGTAGGAAAAGCGCGGAGGGGGCAGGCTTGCGAGTCAAGGTAGAAGGCGATAGGGCAGGAGGGAGGCATGTGCACGAACCTTCGAGGCCCGACCGGTCTTTGAGCACCTTGGGAGTGACGACCCGCGGCACGCCCTCCAATACTGTGGCGCCACGTGTGGGGACAAGGCGGGAGCAATGTGAGTGGGCACGAGCGAGAAAGAAAAGAGGGCATTAGGAAAGCGTGGTGGCAGTGGCAGCGCGGGCCAGCAAGAACCGGCTGGAGGCACCGCTGTCAGCACACCTCACTGCACTCATCTCTCCCCTCCCGTCGCTCTCTGTCCCCACCGCCGCCACGCACTGCTGTTTTGGAAGCGGCCAAAGTTCCTGAGGAGCCCCTGGGAGCGCAGCCACTCGTACGTCTGCCCCACCACGCGCAGGTCGCTCTCCGCCTTCCCCACCTCCAGCAGCTGCAGCCACCGCCGCTGCCGCTCCGCCTCCTCCTCCGCCTCCTCCCCCCGCACTTCCCGCTTGCCTGCAGGCCCCCCTTCGATCTGCGCCTGCCCCGGTCCCCCAGCAGACACTATCCCCGCGGTCTCCGCGGGTAAATCCAGGAATTCGGCGGATTTTGGGGCGGTTTCGTCTGTCGTCTTCTGCGGGGCTAAAGCGGTAGCGATGGACAACGCACGTGGGAGGTCTTTGTCGTGTAGCGCCATGTCATACTCCAGCCACGTGGGACGGGGCTCGATTGGCGGAGTTGTGGGGGAAGGGGCGGCGGAGGGAAGCGGGGATTCCGGCAGCGTCTCCGCTTGCGCTTCAGGGGGGGAGTCTAGCGACGATCGCGGCGAGAATTCCGCGTGTCTGTGTCTATCAGAAAATGAGCGCCTAATTAAAAGGGGCCGGCCATTGCGGGTGTGTGAAGAGGAGAGGGGCAAGGCGGGTCCCCCTCTCACGCAACTTCCGCGCGCAGGTAAGGGGCATTTGGCAGGAAGGCTATGGGGGAGACATGCGCGCGAAGGGGATGCGGCGCAGGGGAGTTGCGCGCGGAGCGATGGGGCCATTGGGTCGAATGGCGGTGACGCGGTAAACGAGGCGCTTGGAAGAATGTGCGCGACGCGCGTGGGTCGGAACGGAATGATGCGCGCGACACGCTACAGGTATGGCGTGGGTGAGAACGAGTGCAACGACGGGCGAGTCGGAATAGGGGAGGCGAAGGGAGCAAACACGGACCCGAGGGAATGTGGAAGGAATTTCAGGCGAGCTGCATTGTACGCGTTATCAATCTTTCCACCGGAACATTCTAGCATCACATCGCCCAAACAAACACGAAATTGCTTCTTCCCCAGCTTTTTGGAAGTCATTCTGAAATTGTCAGGGATTGCGAGGTGAGAAGGTACAGTGCGAACAGGCCCATTGCTCCAGAAACAGACTTCGCCATTTCGCAAAAATACATTTGCGAAGCTGTGCCACCCACACACCCAGGGACTAGAACTGCCCTACTTGGGGACAACTTCATCTGCAATCTAATTAAGCCAGCGCGGTTCGCGAATGCGATCCCTAACAGTCCGCCTGGAAGAAGCTGATGGGTCGTAATCTGCCCGCGGTCAGAAAAACATAAACCCCTAATGGGTGGCATGCGATTAGGGGAGCCCCAACCCTAAACACGGGCAGCCACGTCGTTCTGCCCGAAAAGATTGCATTTGCAAACCCGCACTGGGAAAATGAGATCGCAGTTCGAATTGTCCGGGCCTACTTGTCCACTGGTGTTCCCAGACCAGCCTTTCTTTCACCACAATTACACCAGATTTAGGGTTCTCCGCGAAGGGTTTTGCTGGTTTAGTCGAGCATATCAACCACTCGCTCTGACCTGATCGCTCCAATCCCAAGTCGTGCAAGGTTCACGAATAAGCTCCTCACCACCTTGCATTACGCGTGCTTAGGAGTTACGATGGCATCGGTTAAGGCGCACAGTAGCAGATCTCGCAGACCCCGCCTGATCGCCTTCAATGCCGACGGCTCCCGTCTCGCCACGTGTATGGCGGACAACCGTCTCAAGGTCTGGGACGCTGTTGCCGGCAGGCTGGTCGTCGAGTGTGCTGACGTGGCGAACCGGGTGTCAGCAGACGGGGACATTCTCCCTCTCGGCGCAGACGCGGGGGAGGGCGAGCGCGGACACCTGGAGCTGCGCTACTCGTGCATGACGTGGGCGGAGCGCGCGCGGGGTTCGGGGGAGGGGAAGGCGGGGAAGGCGGGGAAGAAAGGCAAGGGCGCGGCTGGCGCGCAGGCAGACGCGCTAGTGGTGCTTGGCACGGCGTATGGTGACGTCATCGCGTGGGACGTGGCGATGGGCGCCGTGGCATGGCGCCAGGCCTCCGTAGATCCCGCCGGCATCGTCTCGCTCGCCTTCCTCCCCGCCACCGCCGCCGCGCCGCCCATCGTGTTCGCGGCCGGCACGGACGGCTACATCAACGAGCTGAGCGCGGCGGACGGCGCGGTGCTGTCGCGGTTCCGCGCGTCCAAATCGCCCGTCTCGAGCATAGCGGTGAGGGCGGGGGCTGAGGGGGGCGGGCCGCCGCTGCTCATGGTGGGCAGCTCGCAGCTGACTCTTTTCGATGCGGGCAGCAAGGAAAAGATTCGCAAGTTTTCCGGGCACCCGGAAAAGGTTTCCTCGATTGCGTTCTCGCCGTCTACGAGCTTCGCTTTCAGCGCCGCGGAAGGCGACAGACACGTGGCCGTGTGGAATTTCTCCGCGGATTTCGAGAAGCGCAAGGCGTTCGCCGTGCTGTCGCTGCCCGAGCCGCCCGAATTCGTGGCCTGCGCGAAGGGGGGAGGCGGCAGCGATTCGGGGTTTCGGGTTTTGGCGCTGACAACGGAGGGCGAGGCGTACGTATGGGCGGGGCCAACAATCCTTGCGCTTGCGCGCTCGCAGCCTGTGGTGGTGAAGGGGGAGCGCATAGTGAAAGGCGCGGGGCAGGGTCAGGTGCGGCAGGGGCAGAAGGGGAGAGAGGCGATACTGGCAGCGCACCTGCCGGAATACGCCTCGGGATCGCCGATGCTTGTAGCGCGTGGCATTCTAGCGAGGCCGCAGTTCGAGAACGTTAGCTTGGACGAGGCGCAGGAGGGCAACGAGGGCGAGCCGCGTGTCGTTCTGCTGAGCGCGCCCGAGGCGACGGATTTGCTGCCCGCGGGGGGAACGAGGGTTCGGGCGGACGGGGGGGAGGGGCACGGGGAGGTGGAGGAGCAGGCGGAAGGCGTTGCGCGCGGCAAGGCGGGTAAAAAGGGGGGAAAGAAGGGGAGAGCTGGGGAGGCGGAAGACACAGGCGGAGTGCAGGTGGTGGGGGGCATGCCCATGCAGGCGCCCGTGCTGCGCGCGAGCCTCGCGGAGGCGGATGGGGACGGGGAGGGGAAGAAGGAGCGAAAAAAAAAGAACAAGCGCAAGGCAGCAGAGGAGCAGGAGGCGGCGCTGCTTCCCGCCACAGGCGCTGGTGCTGATGCCGCTTTAGTTGGGCCAGGCGAGGCGATGGAGGGCGTGAGCGGGGGGGTGGAGAAGACAATAGAGGAGCAGCTTAAGGAGCTCGGCATCTCCCCCTCCGGCCACTCCCTCGCCCCCACCACCGCCAAAAAGCCCCACTCCTCCGCACTGGTACCCAGCAAGGGGGGGGCGCGCGCAGAGACAATGGAGGTGCTCGCGGCGCCACGGGCGGAGTCTCTATCAGTGGTGGTGCAGCAGGCGCTGGAAGCGGGCGACATGCCGCTGCTGCGCCAGTGCTTCGAGGCCGCCATGACCGTCCGCCGCCGCGCGCTCATCCTCCCCACAGTGCGCCACCTGCCCCCGCACCTGGCGCTCAAGCTGGTGGAGGTGGTGGCGGCGCGTGTGCAGGAGCACCCGGGGGAGGCGCTATCCATGGTGCCGTGGATGCAGGCCGCGCTGACGTGTCATGCTGGCATGCTGGCGTCGGCGCCTGCAGCGCACAAGGCGCTGGCAGCGCTATATCAGACGGTGGAGGCGCGCGTTGCTGCGCTGCGACCCATGCTGGAGCTGGCGGGGCGGCTGCAGCTGGTGGTGATGGCTGTGAGGGAGACGCGCGGGGACGAGGGGGCGCGTGGGGAGGGGGTTGCGGGGGGGAGGGGTAGCGGGGGGTATGAGAGGGAGGGGGCGGGTGGAGGAGTGCGGGCGGCGACGGTGTATGAGGAGGGGGATGATAGCGATGTGGAGGTGGAGGATGCGACTGGGGTGGAGGAGGGGTTGTTTGGGGCTGAGGGATGGGTGGATGAGGAGGAGGATGAGGATGAGGAGGGGAGTGAGGAGGAGTATGAGGAGGAAGAGGAGAGGTTTGTGGAGGATGAGGAGGGGGATTTGATGGAGGGGGATGAGGACGAGGGTGAGGAGGATGAGTAGTGAGGGATGTGTCTATAGCTACCTCAGTGGTATGTGTGGTCTGGTGTTCCGCTGCTTTGATGTCATATCACCTACTGCTAATGCATTATTTCTGACACATAGTACTAGCATGATGCCTGTGAGCGAGCGGGTATCTCTTGTTTATCATCACGCGTGATAGTTTTGAGTTGCAACAATGTGAAAAAACCTGGGAGTTGTTCTCAGCTTTCATGTATGGAGAGATTAAGTACAAGTTGGGAAACAGAAGCATGTATGTTCACAAATACTAGGTAGACAGTAGGCTTTACTGCTAGCATCCTCAACCTCCAAGCCCAGTCACACAGGTTTCAAGACGGCAAGCACGCGGTAGATCAAGGCCAACCCATCAGCGTCACAAGAACCCAAGGTTGATGGTGTCCTTTACGACGAGGAAGATACCAGAACCCCAGCAGCGCCAGGAACCCCGATGATGACATGATGCCGCACTCCACATCCACAGCCGGCATGACAGCAAGCACACGATTGTCCTAGGTACATCAAGGCCCGCACATGACGAGTCACAAGAAGCCGAGGTTTATGGTATCCTTAACGATGAGGAAGATGCCAGCACCCAGCAGAGCCAGGAACCCCGACGACATGATGCCGCGCTCCACATCCACGGGGATCTTCTTGCCCCCCCGCACCGCCTCCACCGCCAGCAGCGCCAGGTACCCCCCGTCCAGCGCTGGCAGCGGCAGCAGGTTCACCACCGCCAGATTCAGATTCACTATGGCCGCGAACTGGAACAGCCCCGAGAGGTTTGTGCGAGCAACCTCAGCCCCCACTGCCACAATGGCCACGGGGCCTGACACGCGGTCGGCGGTGTTACCGAAGTTGAAGATGATCTGCTGCAGCCCGTCGACTACGGCGCCCATGAGCCGCCCGAACTCCTTGCCGGCCGCTACTGTGCCGTCCAGGAGGTTATCGGCGCGCTCCTGCTCCTGGTAGGAGTTGGGCGCTAGCTGCACTCCAATGCGCCCGCCTCCGTCCCGGAACGACACGTCTGGCACCACCCTGATGCTCACAACCCGCTTCTCAGCCTCCCCTGACGCTGCTGCTCCTGCCGCACTCACACCTGTTAGCTCCCCTTCCACCCCCCCGCTGAGAGGCGGTGCCTGCACGGATCGGAGCACGTCGAGGGTGATGGGGCGGCCGGGCGAGGCGCGGATGTAGCTGACGAGGTCGGAGACGGCGGTGCTGGACGGCTGTAGCGGTGTGCCATCTGCCGCCACTATGAGGTCGCCTGGCAGCAGCCCTGCGCGCTCGCCCGCTGACCCGTACACCACGTCTGGTATCATCACTCCTGGCTGGTATACCTGCTGGATCAGGCCCACTGTGTTCACCTGAGGGAGGTGGGGAGGGGATGGAGGTAGGAAGTGGTGAATGTGCGTGAGAGAGCAGTGCATTGAAAGGAGGAAGGGAAGGCTGGTGGTGAAGAGCAGACATATGTTGATGGTGGCTGGCAGTGTCATGGGAACATCACGTTAATGCCATGAGGCTCCAGTGTTACTGCAATGCCTATGTCAAAAAGCCCACCATTGCTGTGATGTGATGCTGCAATCCCAGTGCCCATCCCTCTGTCCATAACAAAACCTTCACTGTCACGCCACCACCATGCCACACAGCCCAGCACGCACCTGGGTGAAGAGCAGCGCATAGGCAAAGACGATGTTGGCGATGACCCCAGCGCTGATGACAAACGCGCGGTCAGCGATGGGGCGGTTCTTGAGCAGGTCGGGGTCGTCAGGCGGGTACACCGCCTCCTCACTCGGGTCATCATCCGGGAACCCCACAAACCCGCCCAGCGGGAACGCCCTGAGCGCGTACTCCACGCCCTTCTCGGTGCTGCCGTCCTTGCCCTTGCCCTGGTACTTGGCGAGCACAGGGCCGAAGCCGATGGAGAATTTCGTCACGTGCACGCCCAGGGAGCGCGCGGCGAGGAAGTGGCCCGCCTCGTGCACGGCCACTATGAGCGCCAGCACGCCCACTGCCTGTACGACCGACCCCGGGCCCGACAGGTCGAAGCCGCCTGTGAGCGGCAAGAAGGCAAGGAACGCCGCGGAGAGGAGCGCCGTGGAGGCGGGGAGGAGTGATGGCAAGGCGGACGGTGCAGGCGCTGCTAGGGTGGCGGTGACGGGGAGGGGGGAGGGACGGTGGTTAGGGATGGAGGAAAGGGGGGATTGAGAAGGTTAGGGTAGAAGTTGGGTGAGGATTGAGGAGGAAAGACAAGCGTAAACAGGCTTCTAGTTGCTTATGCTTCGTTGGTGGGAATCAACGGACTGCTTGTGTTTGGCTGCAAGGCAAATGCTTTCATCCTAGTGAACGACGTCAGCGGCACGGCGGTGATGCGCGCACCACAGTTTATCTCACATATGAGCTCAACAACTGGTGCCCGAGTCACCACTAAAAAACTCCGCCTGTCGGCTGCCCTTGGCTCGACAATATATGAATTCCACACAGCACCGATTAGCAGAAGCAAGCGTTCTCACCTGATTCAACGCCGCGCGACTCGGCGATAGAGGTGTCCGCAGTCTCTCCTGCGGTGCTTCCCTCCGGTTCTACTCGCCGCGCCTCTACTCGCCCCTCCTCCGCACTCTCGTGGCTGCTGCTCCCCCTCGACTCCGCGCATACTCGCTGTAGGCCGCTGCGATACGACGCGGGGAACGACGGCCGGGAAACGAAGGCTGACTGTCTACGTGGCAGCAGCGCCAGCGCATGCGCATTTGGCGGCGAGCCCGCTCGCGGTCTTAAGCACGAGAGTGTCTGTACGGGGTAGGGCAATACGGGAGATAGAAGACGCCATGAATGATAAACATCTGAATTCAATAGATTGAGCGAGGCGATAAGGGTTGGTGAAAACTAGGGTTGATTCTTTTGAATTCGTTCCTGCTCCGACTAAGGTTGGATCGCGTATCGCGCACCTGAATTAGCGCATGTTCAACGAGATTCGAGCGTGGAATCCGCAATCCCGTGGAAGCGACTCGGAGAGTCGACATGAACGGCAGGTTTCGGGCGAGTTGGACGCGCAGAGGTGAGAGAAATCGGCAGAACCTCCCACTTGCGCCGACGCAAGACGATTGTGACGGACTGAAACCGGCGTGACGCTGGGAAGAGCTTGGCACGTCGACCTACGAAGCGAAACAGAGAACGGTAAGGGACGAAGTGGCGGTGCTGTCTCGGCGGAGCAAGTGATTGCTCTTCAAGTGTTTCGGTTCAGATACTTGCGGGGACCAAGCTACACAGTCTGGTCTGGGGAATGGCAGGCAGGCAGGTGAAGTGGTGGTGCACAAAGCCTCGGGCATGTCGGTCATCATCACAGATTGAGAGCCTCGTCGACAAGGAGCGCGGGAAACATGGCTCATAACGAACCACGTGGCGCTCTGTACCTTGCTTAACTTCCCTTTAACGCGCGTCAGAGTGTAGCAGCCTAATTCGAACACAGAAGCTGCATTTATCTTTATTGGGCTAATGTGTACATTCGCAGCCAGTACAAGTGTAAATGAGGACAAAGCTTGTAGCTAAGCTGGTTCTCATACTACCAACCTAAGCTACACTAGGAGCTTTGGGACTGTCTCTTTTGCACTACCGAGTCTGAGGATGGGCCATCTTTAATAAGCCCCTCCTCTTCATCCAATTGTGCAGCCTTCCTTGCAGCATCCTTGGACTTCATTTCCTGCTCATTGCCCAACAAACACCAAACAAAGGGTGCCACACACGTCTTAAGACTAAATGTACGGTGCAAAAAACCTCAATGTCTCTTCGATTGATGCACCGGCTTACTTACTTGCAATTTGGAGTGATTATACCAGCACACTCCACCGAACGCCAGAAGATACCCAAACAAGTTTATGGCAGTTACCCTATCCTTGATGACAGACCAGGAGAAGGCAATGAGTAGCCAGTCCTTCACCACCCCTGCAGGGCAAGAGATCCAGCACAGGCCAACAATCAGGCAATTTGACAACAAAACCAGCAGGGGTAACATCTGAACCCCGCAGTATTGGACGACACATGCAACAGCGAGCAACACGTGTACAGACCTGCCACGTTCATGGTGAGCGCTGACGTCTTGCCGATGAGCAGGAAGACAGCGAGGTTGAGGGCGAAGGCGCACACACAGTTGCCCCCAAACACCAGCAGGTCGGGGTGGGGCGCGGCGAGGTGCGGGGCGAGGGAGGGGTACTCAACAAAGAACCAGGGGATGGTGAGGAAGATGAGGCATGTGGGGGACACGTAGTACAGGCTCGTGATGGGGTTCAGGGAGATGCCCTTGGACGCCAACAGGATCTGCAGGGGCGGCGTGGGATGCATGGGGAGAGACGAGCTGAGACTTGCAAAGACATCAGTGGGGCATGGTGCACTGGGGTGACAGAGGCGCTTCAGCGGACCAGGCTATCAGCTGCTTCTTGGGCATTGGCTGTTAGGTCAAGGCACAGGATGAGAGGAGCCCGTGAATGGGTTCTGTGGTAACCAGTAACCACAAGGTAAAGATCAAGCATACAGAGGCGTACTTGGATGAGCACGAGGCGAGTGGCTTCAAAGGCAACGGCGGCGAGCTGCAGGAGGACGCCTGTGAAGTTGAAGTTGGCCTCGCCGTACGCGGCTATGCCCACTCCCACCGACACGAGCAGCATGTTGCTCATGGTGGAGCAGCGGAAGGCGTCCTTCTGAAACGCCACTCCCAGCGTGTACACCGCCACTGGCATCAGCGCCTTCAGCATCTGGTCGTGGGGGCACGGACGGACAGGAGTGGGTTGGGGAGAACGGGGGGGGGGGGGGGGGGGGTGGGCATGGAGAGAGGTGGAGGGACACGGAAGCAGAGGCAGAGGCATGAGGACAAAGAATAAGCAGGATACATGTACGAGTGGGCGAGGACCCCAGATAACAGCACTACGTTTTTCTTGGTGACAAAGGACGGAAGCTCGGGAGGAAAAAGGGAACGAGAGCAGGCAGACGAGCTGTGCTAAGAGATAGGATGGACGCCATTAGGCACGCATTACGGGGCCAACGCCGTGGCAGCAGAGAAGAGCGACAAGCACAGCACACTTTAACCAGGAGTAAGGGGAGAGAGTGGCACCTGGATGAAGGAGACGGAGAGGTAGATGTAGGCGGAGTTGGAGAACCAGAGGCTCATGGCGTAGAGCGCGCCGATGGGCAGCACGGACGAGACGTACATCTCGAGGCTCATGGCCACCGGCTCCACCACGCGCACCACGCGCACCAGCACGAACGCCAGCGACGAGCAGAACGCCATGTGGATCATCGTCAGACTGGATGGGGGCGCGGCAGGCGGGATAGGGAGGGGGAGAAGCGGGAGGAAGGGGAAGAGAAGGGGAGTCCAAAACGGCGCTTACGCGGGGAGGTGAGTAGAGCAGAAGGTAGACGCGCAAAACATGGAGATGTGGACGTTCTGTTAGATTTCGACGTGGATCACGAGGCAGCTTCCAGAAGCTCACCTAATGGGATACGGCCAGTTGTACATCTTCCTGTCCAGGATGTACTTATTGAAAATAATGACGGAGAAGCTTAAAACGATCCATATCGCCACGTAAAAGTAGCTCAATATAATTCTCCGCAACAAAGGACTAAGGAACGCCATGGCGCGATTAGTTTGAGAAGTGAAGGTAACGAAACACGAAACAGCACCAGGTAATAGAGCGATGCTAGAGCAATAGAGCTTGCTCGCGATGTCCTGATTTCAGTGCGATTTGGCTTGCTGAGTGACGGCAGGCAGAATCTAGCAATCGCTGTCACTGGGTCTCTAAGACCGTTTGGGACTTGCTACTCGTGCAAGGAAATGCTGGAACGGGGTTCTCTGCATTGCTCCTTGATTCGTCAGCTGCTGTGAACCTCACAAGCAACCTCGGCAATTCCAAACAGCTCATGGAAATCTTCGAATGGCCATGCTCAGCTGCCGGCGCGTGTCACGGCGTGAATAGACAGCCGACAAACAGGACCTGGCTGTCAAAAGTGTCCTGCTAATCTCTAGAGAGCCGTGACAGTGCCTGCCTGGTATTAGGGCGGGTCCAGCGCGTACGTTTGCAGGTCCTATACGGTTTATTCGTCGTGGTTTCAAATTTTATCAGGCGGTGCACAGCGGTTCTGAAATTGCACCTTTTTAAACCGTAACGGAATACAGATTACCGCACTGGATGTACGCGCTGGACCCGCCCTTAGAGGAATATTGGAATCACTGTATTCTTATATGCTATCACTACCCATGCACTGTACGTTGTGAGATTGAGAACCCTTATGTAACCAGGTATTACGAAAGTCCTGAGACACATCAAAACAGGCATTCGTCTCAGTGGCATTCTGAAGTGCTGGCATTCATCATCAGGGAAGCTCAGGGAAAACATTTGCGAACAGATCGTCGAACTGCACGAACAACTCCCGCAGCTCGCGTACCGCCAAGGAAACTTGACGGCCAACATTTATATGTGATCCACGATCCTTTCAGAAGCAGAGTTCTTCCGCTGAAGCAAGGAGTCATGTCGCTATCTTTCCCAACTATTGCCTGAGATAAGGCCCGATAACATACCCTGACCATTTGCAGTATACGGCGTTAGTGTCCCTGTTACTTCTTGATCATCTAGAGACTAAGCAAGGTTCACGCGGTTACGGCGGAGTCTTGCTTCCGTCTGACCATTAGCCATCATGAATCCCCTAACGCAGATCAAGAACACTCAGAAAATAACAGCGCGAGAGACTGCTAGAGGAGTGTCGGACGAAGCGTCATGGCACGCCAAGTACAAGGAGTCCGCGTACGTTTACGTTGGCGGCCTTCCGTACGACCTCACTGAGGGCGACCTCCTTGCGGTCTTTGCCCAGTAAGACTCACCCATAGTTTCCAATGTTCGCAAAGAGGTGTCATGGTTCCGTGTGCACGACTCGCTGTAGTGCACTGTAAAAAGTTGCGCTGCTCCATTCTTTATAGACGTCAAGCTTCCTCGACTAGCTGCCTTTTTTCTCACTTTCCCAGTCCGCTCTCCTTCTCATTCTTTCCTCTTCCCTTACCGTCCCTTCCCACGTGGCTAGGTACGGTGAAATAATGGATGTGAATCTGGTGCGGGACAAGTCCACCGGCAAGTCCAAGGGCTTCGCGTTTCTGGCGTACGAGGACCAGCGCAGCACCATCCTCGCTGTAGGTGCGTTCCTTCGTATGTTGGGCCTGGGTGTATCCTGTTGATGCCTTAGCGTGACCACCTCGGATCAAATACATCAGCAATTCAGCTATGATCACTAAGAGAGTTTCTACTGGACTTGAACGGTTCCTGCCAAATCCGCCCCCCCCTCACTCCGCCATCCCAACCGCCTCCTTCCACCCTTTCTCTCGCTCTTCCCTCCTCCCGCTGTGCAGACAACCTGAACGGCGCTAAGGTTGCGGGGCGGATAGTAAAGGTGGACCATGTGGCGGACTACAAGAGGATAGCCAAGGAGGATGAGGAGGAGCGGGAGAAGCGCCGGGAGGAGAACGGAGTCTGCTATGCGTTCCAAAGAGGGGAGTGCACACGAGGGGACAACTGCCGATTTTCTCATGATGCCCAGGTAGAGTTCGCCTGAATATCAGAAAGTCTCTCACTTGGTGCTCTCAAACTAGGGCCCGATTCAATCCCAAACGATGTTTGGCGTTCCTTCGTTCTGTCTTCCCCACCACCAGAGAAACGCTGACACGGGATGGGGCGGGAAGGAGGACACGGTACGGGGAACAGAGAGCCGCAGCAGGGCGAATTTCGAGCAGCGCGAAGAGCGAGAGAATGGTGGGAGAGGCGGTGGTGGGAGGCCAGACGGGGGAAGAGAGGAGGAGGGGAGGGAGAGAAATGGGGAGGGTGGCGATGATAGAACCCAGAGATGGGCGCAAGAGGAAGTTCCTGGGCGGAGAGGGCAATTTGAGGAGGTGAAGGGCGGAGGGGAAGGTGTCAGGGGGAGAGAAGGTGATAGGAGAGAGGAGGGAAGGCACAAGGCGCGACAGACTGGGAAGGGAGAACGTGAGAGGAAGGATGGGCATGCGTCAAGGAAGAGTGTGATCGAGCAAGAGGGGTTTAAGAATGAAGCGAATGAGGGGAGAGATGACAGGCTGAGAGGAGAGGAGGATGAAGGCAGGGGTAAGGATGAGTGGAGGAAGGTCAGAAGCAGGGAAGGTGGTGAGAGGCATGGGAAGCGGGAAGAGAGGGGTAAGGATGATCTAGAAGAGAGGAGAGGTGCAGGACGGCAGTTGGAGGAAAAACTACTGAGGTTCAAGGGCAGTGATGACAAGCACAAGCGGCGAAGGGAGGAGGATGAGGAAGAGAGGCCAAAGCGCAAGAGTGATGAAGACAGAAGGCAGAGGAAAAGGGATGAGGATTGTCGTAGGTGACTGGGATGCACTGATTGTGGCAGGGCACCAGTGACCTGTCTCCCTTGTGGTCAACCTGGTGACTACAAAGGTCACCATCTCCAAAGGTTATTCGATCTGCTGTTCATAACGTGACATAACCTGCAGCTTTTGTTGCATGCAGGGCAGGTTCTTGCCCCTACACTTCGTCCGTTTCCCCAAGTCAAACTCATAGGCATTCAAATGTCAGCAGCCACTGCCATGGAGTCCAAAAATGAAGCACCACCCCAACCAGATGCAATGTAGGCATCAAGATTCAAGACATACGGAAGGACGGCAATAGACATCCAACACCAGTGTGAGCCAGCACTGCAAGCCACCAGTTGACAAGGCAGCAGCATGTCGCAACGCTATATCATCTTCTTATCCCCGACAGCTCCGGGCAGCTCTTAACCAAAGCACTGTTCCCCGGGCACGGGCGGCGGAATGTAGCCGTAGTCCAGCAGCTGCAGCCCGAACACCACCACGGCCGCCAGCAGCGTCAGGTACGCCAGCCCCTCCGCCGCCCCCAGCAGCCCGTAGGGGCCGTTGGGCAGCCCCTTGCCGGTGGAGGCCTTGGTGTACGCGGACCACCCCACGAGCCCCACTATCGCCAGGTACGCCACTCCCTCCAGCGCGCCCAAACTGCCGCCTGGCCCCGGGGGCAGCCCGCAGCCTGCAGGGAGAAGGAAGGGTTTTGTTAAAAGCGCGAGTGGACGGGGTCAGTGACTTTGCGAAGTTGTGTGGAGTGGGCACGGAGAAAATTAAGGAAGGCAGCAGGCCGTTGGAGTCGCATGGGAGGCGAAGTTGGGTATCGTTATCGCGCATGTCAACGGGATGGCGGTAATGGGGGCAATGTCAGAGTAGCGGCGGCGGAAGTGGCGGGAACGGTGGCGCTCACCGGTGGTCTTGAGGGTGAAGAGCGACCACGCAACCACGGGAACGGAAATCAGCCCGCTCACAGCCCCCACGATCTCCGCCGTGCTGCTCCCCTCATCGCTCGCCTTCGCGCGAACAAGCGTGCGTTGAACGCGGGGAAGAGCGCGCGAAGCAGTGATTCGCGCATGGAGCGCGGGGGTTACGCGGGTGCGCGCGGAGGAAAGGGCCGCGGGGATGGTAGCCGTTGAGCGCAGGGGGAGCGCAACAGCCGCTGAGGTGAGCATTGCGGTAGCCATGGTGAAAATGTGGAACAGCTTTCCATCGCCGCAGACGAAGTTTCTTTTGTAAATAAAATCAGTTGTTGTAGCTACAATATGAAATCAGCTCTCGTAGCTCAGTTGGTTAGAGCGTATGGCTGTTAACCATAAGGTCGGTGGTTCAAGCCCACCTGGGAGCGGCGTTTTGCTTCAGCTGGACCTGTTGATGGACGTTTTGTTTTGTTCCAATTTCTCAGTACACTTGTCTGTGTTCCCTCATCCCCTCCACTCCACTTGAAGGCATCTCTCTCGTTTCCTCCCGCTTTTTTTTCTCGTGCCCCTCACGATACCTTGGCCTCGATCCGCCTGCTTCGACACTGATCGGAAGCTCAACGCGAGGCGGTAGGCCAATGTTTGCGGGAAACGACTAGCCTGGACTCCAACGACTGAACGACCAATTCGTAACCTGGGGGTTGTTTTTCTGGGAGTAGATCGAGTGATTTTGTGGGCGTATAGGTAAACGGCAGCAGCACGCGATGACGACGCGGATCACGCCGGGGGTGGGCGCGAACCTGATCGGGCAGCACGCGCAGGAGCGCAACCAAGATGCCACGGCCTATGTCGGCAACCTCGACCCGCAGGTGCGTTGCGCTCCTGTGCCTCGCAGCGCGCTTAGTGCTGTCCGTGCGCTAATAACACTCGGTTGCATCCGCGTGGTTGTGGGTCCTCGTCGCCGCTATGTCATGCATTGGCCTCAGCCATCCCGCGTTTGCTTACGGCAAAACCTCCCTGCAGCCCCCACTCTGTTCATTCTTTACCTACCCCTTTACCTACCCCTTTACCTACCCCTTTACCTACCCTCCCCCTCTCCTGTCCCCCTTGTTCATTTCCCCCTGTGCCCTTGTCCCCTCCACGCTCCCCCACGTTCTCCGCTGTGTCCGTTGTCCCCCCTCACGCTCACCATTTCCCCCATGCCCCACCCCTTTTCCCCCTGTGCTCAATGCGACCCCCGTTTCCCTGTGTGTCCCTGATCCCCCATGCTCCGCCTCTTCCTCCTGTGCCCTTTTCCCCCCTCATTCACCCCTGTGCCCTTTGGACCTCCCCGTGCCTTCCCTCTTTCTCACCTGTGTGTGCCCCTTTCCCCCCGTGATGCTTTTTTTCCCCTGTGCCCCTTTCCACCCATACCTCCTCCCCCTTTTCCCCTCTGGGCCCCTGTCCCCCTATCGCTCCGCCGCGCGCCACGCCCCACGAGCGCAGATGTCGGAGGAGCTTATCTGGGAGCTCTTCGTGCAGGCGGGGCCCGTCGGTGAGCCACGGGGCTGGAAGGGGGGTTGCAGGGGGAGTTGTGGACGGGCTGGGGGCCGTTGGGAGGCGCATGGAAAGGTCAAGAATGGAAAGGGGTTGAGAATGGGATGGTCAAGAATGGGATGGTGTTATTCCATCCCAATGTAGCACGCATTATGCCGCTCCTCCTCTTCCTGATCCCGTTTCTTTTCATGCCGACCTCTGCTCCTCACTTTTCTCTGTGTATCCCCGCCACCTTTTTCTTGGAGCTGCAGTCCCGGGTGCGGGACTGGAGCTGCAGTCCCAGGTGCGGGACTGGAGCTGCAGTCCCAGGTGCGGGACTGGAGCTGCAGTCCCAGGTGCGGGACTGGAGCTGCAGTCCCAGGTGCGGGACTGGAGCTGCAGTCCCAGGTGCGGGACTGGAGCTGCAGTCCCAGGTGCGGGACTGGAGCTGCAGTCCCAGGTGCGGGACTGGAGCTGCAGTCCCAGGTGCGGGACTGGAGCTGCAGTCCCAGGCGCGGGACTGGAGCTGCAGTCCCAGGTGCGGGACTGGAGCTGCAGTCCCAGGTGCGGGACTGGAGCTGCAGTCCCAGGTGCGGGACTGGAGCTGCAGTCCCAGGTGCGGGACTGGAGCTGCAGTCCCAGGTGCGGGACTGGAGCTGCAGTCCCAGGTGCGGGACTGGAGCTGCAGTCCCAGGTGCGGGACTGGAGCTGCAGTCCCAGGTGCGGGACTGGAGCTGCAGTCCCAGGTGCGGGACTGGAGCTGCAGTCCCAGGTGCGGGACTGGAGCTGCAGTCCCAGGTGCGGGACTGGAGCTGCAGTCCCAGGCGCGGGACTGGAGCTGCAGTCCCAGGTGCGGGACTGGAGCTGCAGTCCCAGGTGCGGGACTGGAGCTGCAGTCCCAGGTGCGGGACTGGAGCTGCAGTCCCAGGTGCGGGACTGGAGCTGCAGTCCCAGGTGCGGGACTGGAGCTGCAGTCCCAGGTGCGGGACTGGAGCTGCAGTCCCAGGTGCGGGACTGGAGCTGCAGTCCCAGGTGCGGGACTGGAGCTGCAGTCCCAGGTGCGGGACTGGAGCTGCAGTCCCAGGTGCGGGACTGGAGCTGCAGTCCCAGGTGCGGGACTGGAGCTGCAGTCCCAGGTGCGGGACTGGAGCTGCAGTCCCAGGTGCGGGACTGGAGCTGCAGTCCCAGGTGCGGGACTGGAGCTGCAGTCCCAGGTGCGGGACTGGAGCTGCAGTCCCAGGTGCGGGACTGGAGCTGCAGTCCCAGGTGCGGGACTGGAGCTGCAGTCCCAGGTGCGGGACTGGAGCTGCAGTCCCAGGTGCGGGACTGGAGCTGCAGTCCCAGGTGCGGGACTGGAGCTGCAGTCCCAGGTGCGGGACTGGAGCTGCAGTCCCAGGTGCGGGACTGGAGCTGCAGTCCCAGGTGCGGGACTGGAGCTGCAGTCCCAGGTGCGGGACTGGAGCTGCAGTCCCAGGTGCGGGACTGGAGCTGCAGTCCCAGGTGCGGGACTGGAGCTGCAGTCCCAGGTGCGGGACTGGAGCTGCAGTCCCAGGTGCGGGACTGGAGCTGCAGTCCCAGGTGCGGGACTGGAGCTGCAGTCCCAGGTGCGGGACTGGAGCTGCAGTCCCAGGTGCGGGACTGGAGCTGCAGTCCCAGGTGCGGGACTGGAGCTGCAGTCCCAGGTGCGGGACTGGAGCTGCAGTCCCAGGTGCGGGACTGGAGCTGCAGTCCCAGGTGCGGGACTGGAGCTGCAGTCCCAGGTGCGGGACTGGAGCTGCAGTCCCAGGTGCGGGACTGGAGCTGCAGTCCCAGGTGCGGGACTGGAGCTGCAGTCCCAGGTGCGGGACTGGAGCTGCAGTCCCAGGTGCGGGACTGGAGCTGCAGTCCCAGGTGCGGGACTGGAGCTGCAGTCCCAGGTGCGGGACTGGAGCTGCAGTCCCAGGTGCGGGACTGGAGCTGCAGTCCCAGGTGCGGGACTGGAGCTGCAGTCCCAGGTGCGGGACTGGAGCTGCAGTCCCAGGCGCGGGACTGGAGCTGCAGTCCCAGGCGCGGGACTGGAGCTGCAGTCCCAGGTGCGGGACTGGAGCTGCAGTCCAGGTGCGGGACTGGAGCTGCAGTCCCAGGTGCGGGACTGGAGCTGCAGTCCCAGGTGCGGGACTGGAGCTGCAGTCCCAGGTGCGGGACTGGAGCTGCAGTCCCAGGTGCGGGACTGGAGCTGCAGTCCCAGGTGCGGGACTGGAGCTGCAGTCCCAGGTGCGGGACTGGAGCTGCAGTCCCAGGTGCGGGACTGGAGCTGCAGTCCCAGGTGCGGGACTGGAGCTGCAGTCCCAGGTGCGGGACTGGAGCTGCAGTCCCAGGTGCGGGACTGGAGCTGCAGTCCCAGGTGCGGGACTGGAGCTGCAGTCCCAGGTGCGGGACTGGAGCTGCAGTCCCAGGTGCGGGACTGGAGCTGCAGTCCCAGGTGCGGGACTGGAGCTGCAGTCCCAGGTGCGGGACTGGAGCTGCAGTCCCAGGTGCGGGACTGGAGCTGCAGTCCCAGGTGCGGGACTGGAGCTGCAGTCCCAGGTGCGGGACTGGAGCTGCAGTCCCAGGTGCGGGACTGGAGCTGCAGTCCCAGGTGCGGGACTGGAGCTGCAGTCCCAGGTGCGGGACTGGAGCTGCAGTCCCAGGTGCGGGACTGGAGCTGCAGTCCCAGGTGCGGGACTGGAGCTGCAGTCCCAGGTGCGGGACTGGAGCTGCAGTCCCAGGTGCGGGACTGGAGCTGCAGTCCCAGGTGCGGGACTGGAGCTGCAGTCCCAGGTGCGGGACTGGAGCTGCAGTCCCAGGTGCGGGACTGGAGCTGCAGTCCCAGGTGCGGGACTGGAGCTGCAGTCCCAGGTGCGGGACTGGAGCTGCAGTCCCAGGTGCGGGACTGGAGCTGCAGTCCCAGGTGCGGGACTGGAGCTGCAGTCCCAGGTGCGGGACTGGAGCTGCAGTCCCAGGTGCGGGACTGGAGCTGCAGTCCCAGGTGCGGGACTGGAGCTGCAGTCCCAGGTGCGGGACTGGAGCTGCAGTCCCAGGTGCGGGACTGGAGCTGCAGTCCCAGGTGCGGGACTGGAGCTGCAGTCCCAGGTGCGGGACTGGAGCTGCAGTCCCAGGTGCGGGACTGGAGCTGCAGTCCCAGGTGCGGGACTGGAGCTGCAGTCCCAGGTGCGGGACTGGAGCTGCAGTCCCAGGTGCGGGACTGGAGCTGCAGTCCCAGGTGCGGGACTGGAGCTGCAGTCCCAGGTGCGGGACTGGAGCCTTAGTGGGAATATACGCGTATAGCGTATATATGCTTATCGTATATACGCTAACGTATATACGCTAAACGCTGAAGGTTCGGCTTTGGGAATCCGCTTTTCGGGCAGGAAAAAAAATTCCCGGGCAGGGTGAAAAACAATGTCGTGCTCAACATCGGGAAGGTATTCCATATTCTCACTAAGAATTTCGTAGCATTCTCCTAAGTCTGAACTTCGATTAGGGTGGGATGTGTAGTAGACACTATCGCTAGAAGGAAAAGTAGGAATCGGGATGAGCTCTGTTGGGAAGCGGGAAATGTCAAGTGCAGTTGGGCTGGCTGGTTAGTAGTGTGAGTGGGGTTTGTTGGGGGGACGTTTTTGACAGGTTGGAGTTCGTAGATGGGATGGATTTCAATGCGGTACTAAACAAAATTGTAGATCTGAACTGCCAGATGCAATTGTAAGGCACATTCCCGCTTCCCTACAACCCTGAATTGCACCTCGACTTCCGCGAAATGCTCACCAGGAGATTCCGCATCTTTCCGTATACACATGATTTTTTTTCCCGGGCAGCCCCTAAATAAATCTGAAAGCGTATAGCGTATTAGCTAGCGTATAGCGTTTTGCGTATGAACGCAAGCGTATATACGCTATACGCTTTAGGTTCTGAGCGTATATTCCCACTAAGACTGGAGCTGCAGTCCCAGGTGCGGGACTGGAGCTGCAGTCCCAGGTGCGGGACTGGAGCTGCAGTCCCAGGTGCGGGACTGGAGCTGCAGTCCCAGGTGCGGGACTGGAGCTGCAGTCCCAGGTGCGGGACTGGAGCTGCAGTCCCAGGTGCGGGACTGGAGCTGCAGTCCCAGGCGCGGGACTGGAGCTGCAGTCCCAGGTGCGGGACTGGAGCTGCAGTCCCAGGTGCGGGACTGGAGCTGCAGTCCCAGGTGCGGGACTGGAGCTGCAGTCCCAGGTGCGGGACTGGAGCTGCAGTCCCAGGTGCGGGACTGGAGCTGCAGTCCCAGGTGCGGGACTGGAGCTGCAGTCCCAGGTGCGGGACTGGAGCTGCAGTCCCAGGTGCGGGACTGGAGCTGCAGTCCCAGGTGCGGGACTGGAGCTGCAGTCCCAGGCGCGGGACTGGAGCTGCAGTCCCAGGTGCGGGACTGGAGCTGCAGTCCCAGGTGCGGGACTGGAGCTGCAGTCCCAGGTGCGGGACTGGAGCTGCAGTCCCAGGTGCGGGACTGGAGCTGCAGTCCCAGGTGCGGGACTGGAGCTGCAGTCCCAGGTGCGGGACTGGAGCTGCAGTCCCAGGTGCGGGACTGGAGCTGCAGTCCCAGGTGCGGGACTGGAGCTGCAGTCCCAGGTGCGGGACTGGAGCTGCAGTCCCAGGTGCGGGACTGGAGCTGCAGTCCCAGGTGCGGGACTGGAGCTGCAGTCCCAGGTGCGGGACTGGAGCTGCAGTCCCAGGTGCGGGACTGGAGCTGCAGTCCCAGGTGCGGGACTGGAGCTGCAGTCCCAGGTGCGGGACTGGAGCTGCAGTCCCAGGTGCGGGACTGGAGCTGCAGTCCCAGGTGCGGGACTGGAGCTGCAGTCCCAGGTGCGGGACTGGAGCTGCAGTCCCAGGTGCGGGACTGGAGCTGCAGTCCCAGGTGCGGGACTGGAGCTGCAGTCCCAGGTGCGGGACTGGAGCTGCAGTCCCAGGTGCGGGACTGGAGCTGCAGTCCCAGGTGCGGGACTGGAGCTGCAGTCCCAGGTGCGGGACTGGAGCTGCAGTCCCAGGTGCGGGACTGGAGCTGCAGTCCCAGGTGCGGGACTGGAGCTGCAGTCCCAGGTGCGGGACTGGAGCTGCAGTCCCAGGTGCGGGACTGGAGCTGCAGTCCCAGGTGCGGGACTGGAGCTGCAGTCCCAGGTGCGGGACTGGAGCTGCAGTCCCAGGTGCGGGACTGGAGCTGCAGTCCCAGGTGCGGGACTGGAGCTGCAGTCCCAGGTGCGGGACTGGAGCTGCAGTCCCAGGCGCGGGACTGGAGCTGCAGTCCCAGGTGCGGGACTGGAGCTGCAGTCCCAGGTGCGGGACTGGAGCTGCAGTCCCAGGTGCGGGACTGGAGCTGCAGTCCCAGGTGCGGGACTGGAGCTGCAGTCCCAGGTGCGGGACTGGAGCTGCAGTCCCAGGTGCGGGACTGGAGCTGCAGTCCCAGGCGCGGGACTGGAGCTGCAGTCCCAGGTGCGGGACTGGAGCTGCAGTCCCAGGTGCGGGACTGGAGCTGCAGTCCCAGGTGCGGGACTGGAGCTGCAGTCCCAGGTGCGGGACTGGAGCTGCAGTCCCAGGTGCGGGACTGGAGCTGCAGTCCCAGGTGCGGGACTGGAGCTGCAGTCCCAGGTGCGGGACTGGAGCTGCAGTCCCAGGTGCGGGACTGGAGCTGCAGTCCCAGGTGCGGGACTGGAGCTGCAGTCCCAGGTGCGGGACTGGAGCTGCAGTCCCAGGTGCGGGACTGGAGCTGCAGTCCCAGGTGCGGGACTGGAGCTGCAGTCCCAGGTGCGGGACTGGAGCTGCAGTCCCAGGTGCGGGACTGGAGCTGCAGTCCCAGGCTGCGGGACTGGAGCTGCAGTCCCAGGTGCGGGACTGGAGCTGCAGTCCCAGGTGCGGGACTGGAGCTGCAGTCCCAGGTGCGGGACTGGAGCTGCAGTCCCAGGTGCGGGACTGGAGCTGCAGTCCCAGGTGCGGGACTGGAGCTGCAGTCCCAGGTGCGGGACTGGAGCTGCAGTCCCAGGCGCGGGACTGGAGCTGCAGTCCCAGGTGCGGGACTGGAGCTGCAGTCCCAGGTGCGGGACTGGAGCTGCAGTCCCAGGTGCGGGACTGGAGCTGCAGTCCCAGGTGCGGGACTGGAGCTGCAGTCCCAGGTGCGGGACTGGAGCTGCAGTCCCAGGTGCGGGACTGGAGCTGCAGTCCCAGGTGCGGGACTGGAGCTGCAGTCCCAGGTGCGGGACTGGAGCTGCAGTCCCAGGTGCGGGACTGGAGCTGCAGTCCCAGGTGCGGGACTGGAGCTGCAGTCCCAGGCGCGGGACTGGAGCTGCAGTCCCAGGTGCGGGACTGGAGCTGCAGTCCCAGGTGCGGGACTGGAGCTGCAGTCCCAGGTGCGGGACTGGAGCTGCAGTCCCAGGTGCGGGACTGGAGCTGCAGTCCCAGGTGCGGGACTGGAGCTGCAGTCCCAGGCGCGGGACTGGAGCTGCAGTCCCAGGTGCGGGACTGGAGCTGCAGTCCCAGGTGCGGGACTGGAGCTGCAGTCCCAGGTGCGGGACTGGAGCTGCAGTCCCAGGCGCGGGACTGGAGCTGCAGTCCCAGGTGCGGGACTGGAGCTGCAGTCCCAGGTGCGGGACTGGAGCTGCAGTCCCAGGTGCGGGACTGGAGCTGCAGTCCCAGGTGCGGGACTGGAGCTGCAGTCCCAGGTGCGGGACTGGAGCTGCAGTCCCAGGCGCGGGACTGGAGCTGCAGTCCCAGGTGCGGGACTGGAGCTGCAGTCCCAGGTGCGGGACTGGAGCTGCAGTCCCAGGTGCGGGACTGGAGCTGCAGTCCCAGGTGCGGGACTGGAGCTGCAGTCCCAGGTGCGGGACTGGAGCTGCAGTCCCAGGCGCGGGACTGGAGCTGCAGTCCCAGGTGCGGGACTGGAGCTGCAGTCCCAGGTGCGGGACTGGAGCTGCAGTCCCAGGTGCGGGACTGGAGCTGCAGTCCCAGGTGCGGGACTGGAGCTGCAGTCCCAGGTGCGGGACTGGAGCTGCAGTCCCAGGTGCGGGACTGGAGCTGCAGTCCCAGGCGCGGGACTGGAGCTGCAGTCCCAGGTGCGGGACTGGAGCTGCAGTCCCAGGTGCGGGACTGGAGCTGCAGTCCCAGGTGCGGGACTGGAGCTGCAGTCCCAGGTGCGGGACTGGAGCTGCAGTCCCAGGTGCGGGACTGGAGCTGCAGTCCCAGGTGCGGGACTGGAGCTGCAGTCCCAGGTGCGGGACTGGAGCTGCAGTCCCAGGTGCGGGACTGGAGCTGCAGTCCCAGGTGCGGGACTGGAGCTGCAGTCCCAGGTGCGGGACTGGAGCTGCAGTCCCAGGTGCGGGACTGGAGCTGCAGTCCCAGGTGCGGGACTGGAGCTGCAGTCCCAGGTGCGGGACTGGAGCTGCAGTCCCAGGTGCGGGACTGGAGCTGCAGTCCCAGGTGCGGGACTGGAGCTGCAGTCCCAGGTGCGGGACTGGAGCTGCAGTCCCAGGTGCGGGACTGGAGCTGCAGTCCCAGGTGCGGGACTGGAGCTGCAGTCCCAGGTGCGGGACTGGAGCTGCAGTCCCAGGTGCGGGACTGGAGCTGCAGTCCCAGGTGCGGGACTGGAGCTGCAGTCCCAGGTGCGGGACTGGAGCTGCAGTCCCAGGTGCGGGACTGGAGCTGCAGTCCCAGGTGCGGGACTGGAGCTGCAGTCCCAGGTGCGGGACTGGAGCTGCAGTCCCAGGTGCGGGACTGGAGCTGCAGTCCCAGGTGCGGGACTGGAGCTGCAGTCCCAGGTGCGGGACTGGAGCTGCAGTCCCAGGTGCGGGACTGGAGCTGCAGTCCCAGGTGCGGGACTGGAGCTGCAGTCCCAGGTGCGGGACTGGAGCTGCAGTCCCAGGTGCGGGACTGGAGCTGCAGTCCCAGGTGCGGGACTGGAGCTGCAGTCCCAGGTGCGGGACTGGAGCTGCAGTCCCAGGTGCGGGACTGGAGCTGCAGTCCCAGGTGCGGGACTGGAGCTGCAGTCCCAGGTGCGGGACTGGAGCTGCAGTCCCAGGTGCGGGACTGGAGCTGCAGTCCCAGGTGCGGGACTGGAGCTGCAGTCCCAGGTGCGGGACTGGAGCTGCAGTCCCAGGTGCGGGACTGGAGCTGCAGTCCCAGGTGCGGGACTGGAGCTGCAGTCCCAGGTGCGGGACTGGAGCTGCAGTCCCAGGTGCGGGACTGGAGCTGCAGTCCCAGGTGCGGGACTGGAGCTGCAGTCCCAGGTGCGGGACTGGAGCTGCAGTCCCAGGTGCGGGACTGGAGCTGCAGTCCCAGGTGCGGGACTGGAGCTGCAGTCCCAGGTGCGGGACTGGAGCTGCAGTCCCAGGTGCGGGACTGGAGCTGCAGTCCCAGGTGCGGGACTGGAGCTGCAGTCCCAGGTGCGGGACTGGAGCTGCAGTCCCAGGTGCGGGACTGGAGCTGCAGTCCCAGGTGCGGGACTGGAGCTGCAGTCCCAGGTGCGGGACTGGAGCTGCAGTCCCAGGTGCGGGACTGGAGCTGCAGTCCCAGGTGCGGGACTGGAGCTGCAGTCCCAGGTGCGGGACTGGAGCTGCAGTCCCAGGTGCGGGACTGGAGCTGCAGTCCCAGGTGCGGGACTGGAGCTGCAGTCCCAGGTGCGGGACTGGAGCTGCAGTCCCAGGTGCGGGACTGGAGCTGCAGTCCCAGGTGCGGGACTGGAGCTGCAGTCCCAGGTGCGGGACTGGAGCTGCAGTCCCAGGTGCGGGACTGGAGCTGCAGTCCCAGGTGCGGGACTGGAGCTGCAGTCCCAGGTGCGGGACTGGAGCTGCAGTCCCAGGTGCGGGACTGGAGCCTTAGTGGGAATATACGCGTATAGCGTATATATGCTTATCGTATATACGCTAACGTATATACGCTAAACGCTGAAGGTTCGGCTTTGGGAATCCGCTTTTTCGGGCAGGAAAAAAAATTCCCGGGCAGGGTGAAAAACAATGTCGTGCTCAACATCGGGAAGGTATTCCATATTCTCACTAAGAATTTCGTAGCATTCTCCTAAGTCTGAACTTCGATTAGGGTGGGATGTGTAGTAGACACTATCGCTAGAAGGAAAAGTAGGAATCGGGATGAGCTCTGTTGGGAAGCGGGAAATGTCAAGTGCAGTTGGGCTGGCTGGTTAGTAGTGTGAGTGGGGTTTGTTGGGGGGACGTTTTTGACAGGTTGGAGTTCGTAGATGGGATGGATTTCAATGCGGTACTAAACAAAATTGTAGATCTGAACTGCCAGATGCAATTGTAAGGCACATTCCCGCTTCCCTACAACCCTGAATTGCACCTCGACTTCCGCGAAATGCTCACCAGGAGATTCCGCATCTTTCCGTATACACATGATTTTTTTTCCCGGGCAGCCCCTAAATAAATCTGAAAGCGTATAGCGTATTAGCTAGCGTATAGCGTTTTGCGTATGAACGCAAGCGTATATACGCTATACGCTTTAGGTTCTGAGCGTATATTCCCACTAAGACTGGAGCTGCAGTCCCAGGTGCGGGACTGGAGCTGCAGTCCCAGGTGCGGGACTGGAGCTGCAGTCCCAGGTGCGGGACTGGAGCTGCAGTCCCAGGTGCGGGACTGGAGCTGCAGTCCCAGGTGCGGGACTGGAGCTGCAGTCCCAGGTGCGGGACTGGAGCTGCAGTCCCAGGCGCGGGACTGGAGCTGCAGTCCCAGGTGCGGGACTGGAGCTGCAGTCCCAGGTGCGGGACTGGAGCTGCAGTCCCAGGTGCGGGACTGGAGCTGCAGTCCCAGGTGCGGGACTGGAGCTGCAGTCCCAGGTGCGGGACTGGAGCTGCAGTCCCAGGTGCGGGACTGGAGCTGCAGTCCCAGGTGCGGGACTGGAGCTGCAGTCCCAGGTGCGGGACTGGAGCTGCAGTCCCAGGTGCGGGACTGGAGCTGCAGTCCCAGGCGCGGGACTGGAGCTGCAGTCCCAGGTGCGGGACTGGAGCTGCAGTCCCAGGTGCGGGACTGGAGCTGCAGTCCCAGGTGCGGGACTGGAGCTGCAGTCCCAGGTGCGGGACTGGAGCTGCAGTCCCAGGTGCGGGACTGGAGCTGCAGTCCCAGGTGCGGGACTGGAGCTGCAGTCCCAGGTGCGGGACTGGAGCTGCAGTCCCAGGTGCGGGACTGGAGCTGCAGTCCCAGGTGCGGGACTGGAGCTGCAGTCCCAGGTGCGGGACTGGAGCTGCAGTCCCAGGTGCGGGACTGGAGCTGCAGTCCCAGGTGCGGGACTGGAGCTGCAGTCCCAGGTGCGGGACTGGAGCTGCAGTCCCAGGTGCGGGACTGGAGCTGCAGTCCCAGGTGCGGGACTGGAGCTGCAGTCCCAGGTGCGGGACTGGAGCTGCAGTCCCAGGTGCGGGACTGGAGCTGCAGTCCCAGGTGCGGGACTGGAGCTGCAGTCCCAGGTGCGGGACTGGAGCTGCAGTCCCAGGTGCGGGACTGGAGCTGCAGTCCCAGGTGCGGGACTGGAGCTGCAGTCCCAGGTGCGGGACTGGAGCTGCAGTCCCAGGTGCGGGACTGGAGCTGCAGTCCCAGGTGCGGGACTGGAGCTGCAGTCCCAGGTGCGGGACTGGAGCTGCAGTCCCAGGTGCGGGACTGGAGCTGCAGTCCCAGGTGCGGGACTGGAGCTGCAGTCCCAGGTGCGGGACTGGAGCTGCAGTCCCAGGTGCGGGACTGGAGCTGCAGTCCCAGGTGCGGGACTGGAGCTGCAGTCCCAGGTGCGGGACTGGAGCTGCAGTCCCAGGTGCGGGACTGGAGCTGCAGTCCCAGGTGCGGGACTGGAGCTGCAGTCCCAGGCGCGGGACTGGAGCTGCAGTCCCAGGTGCGGGACTGGAGCTGCAGTCCCAGGTGCGGGACTGGAGCTGCAGTCCCAGGTGCGGGACTGGAGCTGCAGTCCCAGGTGCGGGACTGGAGCTGCAGTCCCAGGTGCGGGACTGGAGCTGCAGTCCCAGGTGCGGGACTGGAGCTGCAGTCCCAGGCGCGGGACTGGAGCTGCAGTCCCAGGTGCGGGACTGGAGCTGCAGTCCCAGGTGCGGGACTGGAGCTGCAGTCCCAGGTGCGGGACTGGAGCTGCAGTCCCAGGTGCGGGACTGGAGCTGCAGTCCCAGGTGCGGGACTGGAGCTGCAGTCCCAGGTGCGGGACTGGAGCTGCAGTCCCAGGTGCGGGACTGGAGCTGCAGTCCCAGGTGCGGGACTGGAGCTGCAGTCCCAGGTGCGGGACTGGAGCTGCAGTCCCAGGTGCGGGACTGGAGCTGCAGTCCCAGGCGCGGGACTGGAGCTGCAGTCCCAGGTGCGGGACTGGAGCTGCAGTCCCAGGTGCGGGACTGGAGCTGCAGTCCCAGGTGCGGGACTGGAGCTGCAGTCCCAGGTGCGGGACTGGAGCTGCAGTCCCAGGTGCGGGACTGGAGCTGCAGTCCCAGGCGCGGGACTGGAGCTGCAGTCCCAGGTGCGGGACTGGAGCTGCAGTCCCAGGTGCGGGACTGGAGCTGCAGTCCCAGGTGCGGGACTGGAGCTGCAGTCCCAGGTGCGGGACTGGAGCTGCAGTCCCAGGTGCGGGACTGGAGCTGCAGTCCCAGGTGCGGGACTGGAGCTGCAGTCCCAGGCGCGGGACTGGAGCTGCAGTCCCAGGTGCGGGACTGGAGCTGCAGTCCCAGGTGCGGGACTGGAGCTGCAGTCCCAGGTGCGGGACTGGAGCTGCAGTCCCAGGTGCGGGACTGGAGCTGCAGTCCCAGGTGCGGGACTGGAGCTGCAGTCCCAGGTGCGGGACTGGAGCTGCAGTCCCAGGTGCGGGACTGGAGCTGCAGTCCCAGGTGCGGGACTGGAGCTGCAGTCCCAGGTGCGGGACTGGAGCTGCAGTCCCAGGTGCGGGACTGGAGCTGCAGTCCCAGGCGCGGGACTGGAGCTGCAGTCCCAGGTGCGGGACTGGAGCTGCAGTCCCAGGTGCGGGACTGGAGCTGCAGTCCCAGGTGCGGGACTGGAGCTGCAGTCCCAGGTGCGGGACTGGAGCTGCAGTCCCAGGTGCGGGACTGGAGCTGCAGTCCCAGGCGCGGGACTGGAGCTGCAGTCCCAGGTGCGGGACTGGAGCTGCAGTCCCAGGTGCGGGACTGGAGCTGCAGTCCCAGGTGCGGGACTGGAGCTGCAGTCCCAGGCGCGGGACTGGAGCTGCAGTCCCAGGTGCGGGACTGGAGCTGCAGTCCCAGGTGCGGGACTGGAGCTGCAGTCCCAGGTGCGGGACTGGAGCTGCAGTCCCAGGTGCGGGACTGGAGCTGCAGTCCCAGGTGCGGGACTGGAGCTGCAGTCCCAGGCGCGGGACTGGAGCTGCAGTCCCAGGTGCGGGACTGGAGCTGCAGTCCCAGGTGCGGGACTGGAGCTGCAGTCCCAGGTGCGGGACTGGAGCTGCAGTCCCAGGTGCGGGACTGGAGCTGCAGTCCCAGGTGCGGGACTGGAGCTGCAGTCCCAGGTGCGGGACTGGAGCTGCAGTCCCAGGTGCGGGACTGGAGCTGCAGTCCCAGGTGCGGGACTGGAGCTGCAGTCCCAGGTGCGGGACTGGAGCTGCAGTCCCAGGTGCGGGACTGGAGCTGCAGTCCCAGGTGCGGGACTGGAGCTGCAGTCCCAGGTGCGGGACTGGAGCTGCAGTCCCAGGTGCGGGACTGGAGCTGCAGTCCCAGGTGCGGGACTGGAGCTGCAGTCCCAGGTGCGGGACTGGAGCTGCAGTCCCAGGTGCGGGACTGGAGCTGCAGTCCCAGGTGCGGGACTGGAGCTGCAGTCCCAGGTGCGGGACTGGAGCTGCAGTCCCAGGTGCGGGACTGGAGCTGCAGTCCCAGGTGCGGGACTGGAGCTGCAGTCCCAGGTGCGGGACTGGAGCTGCAGTCCCAGGTGCGGGACTGGAGCTGCAGTCCCAGGTGCGGGACTGGAGCTGCAGTCCCAGGTGCGGGACTGGAGCTGCAGTCCCAGGTGCGGGACTGGAGCTGCAGTCCCAGGTGCGGGACTGGAGCTGCAGTCCCAGGTGCGGGACTGGAGCTGCAGTCCCAGGTGCGGGACTGGAGCTGCAGTCCCAGGTGCGGGACTGGAGCTGCAGTCCCAGGTGCGGGACTGGAGCTGCAGTCCCAGGTGCGGGACTGGAGCTGCAGTCCCAGGTGCGGGACTGGAGCTGCAGTCCCAGGTGCGGGACTGGAGCTGCAGTCCCAGGTGCGGGACTGGAGCTGCAGTCCCAGGTGCGGGACTGGAGCTGCAGTCCCAGGTGCGGGACTGGAGCTGCAGTCCCAGGTGCGGGACTGGAGCTGCAGTCCCAGGTGCGGGACTGGAGCTGCAGTCCCAGGTGCGGGACTGGAGCTGCAGTCCCAGGTGCGGGACTGGAGCTGCAGTCCCAGGTGCGGGACTGGAGCTGCAGTCCCAGGTGCGGGACTGGAGCTGCAGTCCCAGGTGCGGGACTGGAGCTGCAGTCCAGGTGCGGGACTGGAGCTGCAGTCCCAGGTGCGGGACTGGAGCTGCAGTCCCAGGTGCGGGACTGGAGCTGCAGTCCCAGGTGCGGGACTGGAGCTGCAGTCCCAGGTGCGGGACTGGAGCTGCAGTCCCAGGTGCGGGACTGGAGCTGCAGTCCCAGGTGCGGGACTGGAGCTGCAGTCCCAGGTGCGGGACTGGAGCTGCAGTCCCAGGTGCGGGACTGGAGCTGCAGTCCCAGGTGCGGGACTGGAGCTGCAGTCCCAGGTGCGGGACTGGAGCTGCAGTCCCAGGTGCGGGACTGGAGCTGCAGTCCCAGGTGCGGGACTGGAGCTGCAGTCCCAGGTGCGGGACTGGAGCTGCAGTCCCAGGTGCGGGACTGGAGCTGCAGTCCCAGGTGCGGGACTGGAGCTGCAGTCCCAGGTGCGGGACTGGAGCTGCAGTCCCAGGTGCGGGACTGGAGCTGCAGTCCCAGGTGCGGGACTGGAGCTGCAGTCCCAGGTGCGGGACTGGAGCTGCAGTCCCAGGTGCGGGACTGGAGCTGCAGTCCCAGGTGCGGGACTGGAGCTGCAGTCCCAGGTGCGGGACTGGAGCTGCAGTCCCAGGTGCGGGACTGGAGCTGCAGTCCCAGGTGCGGGACTGGAGCTGCAGTCCCGGGACTGAGCTGCAGTCCTCCACTCCCATCGCCATCCCCTCTCCCGCTCTCCTCTTTCCTCACCCCTCTCCCAGGTGCCTCATGCTTGCACGCACCGCATCTCCCCCGCTCTTTAACTCGTCTTGCCCCCCCGTCCCCCTCGTTTCCCCCGTCCCCCCCGTCCGCCCTCCTCCCCCGCGCCCCAGTGAACGTGTATGTGCCCAAGGACCGAGTGACGGGGCAGCACCAGGGGTACGGCTTTGTGGAGTTCCGCTCAGAAGAGGACGCCGACTATGTGCGTGGGGGGGGGGGGGGGGGGGGGTGCTTTCATGAGTGGGGGGGAGATGCGTGTGGTGTGGTGATTTGGGGGATTTTTGTGTAATGAGTTGTGGGGTGTTGGCTTGTTAGTGGTTTTATGCGTACTTGTGAGTGGGAAGGTGGTGACTTGTCGGCTCACTCACACTCACCTCTCACACACACTCACCTTCACAGTCACGACTCACACAGTCGCCCTCATTGTCATCACTCACACTTACATTCTCCACTCACACTTACCACTAACAGTCACCACTCAGTCACACTCACACTCACACTCTCCACTCACACTCACCGCTCACACTCACTTACACAGGAACACTCACCACTCACACCCACACCCACATACCGCTGTCTCGCACTCACCACTCGCACAGTATCTGCTGCTGCCGTTTCTTGTACTGTCTCACCTATCTGCTGCTGTGACGCCCATGACCGTCACACCGTGTGCAGGCAGTGAAGGTGCTGAACATGGTGAAGGTGTTTGGCCGCCCCATGCGCGTCAACAAGGCCAGCCAGGACCGCCGCACTGTGGACGTCGGTGCCAACCTCTTCATTGGCAACCTGGACCCTGTGAGACTCGCATTGACCCCGTGAGACTCGCATTGACCCCGTGAGACTCACATTCATCCCATGTGACTCGTATCGACCCTGTCAGACTCGCTTTGATCCTGTGAGACTGGGGGTGACCCCGTGAGACTCCCATCGGCCCGTCACTCTCCCACTTACCCCGTCAACCTCGTAACTACCTTCTTCGAGGTTCCCCATACAACACATCCACTCCTGCTTGTGTCTCCGATTCCCCTTACAAGCTCACAGCGCCCTCCCTACCTTCCATCTTCACTGCTTCCCGCGGTCTTACTCTTGTCTTACTCTGCTCGGTACACCTCCTCATCCTCTTCTCCCTCCCTCCTTCCATTAATCTATCCCTCTATCCATGCATGCGCGCGCATGAACAGGACGTGGATGAGAAGGTGCTATACGACACCTTCAGTGCCTTCGGTGTCATCGTCACCAACCCCAAGGTGTGTCCCCCAACCCCAAGGTGTGTCCCCCAACCCCAAGGTGTGTCCCCCAACCCCAAGGTGTGTCCCCCAACCCCAAGGTGTGTCCCCCAACCCCAAGGTGTGCCTTCCATCCTCCCAATATCTAGGCATTTGCTTGACCTCATGCTGCGTTGACACTTTATGTGTGTTTGCTCTATCCCGTTTGACTTCATGCCTTCTCCCGCTGCTTTGTAGTCGCTTTCCTTACTGTCTACTGTCGCGTGGTATGGCATGGCATGGTGGGAGAGCAGATCATGAGGGATACGGAGAGTGGCAACTCCAAGGGCTTCGGATTCATAAGCTACGATTCATTCGAGGCGTCTGATGCTGCCATTGAGGTACCTCGCACATGCTGCCATCAACGTGTTGCTCCTTGCTTTCCATAGGTTTGTCTGTTAGAATCTAGGATGGTACGAGTGTATGAGTCCAAGGTTCGGCTTGCCCCGGTTGCTGCCATGCGTGCAGGCAATGAACGGGCAGTACCTGTGCAATCGGGCCATCTCGGTGTCGTATGCCTTCAAGAAGGACACCAAGGGGGAGCGACACGGCACCCCTGCAGGTCACTGCTCTCCATGTGCCTGCTCATTTCTTTCCCTGTGGATGCTGATTGGCTTTCATTTTGCCAGCTGGTTGCTCTTTTTGTGGGTACAATGCATTTCAGAAGTACTTCAAGTGTGTGGTGGTACTGTGTTGTCTCATTTGATGGAAGGCCGGCTTCTTTCTTCTTTCGCACTGTCGATACCTTTCTCTTAACTTTCTTTCTTATCCGTCTCCTTCTGCTCCCCTTGTCCCCGCCCTCTCTCCCTTCTTCAGAGCGACTGCTGGCAGCCAACAACCCGTCCACCACGCGCCATCGCCCCCACACCATGTTCGCTGCAGCTCCCCCCTCCGCCCCCCCTCCTCCCCCCCCCTCTCGCCCACCTCCACCTTCCATCCCCCCTGCTGCCGCCCCTCCCCCTCCTCGCCCTTACACCTCTCCTGCTCCCCCTGCGCCCCCGCCTGCACCTTCCCCTTACCGCCCCCCTCCTCCCCCATCCTATGGCGGTGCGGGCGCGTCCCCTGCTCCCCCTTACTACCCCCCTCCCCAGATGCGCCCTCCACCTCCATCTCAACAGTATCCCCCCCACCAGATGCCACCTCCTCCCCCACAGCATTGGCAGCAGAACCAGCCCCCGCCCCCTCCACAGCACTATGCTCCCCCGCCTCGCATGCCCCCTCCTCCCCATGGCGGGGCACCAGGGGGGGGCTATGGTCCCCCGCCCCCCCATGGGGGAGCACCAGGAAGGGGATATCCCCCCCCTCCCCACCACGGCGGAGCACCAGGGGGAGGATATCCGCCCCCTCCCCCTCAAGGCGGAGCACCAGGGGGAGGCTACCCTCCCCCTCCGCGCTACCCCACTCCTGGCGGCCCTCCCCCCTCCTATCCCCCACCTGGCCAGGGTTACGCCATGCCGCCTCCTCCCCCTCAGCCCCACCAAGGGGGGTGGCGGCCGGGGCAGCCCCTCCCTCCCCCGGCGCCTGGTGCAGGGGGGGCAGGTGGGGGTGGGCCAGGGCCCAACGTGGCCGTTCCTCCTCCGCCGCGACCACCCATGGGGGGAGCTCCTCCTGGGGGCAGTGTGCTTGGGGCCGCCCCAGGGACATAATCGTGAAAGATGGTGTAACAATCTCTGGGGATTGTTCTCCCTAGGCTTGGTCTGGTGATGGAGATAATTGAAGTGACATGCTTGAACCAATGTCCTCGTGCTTTTATTAACAGGTGCTACAAAGCTCGTATCAGTGTTGTACTTGGGAGCTTTGCAAGTGAATCCGTCTGTACCATGCCAGAGAGCTTGGATGCCACTGGGTGAGCATATCAGCAATTCGTGTACACATGATGCCCAACCAGTGCACGCGAATTTGCCCTGCACCGGATGGAAACGCTGCACCCGAGGTCTTTTCCCCAGCCTGTTGCACCCACGATACAAGCGCGTCGCGTGGTTATGGACCAATAGTAACGAACAGACCTAAGTCAAACTGAAGAGACTGAAGTCAAAATGTCAGCGGATAAGGTTACAGATACTTAATATAAGCACCGAGTCCTTTTTAGCTAGCTGCGAATTGACGAAACTTATGCGAAATGCACGATACAATTTATACACCCCCTTCACAAGGCAACCAGGAGGGGCTCAAACAGGCATCCAATCGTATCTTCTCGAATCAATGCACTTTTCTCGTGGAGAATCTCAAGAAAATCTGATGTGTACCGAATGAAACGTCGCACCAGGTGTCGGTGCGAACTTGGTTGTCTCGCGACAAGGTTGTCCCTACGAGGCTCGTGGCTATGGTAACTGAAGGTTTGGGCGAGTTGTTGTGATGGAGCGACATGGTTTCTCAGTTGTTCGCCGGAGATTCAACTGGTGCTGGGAAACGTGAACGATACTCGTATAGCCGGTTACGTTCACGTCGCAGAGTTCGCAAAAGTAACCTCCACGCAACTCCCCTCCATGCTTCCACCTGCTCCTCTCCTCTCTCCATCCACGAGGTCACCATCCAGCCGCCATGTCCACCCCAGTCGGCACGTGAGTCCACAGTAGTAACTGCCTCCGTGAATCTGCCTTCTGCTCTCCCCATCTACTTGTGCAGGTTAGCCCATTTGCGCGGCGCGACCGCACTCTACACTAACACCACCATGAAGCCAACCTTTGCTTGCTCGTGCTCTCAGTGTGTCGTTTCCCACCATCCCACTTCCATCACTAGCCTTCATGCCATCTCCACATTCAGCCGACCTCGGGCTTCCCAGCGTCGTGGATCTCGATTCAGCCGTCTCTTCGTGCTCTTCCTCTTAACATCACCGCATCGCGGTCCATGGCCCACGTTCAATGCCTTCCCGTCTCCGTCCCACCCTCGCGAATACCGCACTCCGCAACGTGTCCTCCCGATATGACGTTCGTTTCAGACCTAGATTCGTCGGAGTTGGTACCACGGGAGTTCCTGTGTCCGCTATCAGGCGCCATCATGCGCGACCCGGTCATCGCGCCCACCGGCCAGTCGTACGACCGCGCAAGCCTTGACCACTTCCGCACACGCGGCGGCCGCTTCTGCCCCAAGACGGGCGCGTTGCTCGCGGACTGCGCGCTCATTCCCAACGACGCGCTCCACCAGCTCATCGCCGCCTGGTGCCTCTCTCACGCCACGCGCGTCCCTTCCCCTCCTTCTCCCCCTCCTCCGCTTATCTCCGCGTCGCCCCTCGGCCCCTCTCCCGCCGTCCTCCCCGCGCGCTCAGCGCCAGCCGCCATCAACGGGCTCGCCTCTCCCCCTGGCTGCGCGCCCTCCTCGCCGCTGCGCGCGCCCCTATCTCCGCTGCAGCGCCGTTATTCCTTCCAACCAAGCCGCAGCGCCTCCGCGTGCAGGGGGCACGGGGACGAACAGCCGGCGTCAGACGCGGCGAGCTTGGCGATTCCACGGCACGTGATGGGCGCGGGCAGCAGCGGCAGGTCGCTGTGTCGCACCATCTCGCCGCTCTCCGAGACCGCGTCGCTCGACTGGGCCGCCGCCAGCAGCGCCGCTAGCAGCCCCTCCTCGCCCCTCCGCGCCCTCCGCCACCGCCACAACCACCAGCTCGCCGCCACGTCACAGGACGACGCAAATGAAGTGGCGCTGAGCTCGTACCTCTCCTCCAACGCATCGTTCTCCCGCCTGCAGCAGTCGAATCCCAACTCGCCACGTGGCAGTCGCCGCCGCAGCAAGGACACGCCAGTGCGAGAGATGCGGCCATTCGTGGATGCACTGCAGGATGCTGACGTGGCAGTGAGGCGGGTCGCCGCGGAGGCCATCCACGTGGCAGTGAAGCAGGCGGAGGAGAACCGCACGCGGGTGGTGCAGGCGGGTGGTGTGGCGCCGCTGCTGGCTGCGGTGCAGTGCGAGGATGAGGGCACGGCACAGCGGGCATGTGCTGCCCTGCTGTACGTGTCACTGGCACGCGAGGGGGCGAGGGAGGTGGTGGCGCGTGGAGGTATTCCCGTTCTCGTAGACGTGCTGCGACCAGCAGGAGAAGCGGGCACGCAGGGAGAGGCGGCTGAAGCCACCAAGGCGAACGCAGCTGCGGCGCTGTTCACTGTGTCGTCCACCAAGGAGGAGCGCAAGCGCCTTGTGTGCTCTGCCGGTGCTGTGCCGCACCTCGTGCACCTCGTGCAGACGGCACACACGCCCCGCGCGCTCAAGGACGCGTGCCTGGCTCTGTACGGGCTGGTGGGCTTGCGGCAGGCGGCGGAGCAGGCAGTGGCGCTGGGAGTGGTGGCGCTGGTGGTGGGGCTGCTGGAGAGGCACGGCGAGGGCGTGGAGGAGAAGGCAGCATCGCTGCTGGCCGTGCTGGCTCGCTGCGAGGTGGGTGTGGCAGCCATTGCGGACGATGAGGATGCGGTGTGTGCGCTGGTGGATGTGATGGAAGGCAGCTCGCAGCATGCTGCTGACAAGGCAGCGTGCACTCTGCTGGCCATGGCACGGCATGGCGGGGATGCCATGGCTCGGAGAATAATGGTCGAGGGGTGCCTGCCTCCACTGGCCAAGCTTGCAGCGAATAGTCAGGCAAGCTCTGATTCTCATGAGCTGTTAAACATTATTAGGAACTTAGGACAATCCAAGAAGTAGTAGAGTGTCCCGCCTGCTTACACTGCGGGCATATTCGTAGAACTTCAGAACTAGGGAGGTGCTAGTTCGTTGTTTACTCGTACAAATGGATGTATGTACATGATTTTTTACGCTCAGCCTTGTCATACAGTACTAAGGATCAAGACAGCATGAAACTGCCTGTACAGTTGTAACAGGAGGCATTTATGCACTCATTCATCATCCACCCACCCTCAGCATTACTTGTTACGAACAAATCCCAATCTTTTGGGAAGGCCCTCAGATCTCAGCGGCAGTATTTAATTTCTACAGCTAAAGAGGTATTGTATGAATGGTCCCTTTCTCTCACTCTTGTATGTAACTGCACTCATAACACAAGTTAAGCAGTATGGCGTAACAATGACCCCATGTTCCACAAACTTCAAGGTTCCGCGAGGCTCGTCATCGTTCGCTGCTGCTGGATTGTCTTGTGCGCGTGCCTCGTTACCGCGCAACGCTGCTCTCTCCCACTTCTTCAGTTTTTCGTATCGCAACGTTACCCGTCGGCCCTATTGGAGCAGCATTCGCCGCCCGCCGTACAAGTTGCACCTCACATGCACCCTCGAGACCTTCCTGCATACACCATGGCAGTTGACCTAACCTAATCCACCCTCCACACGTCTCACCCTCCTAACTAACAGCGTCTAGACAGGCGATCGTTAGGTCAAGACTGTATCGCTAATTACCTTCCTGTATTTATTGACTCGTCACGACACTAGTTTGCGCTTTCCTGCGTTACGTTCTTAAACCACGACTACTTCCAAGTTTGGCACAGCAGGCGATCCCGGCGCGCATGTCGCTGCTCGATCATGCCGCCTTTCCAGCGAGTCGTTGCCCTCTGCGCGGAGCCAGGTAACGCCGCCAGCGATGCCCAACACGCAGTACCGCTTGAGGCACCCGACGCGGTACGGCAAGCAGCCGGCGGTGCCGGCGGAGTTCGTGTGTCCGCTGTCGCTGCAGCTGCTCACCGACCCGGTCATCACGGCGTCGGGCCTCACCTTCGAACGCGCCGTCATCCAGAAATGGTACCGCGACGGCAACCGCATATGCCCCGTCACCGGATCGCGACTAGACCACTACCGGTTGTTTCCGAACCAGGCGGTTCGGCAGCTTATCGCGCAGTGGTGCGACGCGAACGCCGTGCCGTACGCGCCGGGCGTACTGTGCGTGCGTGTGGACCCGCAGGGGCAGCAGGGGACGGGTAGCTTTAGGGAGCGCTCGTCCCAGTCGCGCCACGGCGGTCAGTCCTTAGCAGGCTCGGGCAATGGCAGCTCTGGGAGGCAGCCGCTTGCGAACGGCGTATATCAGCAGCCGCCGCAGCAGCAACAGCAGCAGCACCAACAGCAACAACAACAGCAGCAACAGCAGCAACAGCAACAGCAGCAGCAGCAGCAGTCTCGGTTGCAACAACAACAGCAACTCCGCCAATTCCGCGCGCAAGAGGCGGAGCTGCTTTCTCCGCGTAGCGGGCGCGATAGCAACCACAGCTCCCCGGGCGCACAATCCGCGTGTGCCGGTCTCCCGCCCCCAGGGCCCTCCTCCAATCTCTCTCAGCGCCCCTTCACTCCCCCCGGCACTCCGCCCAAAAGCCCGCGCTCTGCAGCCCCTTTTTCCACGCTTCCCGGCGCCTTTCAGCGCCCGCGGACTCCCCCATCGGGGGCGGACGACCGACCGTTCTCCCCTGCTGGCGGGGAAAGTGTTCCGCGCAACCACCCTTCCGCGTCCCTTTCCGTTTCAAGATCGGTGTCGAGCGGGGGATCCGTGCAGCGCATCGCGTCGGGAAATGGCACACAGGCGGTGCGGGGATCCCCCGCTGGCGCAATGGTGCCGCGCACAGCCTCAGGGGGAGGGGCGGTGTTGCGAGTGGTGTTAGGTGGTGGGGTGCCGCGAGTTTCCTCCGCCGACAGTCCCCGAGCGCGCATTTCCTCCGCGGAGCGAATAGGCTCCAGTCCCCTGTCTGGGGACGAGTTGGGGGGAGCAGGCGCGCGGAGACCAGCAGGCGCGCCCCCCAACGGCGCAGGGCCTCCGCAGCGGCGGCAGGCGGCGGGGCCGAGACATAGGGGGAGCCAGTCGCAGGTGCTGCGGGTGCTGGGGCAGGACGGCGGGGGGGATAGCAGCTCCTCGGGTCTTGCGCGCTCGCACTCGCTGCAACCCAAGGCGGACGATATCGAATCGCTCCTTAACGCGTTAGAGGACGACGAATCGGACGGCTACGAGTCGGGCCAGTCCGACGCGCTCTGGCGCGCCAACGAGCCGCTCCCCGTGCCCCGCGTCGCCAGCCTCGGGGGTAGGGGGGCTGCGCGGGGGGCCGGCGCGGGGAGAGGGGGGACAGGAGCGGGCAGGGGAGGGCGGGGAGGGAGAGGGGCGATGGCGGATGGTGTAGGGCGGTCGGACAGCTTAGAGCGCGGCATGATGCGCGCGAAGCAGCAGGGCCACGCAGGTGCGCACGCGGACGGGTCGCTCCGGCTGCTCAACGGCCGCAACGGCATTCCCTCGGGAAAACGACCCGCTCAGGGGGGTAGCGGCGACGGGGGGAACGCGGAGAGCGGGTTGCGGCGCACGTCGTCGCTGCAGTCGCAGGGGCTGCTGTCGGCGAGTCTGGGCAGTCTGGGCCTCGACACCACGCGCGACTCCTTCCGCGGCGCCGTCGAGGACCTCGTGCCGCGCAGATCAGCCGGCGCGGGGGCGCGTGGGGAGGTGGCGCAGTCGCGGTTCGCGGGGGAGAGTGGCGGGGAGTCGTCGTCGGAGAGGGAGGCGCGGAGGGGCGCGCCTGGCCGGCCGGGGGGCGGCATTCCGCCCGGCGCGCGGCTGCTGGCGGCGGGCCGCGCGAGCCAGTCGTTCCGCGACCGCGCGAGCAGCGACGGCAGCGACAGCGAGCTCAAGGCGGCGCTGCTCGGCGCCATCCGCAGCTCCAGCGCCGGCAGCCCCGCCGACGCGCCCATGGCGGGTGGCGGGGGAGTCACGGGGGCAGGGGGGGGGGGGGCGGGGGAGGCGGTGCAGGGGGTGCGGTGGCGAGCGGGCGGGCGAACGCGCTGCGCAACATGGGCGCGGCGGGCATGCGGTCGGCGTCGTTCCGCATGGGGCGAGAGCTCTCCATCGACGTCAGCAGAGGCGCTGCTGCCACGGCGGGCGCTGGAGGTGGGGGCGCGGGAGGGGGGGCCGCGGGAGGGGGGGGGCCAAGGCTGACGGCGTCTGGCAGCCTGCGCAGCCCCGTGGGGTCGTCGTCCATGCGCGTGTCGCGCGACGGCGCCATGGGCGCCAGGGCCGCCGCCATTGACGCCGCCCTGCGCGCTGCGGCGCTGCCGCGCAGCCCTGCTGGGCGCTCCTCGTCGTCACTTCCGCCCATCCGCGACAGCAGCAGCAGCGGCGCAGCATCAGGGGAGTTGGGATGGGGCGCGCCTGGGGTTCCGCGCAGTCCAGGACGAGCAGCGCCCGCGGGTGCCAGGGAGGCGCCCATTCCGCGCGTGGGTAGCCGGGAGGCCGCCATGCACCACAGTGGTCCGCCTTTGGGGGACAGCCCCGCCAACGGCCACACTGCTCCCCCCTCCTCTGCGCGCCACCCCCCTCCGCCACTCGCCCTGCGCCGCGACCTCTCCATGGACACGTGGGCGCTCGCCTCGCATCTCCCCGCCTCCGCCCCCCCCACCTCCGCGCCCCCCGCCGTCGCGCCACTCTCCCCCATCCACTCGTCCGGGCCCCTCTCCCCCATACACGCATCCGGCCCGCCCTCCCCCCGCCTCTCCTCCACACCCCTCTCCCCGCGCGCCTCCACGGGTCCGCGCAGCCCCGTGGGCGCGGGCGCGAGGGGCTTGGGGGGCCCGGGGGGCCCGCCGCGGTGGCGGCGGGACAGCAGCGTGGAGAGCAGCGGAGATGCGGGCAGCGGCAGCGAGGGGCGCGAGCAGGGAGCGGGCATGGGGGGCGGGGGCGGGGGCGCGGGGGGAAGGAGTCCGCCAATGCTGCAGCGCAGCCTGGGGCGGCGAGTGGCGGAGGAGGGCGCCCTGCTGCGCTCAGGGTCCATTCAGAGCGTGCAATCTGTGGGGCATGCGGGCGGGGGGGGGCACAGGCACGCGCAGGGGCAGGGACAGGGGCAGGGGCATGAGGGCATGGGCGCCAGTGACACAGACGACCCGTTCCTCTCCGCTCTCTCCAGCGTGCGCCGCGAGCAGCAGTTGTGGGGCGAGGGCGGGATGAGCGGGGGGGAGGAGGGGGGCGCGGCAAGGGGGAGGGGCCAGCAGAGGGGGGCGTCGAGCTTGGCGCAGTCAGAGGGGGAGGGGCGCGGGGGAAGCGACTGGGAGAGCGACGGGTCGTCCATGCTCCACAGGAGGGCAGCAGGGGCAGCGGCGGGAGGGTCGCGGCTAGGTAACAGAGAGGCAGGGGGAGGAGCAGGGGCAGGCACGAGTTCAGGGCGCAACCTGGGAGGGGCGGCGCAGGGGAGGCGGCAGCTGCAGCGGGGGTCGTCACAGACGGACAATCGGGGGCTGGGCCGGGCAGCACACAGGGCGCTGCACACCACCGCGCTCGACCCCACTGGACCGCCCTCAGGCATGAACCCGCCGGGCGGCGCACAGGGGCTGCGGCGCGCGTCCTCATTGGCTGTGGTGGGCGGCAGCGGGCGGCAGCAGGGAATGGAGGGCATGGAGGGGATGGACGGTTCAGAGGGGTTCCACGAGGTGGTGCGAGAGATGAAGGCAGAGGGGGGGCGCGTGGGCGGAGGGGTGCGGCGAGGGGAAGCAGCAGGGGCGGAGCTGTCAGCGTCGCACCGCAGAGTGGCGTCGCTGGCAGTGCAGAGCCGCAGCAGCAGCAGCAGCAGCATCGCCCTGGGAGGGGGGGGTGCCATGGGCAGCTCAGGCGAGGGCCGTGCCGTGTCCCGCCGCCTCAGCGGTGGCAGTGGTGGCGGGCTGTCGTCCCGCCGCTCCGACTACTCCCTGCCTCCTGATGCGTCCGCTCTGCTGGATGAGCTCGATGGGTCGGATGGCAGTGAGGGGGATGTGGGGGACATGGGGGGCATGGGGGGCATGGGGGACCGGCGGGTGCATGGGCATGGGGGGTACGAGGCCATGCAGGGGAATGGTGGCAGTGGGCACATGCAGCCGCATCAACTGCAGCAGCATGCGCAGCAGCAGCAGCAGCAGCAGCAGCAGGGGCATGGACATGGGCATGGGCATGAGGAGGAGGCACCACAGCCACGGGTGGGCAGGGTGGGCGGCACCTTTGCCTGGCTGCGAGAGGCCCTCCGCAGCCCCCTCAAGAGCCCCAAACCCGCTGCCCCCGCCCCCACCGCCCCCGCCCCCCACTCCGCCCAGTCCATCCCGCTGAGTCCCCGTTCCGCCCAACCCCCCCTGCCCGCGTGGGGCGCGGGGGTGCGCCCGTCCACGCCCCCCCAGGGCGCGGCATACGGCAAGAGCGCCAGTGCTGAGACGTCTCAAAAGGCGTACGGCAAGAGCGCCACTGTGCCCGCACCTGAGCGCCGCAGCCTGTGGGGGGAGGCCAGGCGCGCTGTGGGGCTGGGGGAGGGCGGGGGGGGCGACGGGGGGAAGGCGGAGGAGGCGTTTCGGCGGTCGTCGTCAGAGCATGGGGGGCAGGACGCGGTGGCCGCCATGCAGTGGGCGCAGGGGGAGCGGGGGGAGGAGGCTGAGGGGAGGGGGGACGGGGGGCGCAGTGGAGGGGGTGGGAGGGGCGGGCAGGGGCCGCAGGGAAGGGGGATGGCGGTGGGGGGGAGGGAGCTGGGCGAGGGGAGGACTGGGAGTCAGGGCAGCAGTGGGCATGAGGGGATGAGGGATGGGGGAAGGGGAGCAGGTGGACGGGGGTTGGGGGGAGGGGCAGGCAGAGGAGGGGGGCGAGGCGGGGAGGGGGGTGCAGAGGGGGGAGGAGGGGGTGGGCGGGGGCAGGGATGGGCCAAGGTGCGTGCCGTGTTCCCCCTGCATGGGGAGGGCGTTGGGCGGGGGGCAGGGGGGAGAGGGCCGGGCAGAGGAATGGGCGACGGGGGAAGGGGAGGAGGGGGGAGAGGAGACGGGGGAAGGGGAACTGGGGGAAGAGGAGGAGCAGGAGCAGGGCCAGGGGTGAGACATGGGGGAGGAGGGGGGCCGGGAGGGGGAAGAGAGGGTGGGGACTCGGGTCGGCTGTCCCTGGAGCGCACGTCATCACTGTCCTCCAACCACCATGCCGCAGCTGCAGCTGATTCCCACAGGGACGTCGACGGCTCCTCGGCCCATCCTCTCTCCCCCCTGGCAGCAGCAGCAGCGGCATCGCCCCCGGACATGGTGACGTTGGTGCGGGCGGTGGCGCACGGGGGGGAGACGGATCGCATGGAGGCAGTGGCGGCCATCAGGGCGCTCGTCAAGGGCAGCCGCGACAACAAGTCACGCCTCATCGCCGCGGGGGGTGTGCCCGCGCTCGTGCGTGTGCTGCGCCATGCGCACCCCGCCATCAAGGAGCACGCGGTTACCGCCATTCTGAACCTCTCCCTCGTGCCCGGTGCACCCGCCATCATCGCGTCAGTGGGCGGCATCGATGCCGTGGCGGGTGTGTTGCAGTCAGGGTCGCAGGTGGCACGGGAGAACGCTGCAGCGGCGCTCTTTGCCCTCTCGGTGGATGATGGCAACCAGTGCCTGGTGCGGCGGGCAGGGGCGGTGCTGCCGCTGGTGGACGTGCTGCGGTCGGGCAGCACGCGCGGGCGCAAGGACGCGGCTCTCGTGCTCTTCAACCTCTCGCGCGACCAGCGCAGCCGCGCTGAGATCGTGGCGGCAGGGGCGGTGCCGGTGCTGGTGGGCATGCTGGGGAGTGAGGAGGGCGGGCTGGAGGAGAAGGCCATGGCAGTGCTGGCGAACCTGTGCCGCATGCCCGAGGGCTGCGATGATGTGCTGGACCTGCCTGGTGCCATCCCCACGCTCGTGCGCGTGGTGGCGCAGGGGTCACAGCGCGCCAAGGAGGACGCGGTGATGACGCTGCTGATGCTGGCGAACAGTGAGCCGGCGAGCTGCCATGCGATGCTGGCGGAGAGCATGGTGCCGGCGCTGCAGCAGGTGGCGCAGACGGGGTCCCAGCGCTCCAAGGGCAAGGCCAGGGCGCTGCTGGACCTGCTCCGCAGCCAGGCGCAGCGAGGCCGAGGGGGGGCAGACAGGTGACCAGAGGAGGTTTCTTGCACTGCCACCTGCTGTGGCATGCATGCAGGCCAGGAGGGGTGGATGGAGACAGTGGGGCAGAGCAGAGGGGATGGGGGAGGGAGTTGGGGGTTGTGAACGTGGGGGGGTTGGGGGCTGGGGATGGGTGTAACTAGGGAGAAGGTGTGCAGGGTGTGAGGCGAAGAGGAGAGTCAATGGTGAATATGGAAGGGTGGCAGCAAACGGTGTGAGAGAGATTATGAGATAATACGATGGGTGTTAGCCGCCAGGAGGATGCCTTGACCCGCTAACATGAGCACCACTTCACGGCTCTAATAAGCCCCTGTGTGGGTGTGTGGGTAGGTAGGTGCTGTCAAATGTAATTCTATGCTTGTAGGCTACAGTGAGTAGCACAATAGGGAGTACAGTTGTTAGGGTTGCATATTTATACTCTCACACTTTCTAGTTTCGGCATTCCGTTGCATTCCTATTCTGAGATGGTATCACGAGTAGGTTAGATCCTCGTTCGTTTTTAGCTAGCCTCTGCGCCCTACGCGCCCTCCGTGCTCTCGCGCCCTCCGCGCCCTCCTCGCGCCTAGCCTGCGCTCTCCCGCGCTGTCCAGCCTGTCGCGCGCCCTCTTTAGACCTCCGCGCGCCCTCCAAAACCGTCGTGCACCCTCTTTAGACCGCCGCGCGCCCTCCTCAACCGTCGCGCGCCCTCCTTAGTGTAGGGCTGAAAAAGGCCCTTAGGATTTTTGCAGGGGTGAACTCTGGGTAGAGTTGGTGTAATAGCGGAAGCGTTAATAAAGTGTTGTGAACCACCTTGCGCTAGTATGTGAGAGCAAAGTAAGTTGATTAAAACAAAGAGATACAAGATTATATATGAATACAGGGAATATGAAAAGACACAGTTATAACTACTTTATTGTTGCTGTTGCGGTTCGATACAGTGACGACTCGGGCAACTGCTCTGTAACGAGTCAGTTGTGTGTCCTTGCTGTCGCGCTGTACTTGTCAGGTCAAAGGTCACTGACCTTTGACTTTCGCGTAACCTCCAGCGGTTACTTCAACCTCCGAGGGTTGACTCGCTGGTTCCTCGATATGCTTTGCTTCGCTTGTGCCTTAGTGTTTCGACACGACAGAGGCGCTTAGGACCGATTGTTTCCAACACTCCCCTTCGCTTCTGGAGTGTCGCTGACGCGGCCCTGTCCAGTCAGCAGCATGCAGTATTCGAACTTCTGCTTTCCGAGCTTCTTGGTCAGGTAGTCAGCTGCCATCTCGGACGTGGGGTAGTATGACAGCTCGAGCCTTTCTTTCTTGATCTCGTCCTTCACGAAGAAATATCGCAGGGCGATGTGTTTCGTCCTGTTCGCGAAGCCGTTCTTGTTGGCGATGCAAATTGCCGATTGGTTGTCGCAGAACAGGGTAAAGTTGGGTAACTCGGCTAACTTCGCTTCTTCCAGTAGCTCGCGAAGATAGAGTCCTTCCTTGGTGGCTGAGCAGAGTGCAATATATTCTGCTTCAGCTGACGAGAGAGCAATTAATTCCTGCTTGCTCGATTGCCAGGAGATAGGTCCGATAGGTTCGAGGCAGTAGATGTAGCCAGTGCGGGAGCGCCTATTGTCTGAGTCGCCAGCGTGATCAGCGTCGACGTAGCCGATGAACTTAGTCGGTGTGGTTGCGTTCTTGTAGTAAGTTAGGCCGATCGTTGAGGTGCTGACGAATTAGTGTAGAGCGCGGTCGAGCTCCGCCAGATGTTCTACTTCAGGCTTCTTGAGGTAGGTGGCGAGCTGGCTTGCAGAGTAGGATAGATCTGGGCGGCAGGTGACAGATGCGAAGAGAAGGCAGGCCAGCTTTCTCTGGTAGTCGCGTATGCCGGCGGACTTGAGTAGAGCGGAGCCTTCCTTGTTGTTTGCAGTCGTGTAGCGGTACGGTGTGGAGATGACAGTCGGTGTGAGTGCGAAACGCTTGGCGATGGTGTCGGCGTATTTCGCGGCGCTGAGGTAGATAGCGTCTTCCTCTTCCCGGATGTTGAGGCCGAGGTACTGTATGACGGTAGATGAGACCGTGAGTGTGAGGTCTTGCTGTAGCTCCCCTTCGAACCAGGTTGTAATGCCGTCAGTTGAGCCGATGTAGAGTAGATCGTCTACATAGACGATTAGCAGGATGTAGTCGGTACCCTTCGTGAGCCGGTACATGCCCTAGTCGTGCGGCAATTGCTTGAAGCCGATGCGAATGAGGCGAGCGTGTAGGTATTGTTGCCATAGTCGCGGAGCTTGCTTGATGCCGTAGAGCGAATTGAGTAGTTGACAGACGTGGTTCGAGTCCGTGCTGGAGCCGTGTGGTAGCTCGACGAAGATCTCTGCGTCAACACGTGCGTAGAGGAATGCGTTAGCGACGTCGATTTGCCGCAGCTTCTTCTTCTTCATGGCGGCGATTGCGAGAAGGATGCGTAGCGAGGTGTGTCGGCTGACCGGAGCGAATGTTTCGGTGAAATCGCGTCCGTGCTCTTGGTCGAAGCCGCGTACGACCCAGCGTGCCTTAAATTTGTCGATGGTGCCGTTAGCCTTTGTCTTCACACGGAAGACCCACTTCCCGGTGAGCACTGTCTTGTTCCGTGCCACGCCGATAGGAACCACTTTCCACGTGTTGCGTTCCTCCAGTGCCTTTAGTTCCTTGTCCATGGCTTCGCGCCATTTTTCCTTATGTTCCCCCCCCAGAGCCTACTGAACCGTCGCAGGCTCTTTAGGAGTGGCGGAGCCGTGGACTGCGATGACGAGCCCGAGAATCTGCAGTCCACTCTGTGAGTAGCGGGGAAGATTTACGTCCTCGGGATAAGCTGCTTCATCTCCCGCTTCTGGATCAGGTATGCAGTTCGGTCCTATTCGTTCTGCTTCGTTGGTGTTGACTGTCGCAGGTGTTACGTAACCGTTGTCGGCGAAATGGTAGAAGGTTTCGGCGTTGGCACTTTCGCGAGGGCTGTCTTCGTCCATGGGAACGTCGACGGAGCAGAACGGGAGAGGTCCGGCTTCTTCTGATGCGTTGTCCACATTCTGCTCGTCCCAGTCAGCTTCGTCCGCTGCTGAGGCGAAGGCTCGGTCACCACGAAAACCACCTGTGGGATCTTCGTCTTCTTGCATGTTGGCAAGGTATGTCTGGAGCGTGAGTCGTTCGTAAAAAATTACGTCACGTGCTGCTACTGTTTCCTTGGAGTGGACGTCGAAGATTTTCCACGCGTTGTAGTTCTTTTCGATTCCCAGGTGTAGTCCCCACTGTGCTCGTTGAGAAAATCGGCCCGCTCGTGCTGCTGGGGGTCGGTACTGTACCATGCATCCGAAAACTCGTAACATTTTTGTGCTGCCCTGTTTCCCTGTCCATAGCAGATGCGGTGATGCGTTGTTTGGAAGCGATGATGACGACAGCAAGTTGTGCAGCATGACGGCGTGGTCCATTGCTGCAGGCCACTGGTGGTTGGGTAGCTGCATGCCACGTAACAGTTTGCGCATGCTGTTCTGCAAGGTCCTGTTCATTCTTTCTGCTACACCTTGCTGCTGATGCGCGTAGGGAAGGGAGATGAGCTGTTTGATTCCCCTTTCCGCCAGGTACTGCTTGAATCGCTGAGAGGTGTATTCTCCTCCTTCGTCTGACTGGTAGCTTTTCAGTTGCATGCCCGATTCTCTCTCTGCTACTGGTAGCCAGGCAACGAAGGTTGCGAATGCCATGTCGCGGCTAGGGAGGTTTAGGTGCCAGACGTAACGGGTGGCGGCGTTGATGAAGGTGATCGTGTAGTTGTATGTTACTTGTCCTGGTTCCCGATTGAACAGGATGTCGCTATACACCTTCTCGAGTGGTGTGTACGCGGGTGCGCTCGGGTTGTGATGAGGTGCAAATGGTCGATGTGGTAAGTCACCTTCAGGGCAGATGATGCACGTTCCGCGTACTCGTTGAAGTTCTCGTCCGTCGGTCAGTAGGAGTGAGTCCTTGTCGAGTACTCTTGCTCTTATTGTATTGTTTAATACTGTGTTGCTTGGGTGTCCCATCCTTGCGTGCCAGGTGCTTTCGTCGGCGCGATGTCCGGGTGATCGTCGGTACATATCGGAGTTGGAGTAGAAGTTGGCGGTGAAGTTGGCGCTACGATGAACTTCTCGTGGTGCTGGGAGTAGTTGTTGCGCGGGTGTTGGTGGTGTGTCGTCGATGAGGAGCGGTGTCGTTGAAGGACCAGCAATTGGTGTTGACGTTCCTGCTGCTGTCGTTGATGGTTCTGCTACTGTCGATGTTGTCTCTGCTGCTGCCGATGTTGTCTCTGCTGCTGCCGATGTTGTCTTTGCTACTGCCAATGTTGTCTTTGCTGCTGCCGATGTTGTCTCTGCTGCTGCCGATGTTGTCTCTGCTGCTGCCGATGTTGTCTGAATTGTTGCTAACGCCCTTGTTCTTTCTGCTTCGGGGATGGTGTGTGAATACCAAAAGCCTTCTGGACTGAAGTCTGGATCAAGGTCTGGAAGGTGTGTCCAGTTGGTGAAGTTGACAATGGCGTCGCTGTCGGCGGTGCCAAGGTCAGGAACAAAATCAAGAACGAAGACGTTGTTCTTGAGAACCGCCTTGCCGATGTAAAGTCCTCCTCTCCCGTGATACAGCTTGAATTCTTGGGTGGTGCTGTCTGCTTTGAGGTGAATCCCCTTCGCCATTAGCTGACTGACGCTCAGTAAGTTGTAGCCGAGTCCCTCCGCGATTAGTACTTTTGACATTTGCAGTATAACGTTTGTTTCCCTTGACTGAAGTTGAACTATGCCTTGTCGCCGTGTTCGCAGGTTCTGATTGTTGGCGACTGTAATGACAACTTCGCGTTGAAGTTGGTGTTCTCGTTGAACGAAGCGTCCCGAGGAGCACATGTGCTGTCCGCAGCAACTGTCCAAGAACCATGTGTCCCTTCCGGATGGTTCGCTTTGGGCGATGGCGGCGTATGTTGGGTTCGGCTGAAGTGACTCGCGGCGGGGTGTGGTTTCGTCGAGTTGTTCTTCCGGTGAGTAGTGTGGTGGTGACTCGGTGATGCAGGAGTCTGTCAGCTTTGCCATGCAGCTGACGATGTTTCTTGCTCCTTGTGCAGGTTGTCCTGTTGAGGTCGTTGAAGCTTGAATCTGAGTCGTGGGATTTACTTGCGTTGAGGCGATTTGGCTGCTTGAAGGTCGAAGTTGCCGCTGTGGGGTTGTTGACTGTTGACGATTCGGGCAGTGTGTACGCGGGTGTCCTGAAGTTTTGCAGATGTGGCAGAACGGAGGTACTGGCTTCGGTTGTTGCTGCCGGTTGTTGTTGTTGTTGTAGCGTCGCTGAGTGTGGAACGCGAATTCCGGTGCTGATGTCTTCTTTTTGTGTCGTTCTTCTTGCAGGTCCATATCTTGTTGCTCGGCGTGGATTTCGGCGCAGAGCGCTGCTTCGGAGATTCTTCCGTGAGCTCGGAGGATAGCCTTTGTGGCGCGCCATTGAGGACTGAGGCCGCCGATGATGACTGTCACGAAGGCGTCTTCAGAGATCGACCCTCCGCATCGAAGAAGCTTGTCGCGCAACTCGCGACATCGACTGATATACGCCATTCCTTTCTCCCCTGGTTTCATTTCAACCGTTGTCAGTTGCGCCATTAACCGACTTTGACTTACGCTGTCTGTTGCTTGATACAGGCTCTTCAGGTGGTTGTACGCGAGCTCCGCGGAGTTGCCGTAACCTCGGTAAGTCCTTATGTTCTGCTGTTGAGTCGGTGTGATGTTCCTCAGTAGGATCGTATACGCCATCATTGACTGATAGGTGTACTGCTGCTTCTCGTACTGTGTGCCGTGTGTTGGGTATGGCAGAGACCCATCAAAGAACCCGAGTATCTGCGCGCCTTCCATCATCAGCTCGAACTCGAACGACCAGGTGAAGAAGTCCTTTCCATCGAAGGGTCTTGACGTCTGCATCTTCAGAACGTGAGCGAACTGCGACTGAACTTGCAATGCATCCATTGGTTTTTCTTGTCCAGGTGAGGGCTGTGGGTGTGGCATGAAGCTGATGGACCCGCGCTCGTACGGAGCAAAGGTAGGCTGCTGCTGTTGATTTCCTCGTGCATATGATGAGCCGTCGAGACTCATGGGTGTTGCTCCGTTGTTGTTGCTGTTGTGTGACTGCGCAAGTGCTGATTGCTGGTGTTGCTCGTAGAAGGACATGAAGGAGAAAAACTTCTCCATCATGCTCTGGTCGAAGTCTGCAGGTTGATTCGCGGGAGTCTCGGTAGATGTTCCTCTGGGTCTTGCTGCCGTGCCCTCCTCTGTCTGTAGGCCAGAGGCAGGAGGTGGAGTAGGAGTAGTTCCATGGGAGCCGTTGGAGTTGCTCCTTTCTTTTTGTGTAGCCATGCTGATTGATACTGTTGGTATAGAAGTTGAATTCCCCCTGATAGCTCTCATACCATGTAGGGCTGAAAAAGGCCCTTAGGATCTTTGCAGGGGTGAACTCTGGGTAGAGTTGGTGTAATAGCGGAAGCGTTAATAAAGTGTTGTGAACCACCTTGCGCTAGTATGTGAGAGCAAAGTAAGTTGATTAAAACAAGGAGATACAAGATTATATATGAATACAGGGAATATGAAAAGACACAGTTATAACTACTTTACTGTTGTTGTTGCGGTTCGATACAGTGACGACTCGGGCAACTGCTCTATAACGAGTCAGTTGTGTGTCCTTACTATCGCGCTGTACTTGTCAGGTCAAAGGTCACTGACCTTTGACTTTCGCATAACCTCCAGCGGTTACTTCAACCTCCGAGGGTTGACTCGCTGGTTCCTCGATATGCTTTGCTTCGCTTGTGCCTTAGTGTTTCGACACGACAGAGGCGCTCAGGACCGATTGTTTCCAACACTTAGACCGTCGCGTGCCCTCCCCTCCGCCTGTCGCGCGCCCTCCTCCGTCAACGCTTCCCGCACCCCAGCGTGCGCTTACCGCACACCTGCGTGCACTTACCACATACCTGCGTGCGCGTACCGCACACCTGCGTGCACTTACGGCATCACTATGTGTGCGCTTCCCGCACACCTGCGTGCGCTCACCGCACACCTGCGTGCGCTTACCGCACACCTGCGTACACTTACCGCACACCTGCATGCGCTTACCGCACACTTGCGTACACTTACCGCATCACTCTGTGCGCTTACTGCATCTCTCTTCCCTTCACTTGTGCACCGGTCCCACGCCATTCATACTGCACTTGGCTCCCGGCTCAGCGGCTGGCAGCCGCTCTTCCCTCCGGTAGCGCCACCTAGGTTCGGTTAGAGCCCCGCCCCACGACGTTTTTCTCGCCGACTGTCTCTCGTCGGTTTCCCCGCTGGCGTCCCTAGCCCTCCGTAGTTTTCCTCCTCGTTCTTAGCTCCGCCTCCGCCGTGCTCCAGTCGCCTCTAGCATGGGCTCCGCTATGGAGGCCCGTCGCCTCCGTTTCGATGCTGAGGGACGCCCGATCGAGTTCGGTACCTGGCAGCGCCAGACCACACGTTTCCTCACCAGCCAGCGTCAGGACGGCGCCACTCTGTGGGCCCACACGTCGGGTGCTCTTGCGGCACCCCCGTCCCCCGCCGCCCTGCCGACCGCCCCGGAGCCGACTCCTACGGCCCAGGCGGACTACGACCGTCGGGTCCTGGCTCGGGACGTGTGGCTCTCTCGTGACGCGGCCGCCGCCCTCACGCTATCGGAGCTTCTCCCCCCGACTGAGGCCGCTCACTTTGACCAGGTGGAGACAGCCAAGGGGGTTTGGGATGCTATTGTGGCTCGCTATTCCACCCCCTCCTCCGCCTCCCTCAGTCGCCTCCTCATGCCGTTCGTGTTTCCCAACCTAGGCTCGCTTGCGACTGTTTCCAACCTAGTGACTCACCTCCGCTCGCTTGACGCCGGTTTTCGTTCGGCCTGTACCGACGCACAGCTCCTTGTTGCTCCCCCCCCCATATGGCTCACTGTGCACTGGTTAGTCACCCGCCTCCCTGACCGCCTTGCCACTGCCCGCGACGCGCTTCTTCAGCAGCACCCCACTGAACTCACTATAGACCTCCTTCAGACTGCTCTCGGGACCATCGAGAGCAGCCTCCTCACCGTTGCCTCCGCCACTGATGCGGTGGCCCCCCGTCTCTTTGCGGGGTGTGCCGCCCCTCAGCTTCCCACTTTCACCGCTACCCGCGCTTCTGCTGCTCTGTCGGTCTCTGAGGACACCGCTGCCGTTTCTGCCGCAGACTAGCAGAAACGGGGCAATAGTGGCAAGAACGGCGGGAAGGGGGGAGGTGGGGGCGGAGGAGGTGGCGGTGGAGGGGGCGGTGGAGGTGGGAGCGACGGTGGTGGTGGAGGCGGCGGAGGCGGCGGCGGCAGCGGCGGCGGTGGTGCACCAAATGGAGGGGGCCTTGGAGGAGGCGCAGGACAGATAGGTCCACCCACAGGTGGTGGCCCGACCGGTGGGGGTGCTGCTGCCCCCAGCAGCAGCAACCACAGCAGCACCAGCAGAAGCAGGGACAGCAGCAGCAGCAGGCACCGCAGCAGTTCCAGCTGTGGGGGCCCCCGCTGCAGTGGGGTCCGCAGCAGCACTGGGGTCCCCCGCCGCAGTGGGGTCCGGGAGGCCCTGGGAGCACCGGCCGCAGCAGCAGCTCTTCCAGCTGGGCCCCTCGCCCCCCTCGCCGTGACGCTGGCCCCTGCACCCACTGGTGCCTCACCGGGCCGGGCAGCCCCTGTCTCTGTGGTCGCGACGACCACTTTGCCGCGCGGTGCTTCCGCCGCCTCGACGACCTCTACCTGGCTCGTTGGGGCCCCCTGGCGGTCACGCCTCGCTGGTCTCGTTTTGTTAACCCGTAAGATTGATGTATTTGATTTGTCCATGGACGATGCGCGTCAGCATGCTTTGTATGTTGATGCTGACTTTAGTGCTGAGGGGTCTGTGTGCTCGCGTGTTCGTAGTTTAGCCTGCTTGCTTCCTGCTAGTCTAGCCTTGTGCCTGCCTAGCTTAGGTGCTTGTGTTGTTGCTCTAGGTGCTTGTGTAGTGACTGGATCAGGTGACCCTCCGGCTGAGGCCTCTCTGTCGTTCACACTGGACTCGGGCGCGTCTCAGTGCTTCTTCCGCGACCACACGACCCTCACGCCACTCCTCACTCCTGTGTCAGTGGCTCTGGCTGATCCTACCTCTGGACCAGCCGTTGCGCGTAGCTCCACCACCCTCCCGTGCCCTGTGGTCCCCTCTGGTGTCCTGCGCGGCCTCCACATCCCCTCGTTCACTCGGAACTTGGTGGGTGTTGGATACCTCCAGGACAGGGGGATCACGGTTACCTTCGTGGGGGGTGGGCGGACTGCAATCTGTACAGACTCTACCACAGGTGCTGTTCTGGCCACGTTCACCAAGGAGCCCCGCTCCGATCTCTACGTTCTCCACACCGAGCGCTCCCTGGTCGCGTCCTCCCCTCAGGTCGTTGCGTCCCCTCCGGCCCAGGTCCCCAGTCCAGTTGCGGTGTCTAGCCAGGTAGTCGTGTCCGGTCCGGTCGCTGTGTCCAGTCCAGTCGCTGCGTCTTGCTCCTTTCGCTCTCTAGCCCACCGCACCGTCCTGTGGCACCACCGCCTTGGCCACCCGTCGATCCCTCGCCTTCGTGGCATGCTCAGTCAGGGACTTGTCACAGGTCTCCCACGCACCTTCCCGTCGCTCCCTCTCTCGCTTGCCCCTCCTTGCTCTCCGTGCGTCGCCGGTCGCTTACGCGCCACTCCTCACTCCTCCTCCCTTCGTACGGCCACCGCTCCCTTCGAGACTCTCCACTTGGACGTCTGGGGCCCTGCCCCGACGCAGGGGTCTGGGAGGGAGCGTTACTTTCTGGTGGTCGTCGACGACTTCTCCAGGTACACCACAGTGTTCCCTCTTGCGAAGAAGTCCGAGGTGACTGCTACGCTGATCAGGTGGCTTCTAGCCACTGAGGGCACTCGTGGTCGTCGAGTCAGTTGTCTTCACTCCGACCGTGGGGGCGAGTTTCGCTCCGGCATTCTTGGCGGATTCTGCGGCGAACAGGGCATCACCCAGTCCTGGACGCTGCCAGAGTCCCCACAGCAGAATGGGGTTGCTGAGCGCCGCATAGGCTTGGTCATGGACATCGCCCGCACGTCCATGATTCATGCCCGTGCGCCCCATTTTCTGCGGCCCCACGCGGTTCGCTACGCCACACACCAGCTGAACCTCCAGCCGCGTGTCTCGCGGCCCGAGGCTTCACCGACCAGTCTCTGGACTGGATCCCCTGGTGTTGGGTCGGCCTTTCGAGTCTGGGGCTGCCTTGCACTTGTTCGCGACACCTCCGCGGATAAGCTCTCGGCACGCGCCGTCCCCTGTGTCTTCCTTGGTTTCCCAGTGGACTCTGCTGACTGGTCCTTTTACCACCCTCCCCTCCACCAGTTCCTAGACTCCCGTGACGTCCGGTTTGACAAGTCAGTGTCCTACTACACCCGGTACCCCTGTCAAGGTCTCCCGGAACCCCCTCCCCCTCTCTTCCTCGCACCCTCTCCTCCTCCTGCTCCCGCTCCTTTGGTACCCCCGCCCCCCCCTGGTCCTGCCCCGCCTGGTGTGTCCCACGCTACCCCTCTACCCTCGGCCGCGCGTCAGGTAGCGTCTCCCTCCCCGCAGTCCTCCTCCAAGTCCCCTCAGCAGCCTTCGGCACTTCCGCGACAGGTTACTGTGGACTTGGTTGGTGTTGGAGCTGGAGGTGCAGCCGCTGGCGGTGCTCGGTCTGGGGGTGCTCGGTCGCGGGGTACTGGAGCTGGAGGTGCTGGCGCAGGTGACGCTAGCTCTGGGGGTGCTGGAGCTGGAGGTGCTAGCGCAAGTGGCGCTAGCTCTGGGGGTGCTGGAACTGGAGGTGCCGGCACTGGACGTGCTGGTTCTGGGGGTGCTGGAGTTGGGGGTGCTGGCACTGGCGGTGCTAGTTATGAGGGTGCTGGAGTTGGAGGTCCTGGCACTGGCGGTACTGGTTCTGGGGGTGCTGAGTCTGAGGAGACTGACGCTGGAGACCCTGGTTCTGCGGAGTCCACTCCGCCCCCCCACCGCCACGACACGCGTCTCCAGGCTGCCCGTCAACGTGAGCGTGAGGAGCAGGAGCGGTTGGAGAGGGAGCGGCAGGAGCTGCGGGTGCTGGACCTTATGGAGCAGTAGCGGCAGCAGCAGCAGCAGCAGCAGCAGCAGCAGCAGCCGCAGCAGCAGCAGCAGCCGCAGCCGCCGCCGCAGCTGCAGCGGCCGCAGCCGCCACCGCAGCTTCCTCTGGAGCGGCGGTTGTTCCCACCTGTGAGTGGCCTGCGGGCCCTTGGCCTTTCCTCCTCTCCTCCTGTCCGCCCCCAGTCTCCTCCTGTGTTTGTTCCTACGTTGCCTCCTCCTGACAACCGTCCGGCGGTCTCGTCTTCTCCACCTCAGTCTCCTCCTCCCTCTGTCCGTCGCGACTTGATCACTCGTTGTCCTCCGCTTGCTCGTCACTCGTCCCCTGTTACTGACCTTCACACTGCCCTCTTTTGTTCGTCTCGTCGTCGTTCTCCTTCTCTTGTGTCCGTTCTCCCGTCTCCTCCTCCGTCCTCTCTACATGCCCTCCCCACTCCTATCTCTGACTACTACCGCGCTGTTCGTCTTGTTGCCGCACGTGTCCTTACCACTCTTGTCACCGACCCTCGTTTCCCTCTGTCGTCCGTCTCGGCTCTCACTGCCGCTGTCGCTGAGTTTGCTGCCGCTAGCCGCCTTGACTACGCCACCCATATGGTGCCAGCTCCTCCCTACCATCCTCTGTCCGTCGGGGGTGGGTTTGCCCTTGGCTGTGACGTCCTAGAGGACAGAGAGTCTGAGCTGGAGTACTGGGCAGCCGCTTCTCCCTCTGTGTGTGCCATGCTGCTCTCCCCTGAGGGAGACCCCGACGCCCTTGACATACCGACTCCTTGCACTTACCGCGAGGCAGTGTCACGGGCGTGGGCCTCTTAGTGGAAAGCGGCTATGGACTCAGAGTTGGCGTCTTGGAGATCCACAGGCACCTACGTCGACGCAGTTCCCCCTCCCAGGGCGAACGTAGTCGATGGCATGTGGCTCTTCAAGGTGAAGCGGCCGCCTGGAGCACCGCCGGTGTTCAAGGCGCGCTACGTGGCTAGGGGTTTCAGTCAGCGTGAGGGAGTTGACTTCTTCCAGACCTTCGCCCCGACCCCGAAGATGACTACTCTTCGGGTGTTACTCCACATAGCAGCGCAGCGAGACTACGAGCTGCACTCCCTCGACTTCTCCACTGCGTTCCTCCAGGGCCGACTGCACGAGGAGATCTGGCTGCGCCGTCCTCCTGGCTTCACTGACACCTTCCCACCTGGGACCCAGTGGAGCCTGAGGCGACCAGTCTACGGTCTCCGCCAGTCGCCCCGTGAGTGGCACGACACTCTTCGCTCCACACTTCGTGACCTTAGGTTCAGCCCGTCCTCCGCCGACCCGTCGCTGTTTGTTCGAGCGGGTTCTACTCCTTTCTTTATCCTTGTCTACGTCGACGACTTGGTGTTTGCTACCGCAGACAGGGCAGCACTGGCTCATGTGAAGTCCGAACTGCAGAAGAGACACAAGTGCACTGACCTCGGTGAGCTGCAGCGCTACCTTGGCTTGCAGATCACCAGGGACAGAGCCGCTCGCACCATCACACTGACGCAGTCACACATGGTGCAGCAGGTCCTTCGGCAGTTCGACTTCTAGTTCTCCACCACACAGCCCACTCCTCTTGCTGTTGACCACCGACTCACTGGCCCCTTTCCTGACGAGCCCTTTGAGCTCAGTGGTCCCTACGCAGAGCTTGTGGGCTGCCTCATGTACCTGATGACTTGTACTCGGCCGGACCTCGCCTTTCCCCTCAGCATCCTCTCTCGCTTTGTTGCGACTGGGAGACACCGTCCTGTCCACTGGACAGCTGCTGTGAGGGTGGCGAAGTACCTGGCGACTACATCAGGCATGGGGCTTGTGCTTGGAGGGACTCAGCTAGTGGTGTTGACTGGTCACTGCGACTCTTCCTACGCTGACGACGTGGAGACTCAGCGCTCGACTCAGGGTTACTGCTTCAGCCTGGGAGCTGGTGCTGACGGTCGTCTTCTGTGGCTACTTCCAGTGCAGAGGTAGAGATCTACGCTGGTGCCATGGCAGCACTGGAGCTTCGCTGGTTGACCTTCTTGCTCGCCGACCTTGGTGAGCGGCCTCGCTCTGCACCGACCTTGTACGCTGACAACAAGGCTATGATCCTCCTTTGTCGAGAGCCTCGACTGGAGAGCAGAGTGAAGCATATTGACGTGAGGTACTTCCTCCTGCGAGAGCTGCAGCAACGCGGCCAGGCACGCCTGGACTTTGTGGCCTCAGAGGCCAACACCGCAGACGTCTTCACCAAGGCCTTGGCGCTTGGTGATCACCACAGGTTCTGTGTGCAATTGGGGCTTGTTGAGGTAGGCCCTCGGTTGCTGTAGTCTTGTTGTTTGCTCTGCTTGTTGTGCTTCCTATTTATATCCTAGTGAACTCTTGAACTGGCCTTGTGGCCGCTTGCTTGCGCTCGGAATTTGTGTGGTGTCCTTGAGATCCACCCTGAGCTTGCCTTGTTTCTTGCTCTGACTGGTCTTGTGACCGTTTGTTCACCTTGCTTGCTTTGACGCCCCTCACTTAGCCTATGGGGGTGTGTCAAATGTAATTCTATGCTTGTAGGCTACAGTGAGTATCACAATAGGGAGTACAATTGTTAGGGTTGCATATTTGTACTCTCACACTTTCTAGTTTCGGCATCCCGTTGCATTCCTATTCTGAGAGGTGCATGGCATGATGAGGTGGGCATGAACCCACGCATCCATCCCTGGCTACACCTGCTGTACATGCACTGCCTGTTTAGGGATACGTACCGTAATACCCCGGATATAAGCGCACCTGCGCTTATAATAAAACAGTGTTTTTTGGGGGGGTGCGCTTATAATTGAGTCAGATTTATAAGCGCATGCGCTTATATAATAACAAATGCAAATTTATAATTCATTGGCACCAAACTGTACATATCCTTCTTGTGATTTCAATCGAATCGAAGTGGTAGCGAGTCGCAATTCAGATTCGCGCGTGAGCGATTTTCTGCCGGCGCACAGAGGAAAATTTACACGTCACTATCAGAAATGCCAGCTCATACTGACTGGACGCGCAGTATGTGAGGTCCTCGAAAGTCAATCGAAGCGAAAATAGTTGTATCCTCACTGCAAAATTTGAAATCGCTACCGTTTTAATCTGGTTTAAATTTTAGAATTATACGTGCGCTTATAATAAATCAAGGCTTTACAGGGGGTGCGCTTATAAATGAGGATCGGCCATAAGCGCATTGCTCCAGATACAAGCGCATGCGCTTATAATAGGCCTGCGCTTATATCCGGGGCCATACGGTAAGCTGGATCCTTCTCGAGGCTTCTCAAAACACGCTTGTACGTGTGTATTGTAAGTTGTCAGGCCAGGAGGATAGATGTTAACGCTAATGTGGTAGTGCAATCATTTATCGTCAATTAAAATGCACGAGCATCAATGTAGAAAGGTAAGCTTCCGTGATCTCCAGAGAATCATTTTTCCTTGCATGGAGATGAATACTTGATAACTGGTGAGGAATGGATTAGAGTAGGTATTAGATCTTGGGAGTGCATCCATACCACTGAAAAATGCTGATTTTGATGTACATTCATACAGCGCTGCACACCTGGTTACCATGAACCACCTTGTTCTGTCACGCGGTTTTGTTTTCACGCGTGTTGCACTGTGCGATACCAAGAATTGCTGCTTTACACATTCCAACTTGTGTTGTAAAGGACAATCCAGCCCCCTCTCTCTCGAGCTGACCACGCCGACTACAGTTGTTCCAGAAGCTCCTTTTCCCCCTGGTGTCGCTTTTCGTAGCAAGTACAACTGCCGTTGCACTCACGGTTAGGGGCGTGTCGCACAAGCACTTTCTTACGGTGCGGTGCGATGCTGTACGTGGTAAAACGCGTTTTGTAAGTTAAACAAAGGTTGAGTACGGTTTGAAAAGCAAACTCGACATCACGTTCCCTTCTGCGGCGAAGTGCCAACGGTGACGACGAATCTTTGGTGATGATTCTTCATCTCAGTTGGTGTAGTTGACTTACGCAGGTTTAACGTAAGGTGGAGTTCATTCGTACACCCCTGATTATGGGTGCACATGTCCAATAATCCCCACGCCACGCTCCTTGGTGATGTGTTGAGCCAGTCAGCCAATCTCATCCAAAACAGCTCGTCGGCTTACCGCTGGTGTGGAGGAATCTCCAGTTTGGATACCCTACTATAGCGATGCTTCTTCCAACATCCAACCATCATCGGAAGTGAGGCAACACTTCGACAGCTGGAATATGTACTGTTCAACTGAACGTGAACGGGGCAGATGCTGCAGATCCATCGCTCGTGTATTTCTGTATAGATTTAGTATATCTCCCCATCAGAGGAAAAGGTCCCTGATTTCGGACTACAGTAGTGAGGGGCAGATTGAAGTGTAGCTTACAGCTTTGTACGCCATATGCCAGACATAAAGCACCCAATGATTTCAGTTCACACGACGGCATTCAGAAGATAATTTGTTTTGATTGTCCAGCTCAGGCAGGACGGGTCCCTTCGGAAAAAACAACTTCCGAATGCTGCCACAAGCACGCACTGTTTCCCCCGTCGCTGAGTGCATGTGTGCTCACTGTTACTCCCCTCTCCTGCATGATGCGCGGAACAGTGCTAGGACCGCGCACATGGCGGTTGACGGGAAACCATTGCCTCATCTAGGCCTCCACCTCTCCCAGTTCGTCTGCAACAGCAACCCCAAGCCTGTGGCGGGCCCGCTTTCTCTGCGTTCCGTCCAGGGCCGTTGGGTCCCTCACTGGAAGCTTTCGAGGCAGATATAGCCTTGCCTTGAGTTTTCCCCAATTTGACCCACAAACATGACCCTTCCAACCAATTCATTCTTCAGCAGCGCTACATTTTATTGCCCTGGGTGTCTCTCTGTCTTTTAATTTTGAGCCTAACTACGCTAAATGGCCCAGCTTCAAGGTTCTTCGTGTCAGTCAGTCAGTATGGGCGGTGCTCTCTCCCCCTCGTCGCTGCTCAAGACCAGCTCTCTGCCCGTGCTTCCCTCCAACGTCGTTCTTCATCCGGCCGCTCCCAGCACGGACTCATCGCTCGTCTCCACGCGCTGCGACTGCACCATCCACCCCGCCTCCTCGTCTCTCAACCCCATCGCCGTCATTTCCTCTCCCTCCCGCCTTCAGCGCCGTCTTTACTATTGGGATGCCGCGTGCCATGGTAGCAGTCCCCGCCGGCCTACTCTCGTGCGCACGCAGTCGTGCGCAACGCCGTCCGTCGCCGTCGAGCTCGCCTGCGAGCAGTCGTGCACGTCATCGCCGTCGTGCCGCCGGACGCTCTCCTGCCCGCAGTGGGCTGCTCCCAGCGCACCACGCGGGGCCGCGGCAGAGCCTGCTGCTGTAACGACGCGAGCCTGCGAGTCGCAAGCGGCTCCTGTTGCTCCCAGTGCGGCTCGTATGCGCGTGGCTCGAGAGGAAGTCAACTCCAAAGCCCCGTCGGCGTCGTCGACTCGCCACGGGCCCCCGTGCGTGGACGTGCGTCGCGCCGATGAGTCCGTGTTTCACTGGGCCGCGCGCACGCGGATTCAGCGGGCGCAAGCCGCACTCGCCGATTGAACTGTCAGTTTTCCGCATTACCGTGGCGCTTCGCCTTGCCGCCCCAACGACCACCTTTTCCGCCACGCCAACGTGGACCTTTGCCGCGATCCGTGCGGACTTTTTTCACAACCCAGCTCTCCGCTGCACCGTCGTGCACCGGACCAGCCTTGGCCTCGGTTTTGCCCTTTCGAGGGATTGGTTTTACCCGCTTGCGCGCTCTTGTGCGCCTAATGCGGTTGTGAAGGAACATGGAAGACAGCAAGCATGCCAAGTCAGCGTCGTCATTTTGCCATGCCATGCCGCCTGGCTATCTGTTCTCGCCTCATTTTGGATTGAATCTTCTGGGCCAAGCTCCGGCTCAAGATTTTGTTGCGGCACTACTTCCCGCAAAGTGCCGTTATTGCAGAAAAATGTATTATTGGAATTTATAATATCTTCTAAGTATACCTTCTAAGCCGCTGTCCCATTTGCTCATGTCAACCACGCTATTGCTGCAAATATGTTGCAAGAACTGATGCTACAAAGGAGAAATTCCGTATGACAAGCAGATCAGTGAGCGTGCTGATCCGGCTATGGTGCTTCACGATCGTGTCTGTCAAATGCTTATGCCATTCTCGTGGCTTCCATCGCCTCACACGAGCTGCTGAGTATGCATTGCCTTTCTCGTCCTTCACACAGACGCGCCGCAGTGAGTCTGAGGCTGCGACTCCGGTGGGTAGGGGAATGATGGAGGCGACCACTCCTCCGGCCGTGGAATGGGCAAAGCCTCCGGAAGCGGAGCAGTTGACGGTTCAAAAGCCCCCGCATTCCTCCCCAAACCCCTTGCAGACTTATTTCTGGGATAAGTGCTGCGCGGTTTGGCCCAGGTTGTGGGCGCGGATGCTCTCTTTCCGTCCCGCCACCAGCACGGTGGCGCCAGCGAGGTGCTGCACCGCGGCTTCCGTAGCTTCGATGTCCAACTCCAACGCGCAGGTACACGACGCCCCGACCCTGCGCGCAGCTCCAGGTGAACTCGTATTGGGTGCAGCTGGAGCGTCACGCACTGTCCGCGGGCCTGTCCGCGCATGCTGTCACGCGGCAGTCGCAGTCGTGACTCTCATCGAGTCGCCTCTTGCGCCATCATCTCCGCCTCCCGCACGTCGTCGCCGTGTCTCGAATACGGCAGGCGGTCCTTGAGACTTGGTCGCGACACCATGAAAGACTCGCGCGCACCTGCGTTGCTCGCGCGGACCCCCAAACTACAGCTCAGGCCTTCCGGCCCGTCCGTCCCAGCTGATGAGAACGACAAACTGGGGGAGTGGCGGGCGACGCCAGGGCTGGAGTGGCGGCGGACAAAAGCGGCCGGGCTGGGGGAGGAGCCTCGGCTGGGCCCGCGATGCGACTTGGAGCGCGGGAATCGCGGACGCGGCACTGCGGCGGCTGGACTGGCACTGGCGCTGTGGGAGTGCGAGCGGGCGAACCTCGCCGGCTCATCGTAGAACCGCAGCTCCTGCGCCAACTGCGCGCTCTCCGCCCTCGACAGATCGAGCGACGCGCGACGCGCCCGCACGGAGGGAGGGCGGCGTGCGAGTCGGTCGGCTTGAGTGGGAGGTTGGGATTGGAAGGCGGATTCGATCTGGTCGATGAACGTCTGGCAGCGAAGGGCGCTCAGCTCTCGCTGCGCGTGGAGCAGCTCAAGCTTGCTCTCCAGCGAGCGCATCCCCACGTCGTCCAAACGGCTCTGGCCTAGCCGCGACGGCGACTCGACTCCGGACGGCGAAATAGGTGGGTGCGGGACGGATGGGCGGTAAGAGACTGAGACGGCCCCGTCGAAGGACGAGCTCCGAGGGCACATGATCATGGCTGGCCGCTCTTTCAATTCGTCGAAGTGATAGATTGCTAGCTCAAACCGGAAAAGCAATGCGTTAGCTGCGTATCTGAGTCGAAAAAGTACTTAGCAAGTTCGGCTCTGGTAGTAAAACTATATACGTAAGGAGCCTGGAAGTTGAAAAGCCAGTGTGTAACGTTGGGATGCAGGAAAAATGGACTTGAAGTAGCAGCAGGCATAATCGCTCTCTAGAATCTAGACATACGACGGAGCTGGCGATGATTGATCCAAAAAGCTGGTGGTTCCTAACGTGTCTGGTCTTCTGGTGTCGAGAGGACAAGCCGCACGGAAGCATGCGAGGGCCAGAGGGATCAGTTGCACATTTTATGATCCACATCACGCGGCATGCGATTCGGGTCTGAGCGTGTCACGTGCTTGCTGGGATGGCTCGGTGACGGGTACCGCCAGTTGAGGTTAGGGCTGGCCACCCTAGCAGATCCTATTGGCCAAACATCTCAGATCAGGTTTGGTCAAAGCCTAGCCAGCCCTGGGCAAGACCCGAGTCACCATTGCCATGCTGGGCACCCAGGTTTCGGTCGTCTGGGATTTGGACGTACCTAAATCTCCAAGACTGAGCAAAAAACGCGAAGTGAACTCTCATAATTGAGCTAGCCGACCAGACAGACTGGCATCTGTCGTTTATACCAGTACTCACAGCTGGATTTTCAGATGCCTTCTGGAAGATTGCAACGAGTTAATGCGCCAATTGACCTCGAAAGTACGGAACTTTTTATCAGGACAGCCTTTCGTAAGAACTCTTAAGCTTAGCAAACTGTTAGTAGGGACTAATCATGAAATTCGAAAATGAAGGGAGGGACCCCGAGTTTCGGATTAACAAGACTCATTCACTACACTCGGTAAATTTTGGAAAAAAAATGGGAAGCCAGGATGACCGAGTCAGGTGTGAGGTGCCTGCGTGGCAACCGCTGAAGGTCGCTTCTGGAAACAATCAACAACGGCTTCACGTGGGTCACACCCTGTCGCGAGCCACAACAGTGAGTACACTACACTACACTTGCGTAGACAGTAGGACGTACTGTACATAAAAAAAGTCAACCTCTCTCAAAATTATCACGTAGGAGGATGTATGCATTCAGGGACCAGAAATGCAAACCTGTACAGGCGGATGAAACTGAGTACAACCAGCATGGAGTTCTTTCAGCATACAGAGTTAAGTATGTTCATTCACATCTCAACATCTCACCTATGCAAACATCTGAACTGAAGTGATTTAGGAATGTGGAATGGGATCTGACAACCATTGCAAAATGATATGCACAGAGTAACGCTATAATACACACAAACTGCAACAACATAAATCGCATAATATGTTGGTCAGCCTGAGAATCCACGCCTGCTGTTTGTTGTTGGCACCACACATCCTGTAGAATGCATGGTGGTGGGTGAGCCTCTGTGCTTCTCCTCCATGCGCCCTTGTGGCTCCTCTACCTTCCCACTGCTCTTTACTGTCCCTTCATTCACGTCACTATTACCTGCTGCTGTTGCTGTTGCTGCTGTTGCTGTTGCTGTTGCTGCTGTTGCTGTTGCTGTTGCTGTTGCTGCTGTTGCTGTTGCTGCTGCTGTTGCTGTTGCTGCTGTTGCTGTTGCTGTTGCTGCTGTTGCTGTTGCTGTTGCTGTTGCTGCTGTTGCTGTTGCTGTTGCTGCTGTTGCTGTTGCTGCTGCTGTTGCTGTTAGCGCTGTTGCTGCCCCTCCTGCTGCTGTTTCTGCTGTTGCTGTTGCTGCTGCTGTTGCTGTTAGCGCTGTTGCTGCCCCTCCTGCTGCTGTTGCTGCTGTTGCTGTTGCTGTTGCTGCTGTTGCTGTTGCTGCTGCTGTTGCTGTTGCTGCTGTTTCTGTTGCTGTTTCTGCTGTTGCTGTTGCTGCTACCGTGATTGCTGCAGGACTGTCGGATACCAGTGGTGGCGGCACTGCGAGTGGCGCCTCTGGTGATGCTGGCAGGGCGGCAGCGGCGTCTGGGTGCCACACCAGGTCCTTGGCCCGTGCAACCAGACTGCGATAGAACTGCACAGTGGTGTGTCACAGGCACAGGCCGCACATATGGCATTCACACACACCCACACACTCACCCACCCACCCACACACTCACCCACCCACCCACACACGTACCACCCACCCACCCACCCACACACAGAGCACAGAAGCACGCTTTCAGTATACTCATCGGCTGCCTGCTTGTGCTCTCACACTCTCATGCTGCGGCAGACCCCACTGGTGAAAAGGCAGAAGGCACGGTGAGTGGCGTGCAGTGGTGGGCGGGCATGCACCACATGCCAGCAGGCATCCATACTGCACTGTGCCTACCCCCTGCATTGCTTGCTGCACACGCTCAAGCTACCAAGTCAGCTTCATCGAGAGGAGAGGGGTGCAAGGCGGCAGCAGTAGCCTACTTAGGAGGGGCCAGGAGGGGCGAGGAGGGGCGAGGAGGGGCCAGGAGGGGCGAGGAGGGGCCAGGAGGGGCGAGGAGGGGCCAGGAGGGGCGAGGAGGGGCGAGGAGGTGTAAGGCGGGTGGGGTGACCTTGTGGTACTCGAGGGCAGGGAATAAGGGGGGCGGGGAAGAAGGGAGAGTAGGCTGCTGGGCTGACCTTGTGATACTCGAGGGTGTCGCCGGCAGCCTTGCGTGCTTCCACCATGAACACCCCCGGCGTCATCTCAAATATCTGCACCGCACCCCACCCCACCGCAACGACAGACAAGCCATAGGGTCATTTTGAAAGTGGCGCAGATGGGACAGCAACACATGGCGGGAAAAACGGTTTTCCCATGCTTTCACGATCCAGGGAGTTAAATCCCGGGGGTTGCATGCAAGGGGGTTGCATGCAAGGGGGTTGCATGCAAGGGGGTTGCATGCGTACACGCAGCAAGGGACACACACATGCAGCACGGATGCGAGCATGGGAGCCCGAGGGAGTGCATGGGCATGAGCACGGTACCTGAATGACCACGGTGAGATGGCCGCCTTGCGCTGTTGCTGGTCGCTCCAATCGAATCTGCCATGTGCCGCCCACAGCAGCAGCATCGCCACATGAGGCGGCAGGGGTCACACATTAGAGGGCGGGCACAAGGGGTGAGTGCAGGAGATGTGGGGCACATGGCAAGGCAGGGCACAGCATTCATCTCTCGCATAGTCCACCTCTCGCCACACAGCCTCACTCCCACCAGGTTCTCTATCCCCCCTCCTCCCCCGTGCCCTACACCCCTCCTCCCCCGTGCCTTTTGAGTCGACTCAAAAGCGTTCTCTATCCCCCCTCCTCCCCCGTGCCCTACATCCCTCGCCCCCTGCCCTGCGCGGCACCTTGAAGAGGTTGGCGTGCGCGTGGGCGTGCAGGGCGGGGGCGAGGGCGAGGAGGCGCGAGCGGATGAGGGCGGGCGGCAGGCGCGAGGCGAAGCGCGTGTGGCGCAGCACGGGGTGGGCGCGGCGGTGGAAGAGCGCCCCCAAGTCCAGCGCGTGTGCCCGCGCTATGAGGTCAAACGCGTTCACCCACTCCGGTCCCTCCTCTCCTGCCCCCGCTCCCGCCCCCCCCTCTCCTGCACCCCCTGCCCGCCCCTCCTCCGCCACCCCTGCCTGTGCCTCACGACCACCCAGCGCTGCTGCTGCCGGAGGTGCGGCTGCTGCAGTGGTGCGCGGGCTGAGGGAGACGGGCAGCGACGCCTGCAGGGAGGGCGAGTGCGGCACCCGCACAGACAGCTCCGCCACCGGGTGCAGCTGGTGGGGGGGATGGGGAGCACACAAGCACACGGGAGAGCAGCGAGACACGGGCAGGAATGGGAATGGACGGAGGCTTGAGGAGTAAGCAAGAGGAATGGGGGCAGGGCAGGGCGAGGGCAGGGCGAGGGCATGGCGCAGCACAGAGCGCAGCATCCTATCAGCGCATCCACCACCACCATGCCGCCCTCCCTCTGCCCCTCTCCATCCCGTCCCTTCCCTCGCCCCCCTCTCCCCCTGCCACTCCCCCCCCTTACCCCCCTCTTCCCCCCCCCTCTCCTCTCACCCGGGCATGAAGCAGCACGTCCTCAGTGCCCCCCTGCCCCTCAGTGTCGTCGGGCAGCGGGTAGGCCCGGTGGTAGTCGCGCTGAAACCACTCATCCCGCCGTATCGCCGCCAGCCCCGGCCGCTGCCACACCACCGCGCCACGGCGGCCGCGAGAGGGGGGCGGGAAAGAGGAAACGGTTGAGAAAGGTGGGGGGGGGTAGGCAGAGGAGAATGGGAAAGAGAGCGGACGAAGAAGGGTTGGTGGGAGCATGAGGGCGCGCGGAGGAAAAGGAGTGGCGGTGAGATGGTACATGGCATGCAGGGAGCACGCACGGATGGGGTCTGGGGCGAGGGCACAGTGGGAGACGCAGGAAGATGAGGAGCGGGAGTGCAGGAAGGTAGGCGGCATACAGTGGCGGGGTCAAGGAAGGAGGGTGGCATACGGTGGCGGGGTCAAGGAGGGAGGGCGGCATACGGTGGCGGGGTCAAGGAGGGAGGGCGGCATACTGTGGCGGGGTCAAGGAGGGAGGGCGGCATACGGTGGCGGGGTCAAGGAGGGAGGGCGGCATACGGTGGCGGGGTCAAGGAGGGAGGGCGGCATACTGTGGCGGGGTCAAGGAGGGAGGGCGGCATACGGTGGCGGGGTCAAGGAGGGAGGGCGGCATACGGTGGCGGGGTCAAGGAGGGAGGGCGGCATACGGTGGCGGGGTCAAGGAGGGAGGGCGGCATACGGTGGCGGGGTCAAGGAGGGAGGGCGGCATACGGTGGCGGGGTCAAGGAGGGAGGGCGGCATACGGTGGCGGGGTCAAGGAGGGAGGGCGGCATACTGTGGCGGGGTCAAGGAGGGAGGGCGGCATACGGTGGCGGGGTCAAGGAGGGAGGGCGGCATACGGTGGCGAGGTCAAGGAGGGAGGGCGGCATACTGTGGCGGGGTCAAGGAGGGAGGGCGGCATACGGTGGCGGGGTCAAGGAGGGAGGGCGGCATACGGTGGCGGGGTCAAGGAGGGAGGGCGGCATACGGTGGCGGGGTCAAGGAGGGAGGGCGGCATACGGTGGCGGGGTCGGGGTTGAGGATGCGCGTGATGAGGCGCTTCACCCCGGGGGAGAACCACTCAGGGAACTTGAAATGCGCCCGGGATATCTGAAGGTGGAGAGAGGGAGCGGAGGGAGGCAAAGGGGGAGGGAAGAGCGTCGTTGAATCAGGCAAGACAGTTGCACATGCAGGAGGGGAGCGGAGTCCCATCCCATGGCAGCGTGCAGCGCGTGTGAGGGCATGCATGAGCAACAGGCGTGTGAGGGCATGCATGAGCAACAGGCGTGTGAGGGCATGCATGAGCAACAGGCGTGTGAGGGCATGCATGAGCAACAGGCGTGTGAGGGCATGCATGAGCAACAGGCGTGTGAGGGCATGCATGAGCAACAGGCGTGTGAGGGCATGCATGAGCAACAGGCGTGTGAGGGCATGCATGAGCAACAGGCGTGTGAGGGCATGCATGAGCAACAGGCGTGTGAGGGCATGCATGAGCAACAGGCGTGTGAGGGCATGCATGAGCAACAGGCGTGTGAGGGCATGCATGAGCAACAGGCGTGTGAGGGCATGCATGAGCAACAGGCGTGTGAGGGCATGCATGAGCAACAGGCGTGTGAGGGCATGCATGAGCAACAGGCGTGTGAGGGCATGCATGAGCAACAGGCGTGTGAGGGCATGCATGAGCAACAGGCGTGTGAGGGCATGCATGAGCAACAGGCGTGTGAGGGCATGCATGAGCAACAGGCGTGTGAGGGCATGCATGAGCAACAGGCGTGTGAGGGCATGCATGAGCAGCAGGCGTGTGAGGGCATGCATGAGCAACAGGCGTGTGAGGGCATGCATGAGCAACAGGCGTGTGAGGGCATGCATGAGCAACAGGCGTGCAGCAGGCGTGAGAGCAGAGGCTGGAAGCATGGCGGCACGCCTTACCTTGTCATAGAGCAGCACACCTTGTCATAGAGCAGCACACCTTGTCATAGAGCAGCACACCTTGTCATAGAGCAGCACACCTTGTCATAGAGCAGCACACCTTGTCATAGAGCAGCACACCTTGTCATAGAGCAGCACACCTTGTCATAGAGCAGCACACCTTGTCATAGAGCAGCACACCTTGTCATAGAGCAGCACACCTTGTCATAGAGCAGCACACCTTGTCATAGAGCAGCACACCTTGTCATAGAGCAGCACACCTTGTCATAGAGCAGCACACCTTGTCATAGAGCAGCACACCTTGTCATAGAGCAGCACGAGGTCGGGTTCATCGAAGGGCACGTAGCCTGCCAGCAGCACGAACAGGATGACGCCGCACGACCACACGTCCGCCTTGCGCCCGTCGTACCCCTTGTTGTGCAGCACCTGGAGGGGGTAGGGGCGCGCAGGGGCGCAGAGGGGTGCAGAGAGGCGCGCAGGGGCGCGCAGGGGCGCACATGGCGGAATGTAAGAAGGCTGGGGACGAGTGAAGGGGGGGGGGGGGGGGTGTGGTGGGTGTGGGCTGGGCTGGGTGCGGTGGGAGCAGGCACCACGCGAGTAGCATGCAGGGGAGCAGCCGGGACACATGAGGGGGGGGGGGGTTGGGGAGAGGGCAAGCAGTGAGGCAGAGGGGTGAACCTTGGGGGCGACGTGGTTGGGCGCAGACGAGCAGAGGGGGGAGGGGAGGGGAGGGGAGGGGAGGCACGCACCTCAGGGGCGACGTAGTTGGGCGTGCCGCAGGTGGTGTGCAGCAGCCCGTCGCGGTGTTGCTGCTGCGGCAGGGCGCTCAGCCCAAAGTCCGACACCTTGAGATTGCCGCGCTCGTCCACCAGCAGGTTCTCCGGCTGATGCCACGTCACAGCATGCACAGGGCGGGATGAGATGAGAGGGAGCAGGCGAATGCGAGGTAAGAATGTGCAGCGAATGGCGGAACTGGCAAAGCAGAAACCGCATAACGAAAAAGGAAGTAGTAAAATAGATTGTTACTTTAAGGTCGCGGTGGCAGACGCCCTTGGCGTGGCAGCAGTCGACGGCGTCCACCAGCTGCTGGAAGTACCGCCGCGCCTCGATCTCCGCCAACCGCCCGCGGTACACCTGCGCGCGCACACCAGGGGAGTTAAGCCGGAAGGCGCGGCGGCGAGTAACGACGACGGCGACTGCGCGACACAGCGGATGACAGAGACTGACAGCACGGGCGAGGGGCAATGGTGCGCGGGTGCGGGCGAGGAGTGAGCCGATGCGGGCGAGAGTGGCGGCAGCGAGAGCGGGAGGGGGAGGGGGAGGGCGCGCGCACTGACGATGCGGTCGAAGAGCTCGCCGCCCGCCGCGAACTCGAGCACCATGAAGATCTTGTTGCGCGACGCCAGCACCTGCCGGCCCACATGCATGGGACGGCACGGAGGGACACGGGGCACGGTTGACGGTTGGGTGACGTGCCGCCTTTCGACCCTAGGAACCGCTACAGCTCGGTAGTTATAGGATAAAGGGCTAGGGCTAGGATAAACGTGTTTGAGAGTACCTCGATAAGCTGGACGATGTTGGGGTGGCGAACCATCTTCATTATCGAGACCTCGCGCTTTATCTGAGCATCACACGGAAACGGAGGAGAGCCGGTTGTGAGTGACGCGTGGCGAGGCGCGACAACGGCTTTGCGCGAACGCCGTCACGAACGCGGCGTCGCGTTCAAATGCCAGCGACGCGGAGCGCAGTAAGGAAGGCATCAAACGGCGTGGCGAGGAGAGCGGAGCGGGAGTGGCGGCGTCACCTGGTCCGCCATCCTGTGCTGCAGAATCCTGTCCTTGTCCATGACCTTAATCGCCACGCGCCGCCCGCTCTCCACGTCCTGCCCCAACTTCACCTTGGCGAAGTTTCCCTCGCCTAGGGTCCGCCCCAGCTCGTACTTGCCCACCCGCTTCACCCCCGAGGTCCCCCTCATTGCCGCGCCGTCGGGAACTAGAGTGAGGGAAGGCGGTTGGATGGATAATTAGCGGTCGTTGAGACTCCACAAACGATAGGGAAAAAAACACGAAACGCAGAGTAGAACGAAACGAACGGAGAACCGGAATCAAATACGCATGGTGCACCGAGCACCGCCTAGCCCCTTTGGTGAACAGAACAGGAAGATAGTATCGTTGATGACTCAATAAAGCTCTAGGTACCAACAAGTTCAACGTGTGCGTTCTGTGGTGGACAGGCACGGAATGTGAGAGAAAGTCGGGTGACGGAGGTTCAGTTTGAACGCGCCAATAGTTGCCTCGCTAATGAGGTATATACAAATGTTCAAAACAACGGATACGGTGTATTTTTCCTAAAGAAGTCACATCAGGGGACAATTCGGAGTCACTGTGCAAAGGTGGATGCCAGCACCGGGCCGCATTCCTCCAAGTACACCGTGGGTCATCCAGACACAGGGGAGGCCGAATGGTTGGGCGCCGCGCGGCGATATTTTTAGTGCCAGCACGACCCTGCGCAATTGGCGTTTGGCAGGATTCCATTCCGAAGTGCTCGGATCTGGGGTTGGTCTGAGCTGGCGCGGAAGCCGAGGGGAAATAAGCCTTGTGGTTCGTCCACATCATCGCATGCCTTTCTGCACGTGGCATGCCGCGCTGTCGTGCTCCCCCAAACTCCCGCCTGCGAAGGCTGATTCTTGTGCTTCAAATGCTTGTCCGACTCCCATTATCCTCAATTCAGCTTGCTGCTTCCAGATTTCTTCACAAGGCGTTCTCTATCTGTAATTGTTCCTCAGCACTCATCTCGGCTTCTCTCTCAGATTTGTAGAGCCATGGCTGCCTACAATGGCAAGTACGCAGGTACGATATCTCGAGCTCTTTAGGTGTTGGCCAGTTCTGCTATCCACATGGTCAGAGCTTTTCTGCCATTGATTATTGCGTGCTCGTCGTATGTTGCACAAACATTCAGCTTGACTGAATTTACATAAGAGAAGAATGACTTCAGCTCCTTGTTGACTTACCAATTTTCCTACCTTGCCGACTGCAGAGGAGCTTGTTGCCAACGCCAAGAAGATCGCGACCCCAGGAAAGGGTATCTTGGCGGCTGATGAGAGCACTGGAACCATCGGCAAGCGCCTGAGCGCCATCAATGTCGAGAATGTTGAGTCAAACCGCCGCGCGCTGCGTGAGCTGCTGTTCACTGCACCCGGCGCGATGCAGTACCTGAGCGGCGTGATCCTGTTCGAGGAGACGCTGTACCAGAAGACGGCGGACGGCAAGCCGTTCGTGGACCTGATGAACGAGAACGACGTGCTGCCGGGCATCAAGGTCGACAAGGGCACCGTCGACATCGCCGGCACCAACGGCGAGACCACCACGCAGGGCCACGATGGCCTCGGCGCGCGCTGTGCCGAGTACTACAAGGCGGGCGCGCGGTTCGCCAAGTGGCGAGCAGTGCTGAAGATCGGCGCGAACGAGCCGTCGGAGCTGGCGATCCAGCTGAACGCGCAGGGCCTGGCGCGGTACGCCATCATCTGCCAGGAGAACGGGCTGGTGCCCATCGTGGAGCCCGAGATCCTCACCGACGGCTCGCACACCATCGAGAAGTGCGCCGAGGTCACGGAGCGCGTGTTGGCCGCGACGTACAAGGCGCTGAGCGAGCAGAAGGTGCTGCTGGAGGGGTCGCTGCTGAAGCCCAACATGGTGTCGCCCGGCTCCGACGGGCCCAAGGTGGACGAGAAGACCATCGCCGCGCTCACCGTGCGCGCGCTGCAGCGCACCGTGCCCGCCGCCGTGCCCGGCATCATGTTCCTGTCGGGCGGGCAGAGCGAGGAGCAGGCGACGGTGAACCTGAACGCGATGAACCAGCTGGACACGAAGAAGCCGTGGACGCTGTCCTTCTCGTACGGGCGCGCGCTGCAGAAGAGCACGCTGGCCGCGTGGCAGGGCAAGGAGGAGAACCTCAAGGCGGCGCAAGAGGTCTTCACCACGCGCGCGCGCAGCAACTCCGAAGCCACCCTCGGCAAGTACGCCGGCGGCGCCGCCTCCGCTGCCGCCACCGAGAGCCTTCACGTGAAGGGCTACGTGTACTAGGTAACCGGGGCCATACCCCCATAGATAAGTGCCATGTTTTTACCTTTTTGGCATGTTTCGATTTAGCTTAATGCAATTATACTACCGCTCTCAGTTTCCCTTCCACACCCAGAACAAAAAAATGAACAAAGAATCCATAAGGAACAGAACGGTTGGAGTCGTATCTGCCACACGCAGGAAAGAGGCTTGTGCCCTGCTACGTGCACTCCTCCCTCGTGCGATCTACGCCGAACGAAGATGTTGACCCAGCCCGCTGCCCGGAGAAGTGCAGGAGAAGCTGTAGAGCTTGCCTGTGCACCATCATAGCCTTCTCACCGGCATTGCACGCAAGCATGCTTCCTCTAATTTTTTTCTTCGGACGATTGTCAACCACTCGTGAATGAATGCCCTTTTAGGTGATTGTCAAAGACAATACTACAGCTAGTTGAGGTTCACTGCAGGCAGAGGTTCACGGGTTGAAATGCCAAGAATGCGACTGGTACCTTGTCGTGATAAAAGAGGCAAGCAATGGTCCCACTCACGCAGAGTAGTATTGCACTCCAATCAAGGAGGAACGTTGGGTGGTGATCCCACTCAGTACTAGAACCTTCATTCTTACTCAACCTTCATGCCTGTAGCGCAGTGCAGCCACAGAATGTTCTGACCAGACGTGTGGCAGATGGCTGTGGTGTGAATCATTGAGTGTGGTAGAGACCTGTAGAGTGTGGCACGAAGACTAAAGTGTTGTCTCGTGATCATTCTCATGTATGCCCTGGGTTCTTTAAAAGCATCACTGGAATACACTGCAGGTCATGGACGAAGGTATCATATGACAGGTGGGCTAAGGCACACCGGTAGTGTTCTGACGAATAGCAGTTAGGAGCAGGGTGGGCACATGGGGTGCAGGCAGGGCCATATCATGAGGCACACTGCATGGGTTAGCAAGCAGGTAGGCACAGTGAGGGGCAGCGCAGGCAGCAGCGGGCATGGGGCATGTGAGTGCACGGCCGTGGGGCTGCAGCCTCCTGCCTGCCGTGGCCTCTGCACTTCGCCTGACCTGCTGCAAGCAAATGCTGCTGGAATATAGTAGGAAGCACCACAAGCAGCAGCAACGAGCAGTGCAGAGGAGCGTAATGAGCATGGCACCAGGTTCTCCTGTTCACGGCACTTTGAGCGCCTTGTCCGAAGCATCCCCCTTGGAGGCCGCACACGGACAAGTGGCGGGCGCGTGGATAGGCAGCTAGCGCGTGGCTCTGGGCTTGCACAGGAACTGCAGGGGAGCGCACACAGGGGAGTGGGGGGCGTGAGTGGCACAGCACACGCACCAGCCACACACAGGGCAGGCAGCAGCAGCACTGGCAGGGGAGGCACGGAGACCCATCATGGAGTGCACCCGACGACCCCTCGGCCCTGCCCACCGGCCCACCTGGTTGGAGAAGCCCTCCTGGGCGCACTCCCGGGCGCGGGCAGCGGTGTCAGCCACAGTGGTGCACTTCTCCAGCTCTGCGGGCGGCAGGTCGTTCTCCTTGTCTGTGGGCGGGCGGCACGCCAGTCCCTTGCCGTTGAGCGAGCGCAGGTGGGCGAAGTACATGTCGTCCACACTCAGGTCCACCCCGCCCGTGGCCGGCTTGTCCACCAGATGCACGTACACCGCCTCCACCTGCCCACCACCGCCCTCCCATGCCCCACCGCCCCATGGCCACCACCAATCAGCATGAAACAGTGACGATCTCAGCACGCTCACTCATACGGAGCTCACTCTCAGCATGAAGAATGCAGCAAAGCATGAAGAATGCAGCAAAGCATGAAGAATGCAGCAAAGCATGAAGAATGCAGCAAAGCATGAAGAATGCAGCAAAGCATGAAGAATGCAGCAAAGCATGAAGAATGCAGCAAAGCATGAAGAATGCAGCAAAGCATGAAGAATGCAGCAAAGCATGAAGAATGCAGCAAAGCATGAAGAATGCAGCAAAGCATGAAGAATGCAGCAAAGCATGAAGAATGCAGCAAAGCATGAAGAATGCAGCAAAGCATGAAGAATGCAGCAATGGCGAAGCAGCAGCAGCAGCAGCTGACCTTGCGGGGGTTGAGGAACATCTTGCGATGGCCGTAGTAGTCGATACAGAGCTTGGGGTCGTCCTCGGCACGCAGGCAGTACGGCACCGACCGCCGCTGCACCATGCGCTCCACCGCAAAGCGCTTCTCCTCGTCGCTCCACACGTCCGCGGGGCCCTCCTCACACAGGTGCGCGCTGAACACGTACATGCCCAGTGTCATGTACGGCAGTGCGGCGTAGCGCTGCAGCAGCGCGGGCACGGAGGCGGGGGGGGGCAGCGCGAGGTACTCGTCGAGGTCGTGGAAGGCTATCCAGTCCGCCCTCTGCCGCATGCCGTACATGCAGTCGTGCATCGCCACCGCCTGGGGGGGCGGGGGGGCGATGGAGAGGATCACATGGCAGTGGTTGAGCGCTGGCGACCGCGAATGCGAGGTATGGGAGCAGGAGGGGGCAGGACGATGGCGGCGCATAGCGGCGGGAAAGCAGGCAGACGAGCAGGCAGGAGGGATGGGAGCAGCAGGAGCAAGTGGGTGCGAGTGAGGTCACCTGGGAGAAGTACCACGAGTCAAACTGGTACGCCTGGCGGAAGTCAGCGATGGTCAGCAGCCCGTCGTCCATGAGCGGTTGCAGCGCTGCTGTGAGGGCGGGCGTGACGGCGGTGGCGTCGTACAGCTGCAAGTGGTCGTAGCCGGCAGCGTAGCGGTGGTAGGCGATGAACTGCTGCACGCTGCGCTGCTCCATCTCCGCGTGCATGGGGGGGCCGCAGTACGCAAAGTGGTACGGCATGGGGCCCGTGCCGTTGTCTATCTTCTGCCTTGGGGGGAGGGGAAGAGGAAGGGAGAGAGGGAGGGAGGTGAAGATGGTGACGACCCTGTGCGGCTGCAACCATGCTGCAAGGCCACAATCGCAACCCTCCCCTCCCACGTGCCTCACATGCTTGCCCATCACTCCCCCCCCTTCCACCCCTCCTGGCGCACCTCCTTGGTGTCTTCACGGAAGGGGAAGAGCACTTGGCGGTCGAGGAAGATGCGCAGATGCCCGCCCGTCTCCGCCACCTCCTCCTCCAGCGCGCACTGCAGCACCACCAGCTCGTACTGCCGCCACGCATGGGGACACCACGGGGCAGCAAATGTGCAGAACAGGGGCAGCACAGGGGCAAATGAGCAAACAAAATCACAAAAAGCGCGATGCGAGAACAATTTATCTCCTCTCTGCACCCGTGCATCCAACCCCCCCCCCCCCCCCCCCCCCCCCCCCCCCCCCCCCCCCCCCCCCCCACGCACGAGGTAGTTGTGGTGCTCCTCCATGACCATCTGTGTGAGCTTGCCCGCGATCACCGTGTGCCCGTCCAGGCGGTGCCACCAGCACCCCTCCACGCGCCGCTTGCTGCGCAGCCCCAGCACGCCCATCCCCACCACCGCTATGCGCGCCGCTGACATACGGTACGCACTGCATGCATGCCAGAGGCCCGCGGCAGGGGCGAGGGGCAAGGAGAGAGAGAGGTGAGGCGTGAAGGGCGGGCGCAAAGAAAAGGTGAGGGGAGTGGGGGAGAAGAAGAGTGCGGTATTGGGGGATTGGGAAGCAAGGGATGCTTAGATGGTTGGTGGCAAGCAGTGAAAGCGACGTGCGCGGTGGGGCAGGGCAGGGAGCACCTGTACTGGATGAAGCCATAGGCGCCGGTGCGGTGGAAGGTGTGCTGCCTCCATCGCCCCGGGTGGTCCTCCTCCACCACCGTCCTTCCCAGTGGCCTCCCCCCTTCCTTCCCTGCCGCCCCTGCTGCCTGCTCCGCTGCCTGCGCACATGCATAGCGGTGCATGATATGGTGCCCCGGCATGATATGGTGCCCCGGCATGATATGGCATGGCATGTAACGGCATGCATGGCATGTAACGGCATGCATGGCATGTAACGGCATGCATGGCATGTAACGGCATGCATGGCATGTAACAGCATGCATGGCATGTAACGGCATGCATGGCATGTAACGGCATGCATGGCACGGCACGGCATGAAATGAATTGCATGGTATGGTAGTGAGGGTGGAGGGAGGGGTGTGTTGAACGAATCCGCCCGTGGGCAACCAGTGTGGTGGCGCTGTGCTGCCCACCTGCAGGGCAGCGATGGTGGCGCTGTGCTGCCCACCTGCAGGGCAGCGATGGTGGCGCTGTGCTGCCCACCTGCAGAGCAGCGATGGTGGCGCTGTGCTGCCTGAGAGCAGCCTGCAGGCGCCCCACCGTGTCGTTCAGCTGCGCCGCCCTCTCCTCCGCCTCCCTCGCACGCGCCTCCAGCGCCGCCCCCCTGTCCCCCCCAGCCTGCGCGCTGGCTCGCTGCAGCGCCTGCACCGCCTCCACCTGCCCGCCCACGCGCCCCACCTCCTCCCTCACCACCCCCACCACGTCCGCCGCTGCCATCCGCGCCACTTGCTCTGCTCTCCCACCCAGGGGCGCAGGCAGGCGGGCACAGGCAGGGTGGCAGGCAGGGGGGCGCAGGCAAGGGGTTAAGGGATGGGCGGAGAGCGAGATGATGGAGAGAGCGATGGGGAGAGTGGGAGGGAGGGTGAAGATGACGGATGCAAGCGGTGGCAGCAATGCGGATGGAGGCATATCGGAGCGAGCGACATGAGTGAGCGACATGGGAGTGAGCGACATGGGAGTGAGCAGCATGGGAGTGAGCGGCATGGGAGTGAGCGGCATGGGAGTGAGCGGCATGGGAGTGAGCGGCATGGGAGTGAGCGGCATGGGAGTGAGCGGCATGGGAGTGAGCGGCATGGGAGTGAGTGGCATGGGTGGAAGGGGATGGGTGGAAGGGGATGGGTGGAAGGGGATGGGTGGAAGGGGATGGGTGGAAGGGGATGGGTGGAAGGGGATGGGTGGAAGGGGATGGGTGGAAGGGGATGGGTGGAAGGCGATGGGTGGAAGGCGATGGGTGGAAGGGGATGGGTGGAAGGGGATGGGTGGAAGGGGATGGGTGGAAGGGGATGGGTGGAAGGGGATGGGTGGAAGGGGATGGGTGGAAGGCGATGGGTGGAAGGCGATGGGTGGAAGGGGATGGGTGGAAGGGGATGGGTGGAAGGCGATGGGTGGAAGGGGATGGGTGGAAGGCGATGGGTGGGCGACCTTCAATGGCGCGGAGGCGCGCGTCCACATCCACTGATGGCCTCCTGCGCTCCTGCCCCACATGTTGCTGCCATGCCATGCCATGCCATGCCACGCCATGCCATGCCATGCCATGCCATGTCATGCCATGCCATGCCATGCCACGCCATGCCATGCCACACCATGGCACACGCAAGTCAAGGGTGTGGGGTTGAAAGAGCGGGATGACTTCCCTGATGGGCAGCAGAGCATAGCAGCGGGACATAGCAGCGGAGCATAGCAGCGGAGCATAGCAGCGGAGCATAGCAGCGGAGCATAGCAACGGAGCATAGCAACGGAGCATAGCAACGGAGCATAGCAGCGGAGCATAGCAGCGGAGCATAGCAGCGGAGCATAGCAGCGGAGCATAGCAACGGAGCATAGCAATGGAGCATAGCAACGGAGCATAGCAACGGAGCATAGCAACGGAGCATAGCAGCGGAGCATGCAAGCAGAGCGTATGGGAGCGCCTCGGCTCACCTCGGCTCACCTCGACGCACCTGGGCGCACCTGGGCGCACCTGGGCGCACCTGGGCGCACCTGGGCGCACCTGGGCGCACCTGGGCGCACCTGGCGCACCTGGGCGCACCTGGGCGCACCTGGGCGCACCTGGGCGCACCTGAGCGCACCTGGAGCACGGCGAAGAGATAGAGGATAGCGGTGATGATGCAGCCCGCCAATACGCCCTGCCACGTGGCACCATGTGGCAACACGGCATGTGATGAGGGTGCATGGCACGAAAAGGCGAGCAACGGCCTTGCACGAGAGAGTGAGGGCACGGAGAGAAGGAGAGAGGGGGACGGATGGACGAGCAGGGCGAGGCGGCAGCGGCACGCAGCGCGCGCAGATGAAGGCGGGCGAGAGCGGTCCGAGCAGGAGCGGGTGGAGGGGGGCAACAGGGGCGGCAGCAGCCGCGCGTCTCACAATAACCAGCTGTCGAGTTCTCTTCGCCACCATCCCCGCGCCGGCTGTCGCTCACTGGATTTTGTCGCACACAGGAGGCTGGCAGTCGCACACTGGGAACGACAATCACCGCGCGTCGCACGACCGCATGGCGGCGGCGCGTCGAAGCACCTCGCGCGTCTATTTCACACTAACTGACGCGTTTATATCCGCAGTTCGCGCGTCTATCCTGCGCTACGACCGTCTATCCTGCGCTACGACGTCTATCCTGCGCTACGACGTCTATCCTGCGCTACGACCGTCTATCCTGCGCTACGACGTCTATCCTGCGCTACGACGTCTATCCTGCGCTACGACCGTCTATCCTGCGCTACGACCGTCGTCTATCCTGCGCTACGACCGTCAACTACTCACGCGGCGAGCCGCCGCACGAAAGACCGCAAGGAGCGAGAGTGGCACGGGGGTGGCGCGGGAGGGGCGAGAGAGCGCGAGGCGAGTGCGTGAGACGCGCGGAGCGGGAAGGGCGAGGAAGAGAGCGAGATCGCGACGAGATGGGGTCGCATGGCGCCACGGGGGGCAGGGAGGCGACTGGCGAGGCAGGCGGAAGAACGTCGTGGGTGAGGGCTGCGGGGTAAGTGCGAGGCGATGAGCGCGAGAAAGGTGTGCCGGAGGGGGGGGGACGCGGGGGAGCAACTGTGGAGTGGTGGTGGGCGCAACAGCGTCGCGCACGTGCTTGGATTGAAGGTGATAAGCTAACGGGGGAGGCTTGCTCGTGTCGTGGTCTTGGTCCAGGCTGCTTTATTATTGGCATACAATTCGTTAGGTGTCCTACAGCGTATCGTATACACCTCAACACGTTGACAGAATATCGTGATTGCGAATTTGATTGGATACGGTGATTGCAGATGATGGATGCGCATCCTGGTTGCATTCCGTGATTGCATGTGTGTGAACGGCTGACACCTAAATTCGCAGATGTTGCAATACACTGCACCCCCTCCTAAGCTGAATTGAGGCGCCTGCCAGCATGCAGGGTTTCGGGTTCCTACAAGTCTCAGCAGATTGACCACATGCAGGGACGAACTGGGCAGTGGGCCAAGAGTTGACAGCGCTTGACTGACCATCGCCACGCCTGCAAGGACTATGCGTGACTGCCCTTGACCACGCCCACATCGGCTGGGCGCACCACACGGCCGTGAAGAGTGTAGCCCACCTGCATACAGGGGCACAGACACACAGCACACAGGGGCACAGACACACAGCACACAGGGGCACAGACACACAGCACACAGGGGCACAGGGGCACAGGGGCACAGGGGCACAGGGGCACAGGGGCACAGGGGCACAGGGGCACAGGGGCACAGGGGAACAGCAAACGGGCACACAGGTAAGCAGCATAATCAGGTGGCACCTTGAGCACGTGGGCGATGCTGTGATGGTACCTTGAGCACGTGGGCGATGCTGTGATGGTACCTTGAGCACGTGGGCGATGGTGCCTGGCTCCTTGGTGGGGTCTTCGAGTTCAAACACGGCGTTGTGCAGGTTGGGGTCAAAGCGCTGCCCCATGGGGTCGTGGCGCTCCATGCCATGCTGCCGAAACACCTGCCATGTGCCACTCCCCCTCACTCCACCACACCACCACACATGCATGCACCACCACACATCCACACACCACCACACATGCGCGCACCAGCACAGATGCACGCATGCACAGCCAAACATTCACACACATGAATGCGCGCACAATTACAAGTGCGCGCACACACATGGACGCACGCAGCAACACAGGTACATGGCAAACACACAGCTTCAGAGGAAGCTGCAAGGGGTGGCGTGCATGCAGGGCCGTGGGGTGGCACCTGCATGAGCTGCTTCTCCGTCATCTCCACCCCATCCAACAGCGACTTCAGCAGCGCCTCCGGGTCGCGCCCACCCCCACCCTCCCCGCCCTTGCCCTGCCCACTGTCGGGGGAGGCGGGGTGCGGCGGCAGGGAGGCAGAGGCGGCGGCCCGAGAGAGATTGTCTGCCACGTCCGCCAGCCCCTTGGCAAACCCCTGCCGCCCGTGCCATGCCGTGCCATGCCACGCCCCGCCCAAGCCCATCCCCATGCCCATGCCATGCCATGCCATGCCATGCCATGCCATGCCATGCCATGCCACGCCCATGCCCATCCCCATGCCCATGCCATGCCATGCCATGCCATGCCGTGCCATGCCACGCCCCGCCCAAGCCCATCCCCATGCCCATGCCCATGCCATGCCATGCCATGCCATGCCATGCCATGCCATGCCACGCCCATGCCCATCCCCATGCCATGCCACGCCCATACCGTAGGCCAGAGGGTATGACAGGAAGCAAGGAATTGTTAGGAGGTGTATGGATGAGAGCACAGCGCTGCAGCGCATGGCATGGCAGCAGCGTGGGTGGCACAAGCAGTAGGCCACGGGGATGCAGAGGCCGTATGAGAGCGAAGCAAGGCAGGCGGCGTAGCTAAGAGAGAGTGACCCATTCAAGACGGCCACGAGGCAGACTGCACGGCCTGTGCTGCCAGCACACAGCACTGCACGGGTGGCACCTGCACGGGTGGCACCTGCACGGCGAAGAGCCTGGCGGCGTCGACGTCTCTCTGGGCGCGCTGGCGCAGGTTCTCCATGTCCGCGTACGCGCGCAGCAGCCGCTCCCGCGCCTCCTCCGCCTGCCGCCGCCACTCCTCCTCCTGCGCACTCCCCTCGCCGCCAACTCTGCCCTCCGCCTCCTGCCCCGCACCCTGCGCCATTCCCCCCTCAGCCTCAGCCGCTGGTGCTTCTGGCCCCGCTGTCTGCTCGCGCGCCTTGCCGACCGCAGGCCCCTCGGTGCACAGGTGGCGGGCAGGGGGTTGGCGGAGTGAGGCGGGCAGCAGTAGAGGGGCGGGCGGAGGAAGGGACAGAAACGGGCGAGAGGCGAGCGGGTGAGAGGGTGGACGGCGAGGGGCGGAACCGGAATGGTCTGGGACGAGGCGCTGGGATGCGGCTGCCGACGCGGGAAGCGGCGAGTGGTTCCAACACGCCCTGCCCACGGCGCGCAGGAGGGCCGGCACGTGGGCACCGGAGCGCGCGGGGCGCATGCTCATGGCGCTGTGCGGCTATCTACCGCGATCTGCTGAGTATCGGGTTCTTGAGTAATCTTAGGCACGCGTCTGGGGTCATGCGGATATATCTAGAACGAGAAGTAGATCATCACGTGAATCACGACATGACAAAGAAAGCAGTGAAGGACAAGTAACAGAAATATTCTAATGGCCTCTCTAAGGAAAATTCCTTTTCCTAACTTCGTGTCCCTGCTCAGCGCGTACACCACTGTTCCTGTTATGAGTTGTATGAAAGAAGAGTGAGCAGAATGCAATATCGCGGAAGTGATTACAACTACCGAGAACACAGGCCTAGGACTAATATAGCTAAGCTAGCTGGGCCGAGGTTGCGGGGTCGCGAGATGGCTGGGTGTAGGTTCGGGGTTGGGAAACCCGAAAGCGACGCGGTAGTGGTTCGGAAGGCGAGGTCAGCGGACCGAGCCTGGTTTTCCGAAAAGTCAGGGTTGTACGCGTACAGTGTGACCCAGTAAGGAATCCGAAAAATTCTTTACACTGTTGGGCTGAAAAGCCCTAAGGATCTTTGTAGAGTTAAAGTCTGGGTAGGATTGTAATAGCGGAAGCGTTGAATAAAAAGGGGTCTTGAACCACCTTGCGCTAGTATGTGAGGGCAAAGTAAGTTAATTAAAACAAGCAAGTACAAGGCTTTATATAAGAGTACAGGGAATACGAATAGATAAGATAACTGTCTTGCTGTTGCGATTCGATACAGTGCGACTCGGGCAACTGCTCAATGTCGAGTCAGTTGTGTGTCCTTGCTGTCGCGCTGTATTGGTCAAGTCAAAGATCGCTGACCTTTGACTTTCGCGTAACCTCCAGGCGGTTACCTCAACCTCCGAGGGTTGACTCGCGATGCTTCGATTTGGACTGCTTCGCTTTGAGTCCTGAACTTCGACACGACAGAGGCGCTTTAACACTTATTGTTCCCAACACTCCCCTTCGCTTCTGGAGTGCCGCTGATGGTGACGTGGCTTTGTCCAGTCAGCAGCATGCAGTACTCGAACTTCTGTTTTCCGAGCTTCTTGGTCAAATAGTCGGCTGCCATCTCGGACGTGGGACAGTAGGATAACTCGAGTCTTCCTTTCTCGATCTCGTCTTTCACGAAGAAGTATCGCAGAGCGATATGCTTCGTTCTGTTCGCCGATCCGTTTTTGTTGGCGATGCGAATTGCAGATTGGTTGTCGCAGTGCAGGGTGAAGCTGGGTAACTCAGCTAACTTTGCTTCTTCCAGCAGTTCGCGAAGGTAAAGTCCTTCCTTGGTGGCTGAGCAGAGGGCGATATATTCCGCTTCAGCTGAAGAGAGAGCGATTAGTTCCTGCTGTGAAAACTTGAGCTAGGCTAAGGAGCCATAGCTAGTTGAGTTCGAGTAAGTTTAGAAGAGTCGAGAAAGTTGAAAGAGAAGGAGGAGGTTTCACTATAGAGCGAGCAGTACATATAGGCAAAATGAAAGGTGCACCACCAAAACAGAACATTATATAACTACACTAGTCTACACTACAGGCAATTACAAAACAATATATAAAACTATATATTATTCTGACACGCCCCCATAAGTGCCTGTAGGGAAGAATGTGCAGTCAACGCCCCCTGAAGGGGTACACCAAGAGTACATAGCAGAATGGGAGAGGGCAGGCAAGGAGGAGGAGAGAGGGAGAGGGAGAGAGGAGGCGGTGGTCCCTGGTAGGTCACCCCCTACATCCCCTCATCCTCCCCCTCCCCCTCCCCCTGCTGCAGGAGCAGCAGAGGGGGGGGCAAACGGAGGAGAATGGAGCCGTAGGGCCAGGGGACCACACTCACCCATCACCCCCACACCCGCCACCCCCAGTCCCTCCCCGGGCTCCCCACACTCTCACACCCTCACCCCCAGCGGCAGCTGCAGCAGAGGGAACAAAAGGAGGAGGAGAAAGGAGGGGGGGGGAAGGGGGGGTTGGGGGGCCGACGCACGGCCTCCCCGGGCGCCAAAGCAAGCGGCAGAGGGGGCAACGACTCCCCCCCCCTTTCAGGCGGCCCCCTCAGGTCGCCTCGACAGGTGACGGGAAGAAGGGGGGGGGCGGGACCGCAAGTGGGCGGGGCCGAAGTGGGCGACGGGGCCGCAAGGGTGGGCGACGGGGCCTCAGTTGGCGGGGCCGAAGGTGACATCGGGGGCGGGGCCGAGGGCGGCGACGGGGCCGCAACAGAGGGCGGCGGGGCCGCAAATGTGGGCGGGTACGCAGGTGGCGACGAGGCCACAGGTGGCGACGAGGCCGGGGCCGAGGGCGGCGACGAGGCCGGGGCCGAGGGCGGCGACGGGGCCGCAACAGAGGGCGGCGAGGCCGCTAGTGAGGGCGGCGACGGGGCCGCTGGTAAGGGCGACGACGGGGCCGCAGCTGAGGGCGGCGACGGGGCCGCAAGTGAAGGCGGCGGGGCCGCAAGTGAAGGTGGCGACGGGGCCGCAACTGAGGGCGGCGACGGGGCCGCAAGTGAGAGCTAGGCGACGGGGCCGCTAGGGCGACGGGGCCGCGACGAAAAGAATAAGGGGCACGCCACGGGGCGTGCCAAACAAAGAGTAGCAGCGGAAGCTTCAAAGTGGGGCCCACAGGTCAGGACCTTGTCACTCTGATAACATGTGGAAACTTGAGCTAGGCTAAGGAGCCATAGCTAGTTGAGTTCGAGTAAGTTTAGAAGAGTCGAGAAAGTTGAAAGAGAAGGAGGAGGTTTCACTATAGAGCGAGCAGTACATATAGGCAAAATGAAAGGTGCACCACCAAAACAGAACATTATATAACTACACTAGTCTACACTACAGGCAATTACAAAACAATATATAAAACTATATATTATTCTGACACCTGCTTACTCGACTGCCAGGAGATAGGTCCGATAGGCTCGAGACGATAGACGTAGCCGGTGCGAGAGCGCCTGTTTTCTGGATCGCCGGCATGGTCGGCATCGACATAGCCGATTAGCTTCGTTGACGCAGCTTCGTTCTTGTAGTAAGTCAGGCCGATCGTCGGCGTGCTCACGAGGTAGTGCAGTGCGCGATCGAGCTCTGCCAGGTGATCTACTTCAGGCCTTTTGAGATAAGTAGCAAGTTTGCTAGTGGAATAGGACAGGTCTAGGCGACAGGTGACGGCTGCGAAGAGTAGACAGCCCAGTTTTCGCTGGTAGTCGCGTATTCCGGCAGCTTTGAGTAGGGCGGAGTTTCCTTGGCCGTTTCCTGCCGTGTAGCGGTATGGTGTGGCAATAGCGGTAGGTGTGAGCGAGAAGCGCTTGGCGATCGTGTCGGCGTATTTCTCGGCGCTTAGATAGATTGCGTTTTCTTCTTCGCGGATGTTGAGTCCAAGGTACTGCGTGACGGTAGAGGAGACAGTGAGCGTGAGATCTTTCTGCAGCTCCCCTTCGAACCAAGCGGTGATGTCGTCGGTGGAGCCGATGTAGAGGAGATCGTCGACGTAGACAATGAGTAGGATGTAGTTGGCGCCTTTAGTGAGTCGATACATGCCCTGGTCATGGGGCAGTTGGCGGAATCCGATGCGGATGAGGCGGGTGTGCAGGTGCTGTTGCCACAGCCGTGGGGCCTGCTTGATTCCGTAGAGGGACTTTAGCAGTTGGCAGACTTGATTGGGTTCCCCGTGGGTGCCGTGAGGGAGCTCGACGAAGATGTCGGCGTCGACAGGTGCGTAGAGGAAGGCATTGGCGACATCAATTTGTCGCAGCTTCTTCTTCTTCATGGCGGCGACGGCGAGAAGAATTTGGAGTGAGGTATGTCGACTGACTGGGGCGAATGTCTCGGTGAAGTCTCGCCCTTGCTCCTGGTCGAATCCTCGCACGACCCATCGTGCCTTGAACTTCTCGATTGTACCATCTGCTTTCGTTTTGATGCGGAAGACCCACTTCCCGGTGAGAATGGTCTTGTTCCTTGCCACGCTTGCGGGAACGACCTTCCAGGTGTTGCGTTCCTCCAGTGCTTTTAATTCTCTGTCCATGGCTTCACGCCATTTCTCTCTGTGTTCCCCCCCCAGAGCCTGCTGAACCGTCGCAGGCTCTTTAGGAAGAGGAGAGCCATGGACGGCGGTGACGAGGCCGAGGATTTGCAGTCCGGTCTGTGAGTAGCGGGGGAGAGTTGTGTCCTCGGGATAGGCTGCTTCGTCTCCCGCTTCTGGATCGGGTATGAAATTTGGCCCTATCCTTTCTGCTTCGTTGGTGTTGGCTGTTGCAGGTGTTACGTAACCAGTGTCGGCGAAGTGATAGAAGACTTCGGCGTTGTTACTTTCGCGAGGATTTTCTTCGTCCATAGGCACGTCGACGGAGCAGAACGGAAGAGGTCCGGCTTCCTCCGATGCGTTGTCAACGTTCTGTTCATCCCAGTCTGCTTCGTCCGCTGCTGAGGCGAAGGCTCGGTCACCACGAAAGCCACCTGTGGGGTCCGGATTCTCGTGCAAGTTGGCGAGGTACGTCTGAAGGGTGAGTCTTTCGTAGAAGATCACATCACGTGCTGCCACTGTTTCCTTTGAGTGGACGTCGAAGATTTTCCATGCGTTGTAATTTTTCTCGATGCCGAGGTGTAGTCCCCACTGTGCCCGTTGGGAAAATCTTCCCGCGCGTGCTTCTGGGGGTCGGTACTGTACCATGCTCCCGAAAACTCGTAACATTTTTGTGCTGCCCTGCTTCCCTGTCCACAGCAGATGTGGTGACGCGTTGTTCGGGAGTGATGACGATGAAAGCAAGTTGTGCAGCATGACAGCGTGGTCCATTGCTGCAGGCCACTGGTGGTTGGGTAGCCGCATGCCACGCAACAGTTTGCGCATGCTGTTCTGCAGAGTCCTGTTCATTCGTTCTGCAATGCCTTGCTGCTCATGGGCGTAGGGAAGGGAAAGGAGTTGCTTGATTCACCTTTCCGCCAGGTACTGCTTGAAGCGCTGAGAGGTGTACTCGCCTCCTCCGTCTGACTGGAAGCTTTTCAGCTTTGCTCCCGATTCCCTCTCTGCTACCGGTAGCCAAGCGGCGAACGCTGCGAGAGCCATGTCGCGGCTTGGTAGGTTTAGGTGCCAAACATATCGGGTGGCGGCGTCGATGAAGGTAATGGTGTAGTTGTAAGTCACTTATCCTGGTTCTCGATTGAAGAGGATGTCGCTGTAGACTTTTTCGAGCGGTGCGTAAGCTGGTGCGCTCGGGTTGTGATGTGAGGCGAACGGTCGATGAGGTAAGTCAGCTTCAGGGCATGTAAGGCAAGTCCCTCGTGCCCTTTGAAGTTCTCTGCCGTCGAGTAGGAGTAGGGAATCTTTGTCGAGAACTCCTGCTCGTATCGTGTTGTTTAATGCTGTGTTGCTTGGATGTCCCAATCGTGTGTGCCAGGTTTCGTCAGAGGCGCGATGTCCGGGTGAACGTCGATAAGTGTCGGAGTTGGAGTAGAAGCTGGCGACGAGGTTGGCGCTCCTGTGGACTTCCCGTTGAGTCGGGTTCAGCTGCTGTGCGGGTGTTGGTGGTTCTTCTTCGACGATGACTGGTGTAGTTAGTCCTGCTGCTGCCGGTGATGTTTCTGCTGCTGTCGATGTTGTTTCTGCTGCTGCCGATGTTGTCTCTGCTGCTGCCGATGTTTCTGCTGCTGTCGATGTTGTTTCTGCTACTGCCGATGTTGTCTCTACTGCTGCCGATGTTGTCTCTGCTGCTGCCGATTGTAAAATTGTTGCTAATGCTCGTGTTCGTTCTGCTTCAGGAATGGTGTGTGAGTACCAGAAACCTCCCGGGCTGAAGTCAGGATCGAGATCCGGGGGATGCGTCCAATCGGCGAAGTTGACGATAGCGTCGCTGTCGGCAGTGCCCAGGTCGGGAACAAAATCGAGGACGAAGACGTTGTTCTTTAACACCGCCTTTCCGATGTAGAGGCCGCCCTTTCCGTGGTACAACTTAAACTCCTGGGTGGTGCTGTCGGCTTCCAAGTGTATTCCTTTCGCCATCAGCTGGCTAACACTCAGTAAGTTATAGCCGAGTCCCTCCGCGATAAGTACTTTTGACATGTGGAGTATGACGTTTGTTTCTCGTGACTGAAGCTGTACCACCCCTTGTCTTCATGTGCGCAGGTTCTGATTGTTGGCGACCGTGATGACTACTTCTCGCTGGAGTCGATGCTCGCGTTGAACGAAGCGCCCGGAGGAACACATGTGTTGTCCGCAGCAACTGTCCAAGAACTAGGTGTCTTGACCGGACGGTTCGCTTTGAGCGATTGCGGCGTACGTTGGGTTTGGTTGAAGAGATTTGCGTCGAGGTGTGCTGTTGTCGAGTTGATCTTCGGGTGAGTAGTACGGTGGTGACTCTGTTGTGCAAGAGTCGTTTATCTTGACCATGCAGTTGACAATATTTCTTGCTCCTTGTGCAGGTTGTCCAGGTGAAGTCGTTGAAGCTTGGTGTGCGGTCGTCGGGGTTGCTTGCGTTGAAGCAACTTGGGAGCTTGAAGGCCGGAGTTGTCGCTGTGGTGTCGTCGACTGCTGACGAGATGGGCAGTGTGTGCGAGGATGACCCGAAGTTTTACAGATGTGACAGAATGGAGGTACTGTCTTCACTTGTTGCTGTTGTCGATTGTTGTATCGTCGCTGAGTGTGAAATGCGAACTCCGGTGCTAATGACTTCTTCTTGTGCCTTTCTTCTTGCAGGTCCATATCCTGCTGCTCGGCGTGGATTTCGGCGCAGAGTGCCGCTTCGGAGATCCTCCCGTGTGCTCGGAGTATGGCGCGAGTGGAGCGCCAGTGGGGGCCAAGACCGCCAATGACCACCGTGACAAAGGCGTCTTCGGAGATTGACCCTCCGCATCGAAGGAGCCTGTCGCGCAGTTCGCGACAGCGGCTGATATAAGCCATGCCTTTCTCGCCTGGTTTCATTCCAATCGTTGTCAACTGCGCCATTAACCTGCTCTGATTTACGCTGTCTGTTGCTTGATACAGGTTCTTCAGGTGGTTGTACGCGAGCTCCGCGGAGCTGCCGTAGCCTCGGTAAGTCCTGATGTTCTGCTGCTGGGTCTGGGTGATGTTTCTTAGCAGTATCGTGTACGCCATCATTGATTGATAGGTGTACTGCTGCTTCTCATATTGTGTCCCGTTTGTTGGATATGGCAGGGACCCATCGAAGAAGCCGAGAATTTGTGCTCCTTCCATCATCAACTCGAACTCGAATGACCAGGTGAAAAAGTCTTTCCCGTCGAAAGGCTTTGTCGTTTGCAGCTTGAGAACGTGCGCGAATTGCGACTGGACTTGTAATGCGTCCAATGTCTTTTCTTGTCCCGATGCAGGTTGCGGTTGCGGCATGAAGCTGACGGAACCACGCTGGGGTTCGTACGGTGCAAAGGTAGGTTGCTGTTGTTGTTGTTGAATCCCGCGTGCATAGGACGACCCGTCGAGACTCATGGGAGTCACGTTGTTGTTGTTGCTGTTGTTTGACTGCGCAGGTGCTCCTTGCTTGTGCTGCTCATAGAAGGACATGAAGGAGAAAAATTTCTCCATCATGCTTGGATCGAAGCCTGCTGGCGTTTCCGTGGACCCGGCTGCTGGTCTGGTAGCAGTCCCTTCCTCTGTCTGTAGGCCAGAGACAGGAGGAGTAGTACCGAGGGAGCCGTTGGAGGAGCTCCTCTCCTTCCTGGTTGACATGTCTTCGTTGATGTAAGGTTTGTTGAATAATGAATTTTAACTCTAACTGCTCTCATACCATGTTGGGCTGAAAAGCCCTAAGGATCTTTGTAGAGTTAAAGTCTGGGTAGGATTGTAATAGCGGAAGCGTTGAATAAAAGGGGTCTTGAACCACCTTGCGCTAGTATGTGAGGGCAAAGTAAGTTGTTTAAAACAAGCAAGTACAAGGCTTTATATAAGAGTACAGGGAATACGAATAGATAAGGTAATTGTCTTGCTGTTGCGATTCGATACAGTGCGACTCGGGCAACTGCTCAATGTCGAGTCAGTTGTGTGTCCTTGCTGTCGCGCTGTATTGGTCAAGTCAAAGGTCGCTGACCTTTGACTTTCGCGTAACCTCCAGGCGGTTACCTCAACCTCCGAGGGTTGACTCGCGATGCTTCGATTTGGACTGCTTCGCTTTGAGTCCTGAGCTTCGACACGACAGAGGCGCTTTAACACTTATTGTTCCCAACATACACTACCCCCCCCCCCCTCCCTTAAGAATGTTGGGAACAATAAGTGTTAAAGCGCCTCTGTCGTGTCGAAGCTCAGGACTCAAAGCGAAGCAGTCCAAATCGAAGCATCGCGAGTCAACCCTCGGAGGTTGAGGTAACCGCCTGGAGGTTACGCGAAGGTCAAAGGTCAGCGACCTTTGACTTGACCAATACATCGCGACAGCAAGGACACACAACTGACTCGACATTGAGCAGTTGCCCGAGTCGCACTGTATCGAATCGCAACAGCAAGACAGTTATCTTATCTATTCGTATTCCCTGTACTCTTATATAAAGCCTTGTACTTGCTTGTTTTAATTAACTTACTTTGCCCTCACATACTAGCGCAAGGTGGCTCAAGACCTTTTTATTCAACGCTTCCGCTATTACAATCCTACTCAACCTTTAACTCTACAAAGATCCTTAGGGCTCCTCAGCCCAACATGGTATCAGAGCAGTTAGAGTTAAAATCACTATTCAGCAAATCTTACATCAAAAGAAGACATGACAACCAGAAAGGAGAGGAGCTCCTCCAACGGCTCCCCCGGTACTACTCCTACCCCACCACCTGTCTCTGGCCTACAGACAGAGGAAGGGACTGCTACCAGACCAGCAGCCGGGTCCACGGAAACGCCAGCAGGCTTCGATCCAAGCATGATGGAGAAATTTTTCTCCTTCATGTCCTTCTATGAGCAGCACAAGCAAGGAGCACCTGCGCAGTCAAACAACAGCAACAACAACAACGTGACTCCCATGAGTCTCGACGGGTCGTCCTACGCACGCGGGATTCAACAACAACAACAGCAACCTACCTTTGCACCGTACGAACCCCAGCGTGGTTCCGTCAGCTTCATGCCGCAACCGCAACCTGCATCGGGACAAGAAAAGACATTGGACGCATTACAAGTCCAGTCGCAATTCGCGCACGTTCTCAAGCTGCAAACGACAAAGCCTTTCGACGGGAAAGACTTTTTCACCTGGTCATTCGAGTTCGAGTTGATGATGGAAGGAGCACAGATTCTCGGCTTCTTCGATGGGTCCCTGCCATATCCAACAAACGGGACACAATATGAGAAGCAGCAGTACACCTATCAATCAATGATGGCGTACACGATACTGCTAAGAAACATCACCCCGACCCAGCAGCAGAACATCAGGACTTACCGAGGCTACGGCAGCTCCGCGGAGCTCGCGTACAACCACCTGAAGAACCTGTATCAAGCAACAGACAGCGTAAATCAGAGCAGGTTAATGGCGCAGTTGACAACGATTGAAATGAAACCAGGCGAGAAAGGCATGGCTTATATCAGCCGCTGTCGCGAACTGCGCGACAGGCTCCTTCGATGCGGAGGGTCAATCTCCGAAGACGCCTTTGTCACGGTGGTCATTGGCGGTCTTGGCCCCCACTGGCGCTCCACTCGCGCCATACTCCGAGCACACGGGAGGATCTCCGAAGCGGCACTCTGTGTGGAAATAAATGACCACGAATGAAATGACTAAGTCAGAGTTGGGTACAAATACAACCCTAGAAAGCTGTACCCCATATGTGCTACCCCACTATAGCCTACAAACATGCATCAGCTATAATAATCTGACACACCCCCATAGGCAAAGTGGGGGAGAACAAGGGGTCACAAGACCAGTCAAGCAAAGCAAAGCAAAGCAAGCTCAGGGTGGATCACAAAGTCACCACATAGTCCGAGCACAAGAGCAGGGCCAGAGGCCAGTTCACATGCAGGAGTACAGACATATATATATAAAACTAGACAAGCAGGAGCAGGTAAATATATGTCACAGTACAAGTAAAGTCAAGAGGAGAGCAAGTGAGGCAAGACAGGCACAAGACCCAGCTGGGTGCAAAAGCGCTGATGGTCACAAGGCGCGAGTGCCTTGGTGAACACATCAGCAGCGTTGGCCTCACAGGCCACGTACGCAAGTCGCAACTGACCACGCTGCTGCAGCTCACGAGCAAGGAAGTAGCGGAGAGCAATGTGCTTCGTTCTGTGCTCCAAGCGCTGCTCTCGACACAAGGCCAGCATGGCCTTGTTGTCTACGTACAGCACTGGAGGAGAACGAGGCGGCTCTCCAAGGTCAGTCAGCAGGTAGGTGAGCCAGCGAAGCTCCTGTGCAGCCATGGCCCCGGCGTAGATCTCAGCCTCACAACTGGAGCCGAGAATCGAAGACAAACGAGTAGACCGCCACGAGACAGAGCCGGAACCAAGACTGAAGGTGTAACCCTGTGACGACCGCTGCGTAGCCTGGTCGTCAGCCCAAGAAGCGTCCGCGTGGCCTGTAAGGACCACTGGACTCCGCCCTCCAAGCACTAGCCCCATGCCCGACGTACTGCACAGGTAGCGCAATACCCTCTTCGCTGCAGCCATGTGCTCTGGTCGGTGTCTCCCAGGAGCAACATAGCGTGCAAGAATGCTCAGAGGGTATGCAAGGTCAGGTCGAGTGCAGGTCATCAGGTACATGAGGCAGCCAACAAGCTCTGGGTACGGGCCACTCGACTCTACGGACTCATCCGAAGGCAGAGCTGAGAGCGAGTGGCGAGTAGACAGAGGAGTGGCCTGAGGCGAGGAGTACGTGAAGCCGAAGCGCTAAAGGACCTGCTGCACCATGTGTGACTGAGTCAAGGTGATGGTGCGGCGTGCTCTGTCCCGAGTGATCTGCAAGCCAAGGTAGCTGCGCAGTTCACCCAGGTCTGTGCACGTGTGTCTCTTCAGCAGCTCGGACTTCACGTAGGCGAGTCCAGCAGTGTCCGCTGTGGCAAAGACCAAGTCGTCGACGTACACGAGGATGTAGAACGGCGGCAGTGACGTGTCGGTGCGCAGAAACAGCGACGGGTCAGCAGTAGAGGGAGCAAACCCAAGAGCCGCAAGCGTAGTCCTCAGTGTGTCGTGCCACTCACGCGGTGCCTGGCGGAGACCGTAGACTGGCCGTCGGAGGCTCCACTGGGTGCCAGGAGGGAAAGTCCCAGCGAAGCCAGGTGGACGGCGCAGCCAGATCTCCTCGTGCAGGCTACCCTGCAGGAACGTAGTGCTGAAGTCGAGAGAGTGAAGCTCGTAGTCGCGCTGAGCGGCTATGTGCAGCAGCACCCGAAGAGTGGTCATCTTCGGGGTGGGAGAGAAGGTCTGAAAGTAGTCAACTCCGTGCCGCTGACTGAAGCCACGAGCAACGTACCGCGCCTTGAAGACAGGTGGAGAGCCCGGCGGCCGCTTCAGCCGGAAGATCCACATGCCACTGACGATGTTCGCCCCAGGAGGGGGAACTGCGTCAACGTAGGTGCTTGTGGACTTCCAGGAAGCCATCTCTGCATCCATGGCTGCCTGCCACTGAGAGGAGTAGGGACCCTCTACGGCCTCCGCGTAAGAGCGCGGAGTCGGGATGTCTAGTGCATCCGGGTCTCCCTCAGGAGCAAGCAGTACAGACGCGAGATGAGGTGAAGCAGCAGCCAGACACTGTAACTCCTCCTGCCTGTCCTCTAGGACGTCCGTGCCAAGAGCACACTCACCCCCGACGGACGGAGGACAGACAGACACAGACTCAGCAACAAGACTAGCAGCGTAGTCTAGACGACAGCGAGCAGCAAAGTCGACGAGCTCAGTGACAAGAGCAGACGCAGCAGTGGACTCAAAAGAGGGGTCAGTGACGACAGTAGCAAGCAGACGCGTGACAGTAGGACTGGCAGCACGAAGAGAGTCCGACTCAGGGTCGGCAAGCGCAGGAAGAGAGGACTCAGGAGGAGAAGGCAAAGGGGCACGCAGAGGAGTAGTGGACGGACGCAGAGACATCTGGTGCGTGCCAGGGACAGGAGGAGGACGCTGACGCGAACCGCGACCACTAGCGCGCGCAGCACGAACAGGCGACGCGGGACGAGACGCAGGCTCACGACGCTCAGCAAGACCTCCAGTAGGACCAGTGTAAGGAGAGGGAGCAGGCAGAGGAGAGGAAGGCTCCAACAGTGACTGCGACTGGACAGGCTGTGGACACTCTACCGGAGGAGAAAGACCAAGAACCTGCTGCAGGAGCGGAACGAAGTACGCCCGAGGCCGCGCGGCAGCTCCAGACTCAGCAGGGACAGCACCAGCACCCTCAGCGACAGCACCAGCGCCACCAACACCTCCAGCGGAAGGACCTCCAGCAGCACCAGCAGCAGAACCACCGCGAGGACACACAGCAGTGGTCTCAGCACCAACACCCTCAGTAGCGCCAGCTCCAGTAGGACCCGCAGGCCCAGCAGCTCCGGGACCGGCAGCACCAGCACCCTCGACGGTCGAAGAAGCTCCAGCTCCAGCAGCACGCCTCCAGCGGCGAGCAAACCACTCGCGCAGCTCCTGTGGAGAGAGGGGCTCCCGTCGAGACGCAGCAGCAGGAGAAACCCCAGGCTCAGCAGCTCCAGACCCAGCACCCCCAGGCTCAGCAGCCCCAGACTCAGCACCCCCAGGCTCAGCAGCACCCAACTCAGCACCCCCAGGCTCAGCAGCTCCAGGCAGAGCACCCCCCGGCCCAGCACCCCCAGGCTCAGCACCCTCCGCAGTAGCACCCCCAGACCTAGCACCCCCAGGCTCAGCACCCCCAGTAGCAGCACCTCTAGGCCCGGCACCCTCGCGCACAGCACCCCCAGAGTCAGCACCCCCAGGCTCAGCACCCGCAGCAGCACCAGAGTCACCAGTAACCTCGACCGGGTCAACTGCGTCTACCTGGGACACACCTGAGGGGGCAGGAACCTGAGGGGGGAGGGGGTCTACCGGGGGGGGAACCGGCACAAGGAAGTCCGGCGGAGGGGGGAGGGAAGGAGTGCGGTAGGGGAAGAGGCGGTAGAAGGGGACTGACTCGTCGAACGTGACGTCCTGGGAGGACAGAACACGACGAGAGGAGGGGTGGTAAAACTGCCACCCTGGAGCGTCAGTGGGGAAGCCAAGGAAGACACAGGGAGCAGCACGAGGGGACAGCTTGTCCGCTGACAAGTCGCGGACAAACGCCCGAGATCCCCAGACACGGAACGCCGACGCATCGCCAACCTTCCCCGTCCACAGCAAGACTGGGGACATCGCGGGCCGAGAGACCCTGGGGTGAAGGTTGAGCTGATGCGCCGCGTACCTCACCGCAAACGGCCACAGAAAATGGGGGGCAGCCGCATGCATCATGGACGTACGAGCGACATCCATGACCATGCCAATGCGGCGCTCAGCAATCCCATTTTGCTGTGGAGAGTCCGGAAGCGTGAAGGTCTGGCGGATCCCCCGTGCACGACAGTAGTCTCGCAGAAGGCGAGAGGAGAACTCTCCGCCTCTGTCCGAGTGCAGACGCAGAACAGGAAAGTCCGAGCCGAAGCTCTTCCTGAGCTGGAGACGAGCCTCGCGGATCCAGTCGATCAGCACCTCAGTTACAGCACCCTTGCTGCGCAAGGGGAGGACTGTGGTGTAACGCGAGTAGTCGTCAACCACCAACAGGAAGTAGCGCTCGTGACCCTGCCCACGGACGGGGGCTGGGCCCCACACGTCCATGTGAAGCGTCTGCAGAGGAGCCTCTGTCGGGGGGAACTAGGAGGAGTGAGGAGTAGCCCGGAGGCGACCCTCGACACAGAGGACACAGGAAGGTCCTGGCCCGGAGGGAAGGGGAGGGAGAGACTGGGGAAGACCAGAGACAAGGACACGGGAAGCCATGCTCCGAAGACGGGGCAAGGACGGGTGGCCAAGACGGTGGTGCCACAGGAGAGTCTCGTGAGACAGGAGGCGACAAGAACAGGGGGCAGACTCAGGACCTGACCTGGACGCAGCAGCAAGCACCTGACCTGACGCAGCTACCTGACCGGACGCAGGGACAGGAGGAGACGTAGTGGTCAGGGTGTAGAGACTCGACCCCGGCCGACGTGAGAAGGTGGCCAGGTGTCGGCCTGTGCGTGCGTCCGTGCAGTGGGTCACCCGCTGACTCGCAGGAGTGAACTGGTGAACCCCCGCATCCTGCAGGTCCGCACCACTCACGAAGTTCGTAGAGAACGAGGGAAGGTACAGACCAGACAGGGTGCCCGAAGGGGCAGCCGGACACGGGAGGACAGTGGAGAAGTGAGAGAGGACAGGACCCCCAGAGGGTTCAGCCAGGGAGACGGCAACCGGCCGGCCAAGCGGCGTGAGGGTGGTGCGGTCTCGAAAGAAGGAGCGAGAAGCCCCGGAGTCAAGTGTGAAAGTGAGGGAGGACGAGGGCGACGCAGTACCTGAGAGCGCAGTCTCACCAGTACCTGAGAGCGCAGACGCACTGGCACCTAGAGCAGCAGCCTCACAAGCACCTAGCGCAGCAGTACCAATGCCCGGGTCGGGCTGGAAACACCGGTAACCCTCATTCTCCTCACTTATAGTCACAGCATACATAGCAGCAAGGATAGCATCAAAATCAAGATCAAAGATCGCTACACCAGCCCTAAGAAGCTCATCCCAGCGAGGGATCTCACTAGCCCCGGGGAACTGCTGACGCCAAGCGTCCGTCAGGCGGCCAAAGCAGCGCTGGGTGGGGTGGGCACCCCCACACTGCTCACCCGCGCGGTCGCCGGAACGAAGGACGTAGGTGCAAGGACCAGTACCCCCACCCCTCTGACGCTGAGTGTACCACTCACGAAGCTGCTGAGGCGGAGGGATGTCCCGCGAACGCTGCTGCAGCTGCCGCTGCGAGCGCTGGCCACCACCACCGCCGCTCCGCTGCTGGGTACCACCCCGACCAGCTCCACCCCCTCCACCACCACCGCCTCCTCCGCTGCCTCCTCCGCCGCCTCCACCTCCGCCGCTGCCACCACCACCACCGCTGCCACCACCACCGCCGTCTCCGCCGCTGCTGCCACCACCACCACCACCCCCGCCACTACTCCCGCCGCCACCCCCACTCCCTCCGCCGCCTCCGCCGCCACCGCCACCGCCCCCTCCAGCTCCACCCGCGCCCTTGCCCCCCTTGCCCTTGCCAGAGCGACGTCTCCCACTAGGGGCAGACGCCGCACCGAGCGACTCAAGACCAAGCAGGTCGGCAGCAGCAGCAGAGGCAACAGAGGGCAGCAAGGGGGAAGGAGAGCACCCCTCAAAGATGGGGGTGCGAGGGTCACCACGAGAAGCTCCTACAGCGACTATGCTCTTCTCCGCTGCAAGGAGGGCCTTCTCGAGGACGTCAACGGTGAGGGTGGTGGGACAGACTGCGAGAAAGTGGTCCCTGACTACGCGAAGGGAGTCAGGGAGGCGCGCGACTACGTAGTAGAGAGTGATGTACATGGGGGGGGGGTTCTTAGCGCAGAACTCAGCAGGAAGGGCGGCGCGGTAGCGAGTGTCACTAGTGCGGAGGTGCGTACTGAGGTCAGCGACAGTGGGAAAGGCAGAGAGGTCAGGAAAGAGGTAGGGAAGCATGAGACGGCTCAGTAAGACGTGCAGCAGCATCGCGGGTGGCCCACTGAGAGCGCACAGTGGGATCAGCATCAGCAGCAGGAGCAGGAGAGGCGCCAGAGGTAAGGTCAAAGAGAGAGAGGCCGTCTGCCCTATCGCACTGTAAAAACAATTGCAGGTCGTCTACCCAGACCTCAAAGTCAATGGCGCGACCCTCAGCGTCAAAAGCTAGGACACTAGGGGTAGCCATGACGACGACAGCGAAGCAGTGCAAGCAGTAGGGGAAGAGCACGCAGTGACAGTGGGACTGTGCTCACCAGGCAGGGCAGGCCGGGCAACTCTGCAGAAGGGCGGCTCGGTGACTCAGCGACTCGGCTGCTGGGCGGCTCGGCTCCCGGGCGGCTCGGCGGCGGGGCGGCTCGGCTGCACTGCTGCTCGGCTGCTGCCGGTGGGCGGCTCGGCTGCTGCAGGTAGGGTGGCGGGGCCGCGAGACCAGGGGCGGCGGGGCCGAAGGAGCAGGGCCGGCAGGTGCAGCGGCGGGGACGGCGGGGCCGTGAAGTGTAGCGGCGGGGCCGGCGTCGTAGCGGGCGGCGGGGCCGCGTCGTAGCGGGCGGCGGGGCCGCGTCAGAGTAGGCGGCGGGGCCGCGTCAGAGGTGGCGGCGGGGCCGCGTCAGAGCAGGCGGCGGGGCCGCGTCAGAGGTGGCGGCGGGGCCGCGTAAGAGGTGGCGGCGGGGCCGCGTCAGAGCAGGCGGCGGGGCCGCGTCAGAGTAGGCGGCGGGGCCGCGTCAGAGTAGGCGGCGGGGCCGCGACGAGCAGGCGGCGAGGCCGCGTTTGAGCGGGCGGCAGGGGCCGCGTCGTAGCGGGCGGTGGGGCCGCGTCAGAGCAGGCGGCAGGGCCGCGTCGAGCAGGCGGCGGGGCCGCTTCGTAGTGGGCGGCGGGGCCGCCTCAGAGCACGCGGCAGGGCCGCGTCGAGCAGGCGGCGGGGCCGATTCGTAGCGGGCGGCGGGGCCGCGTCAGAGCAGGCGGCAGGGCTGCGTCGAGCAGGCGGCGGGGCCGCTTCGTAGCGGGCGGCGGGGCCGCGTCAGAGCAGGCGGCGGGGCCGCTTCGTAGCTGGCGGCGGGGCCGCGATCGGGTGGCGGGGCCGCGACGTGGCGGCGGGGCCGCGATCGGGTGGCGGGGCCGCGATCAGAGGGGTGGCGGGGCCGCGTCTGAGGGACGGCGGGGCCACGAGGGAAAGGGCAACTCGAGGTGTCGCTAAAAAAAAAAAAAGGTGCGCGCCTCGGGGCGCGCTTCGGTGGGCCCTAGGCAACGTTCCCACAGGGAACTCGCTCTATACAATGTGGAAATAAATGACCAGGAATGAAATGACTAAGTCAGAGTTGGGTACAAATACAACCCTAGAAAGCTGTACCCCATATGTGCTACCCCACTATAGCCTACAAACATGCATCAGCTATAATAATCTGACACTCTGCGCTGAAATCCACGCCAAGCAGCAGGATATGGACCTGCAAGAAGAAAGGCACAAGAAGAAGTCATTAGCACCGGAGTTCGCGTTTCACACTCAGCGACGATACAACAATCGACAACAGCAACAAGTGAAGACAGTACCTCCATTCTGTCACATCTGTAAAACTTCGGGTCATCCTCGCACACACTGCCCATCTCGTCAGCAGTCGACGACACCACAGCGACAACTCCGGCCTTCAAGCTCCCAAGTTGCTTCAACGCAAGCAACCCCGACGACCACACACCAAGCTTCAACGACTTCACCTGGACAACCTGCACAAGTAGCAAGAAATATTGTCAACTGCATGGTCAAGATAAACGACTCTTGCACAACAGAGTCACCACCGTACTACTCACCCGAAGATCAACTCGACAACAGCACACCTCGTCGCGAATCTCTTCAACCGAACCCAACGTACGCCGCAATCGCTCAAAGCGAACCGTCCGGTCAAGACACCTGGTTCTTGGACAGTTGCTGCGGACAACACATGTGTTCCTCCGGGCGCTTCGTTCAACGCGAGCATCGACTCCAGCGAGAAGTAGTCATCACGGTCGCAACAATCAGAACCTGCGCACACGAAGACAAGGGGTGGTACAGCTTCAGTCACGAGAAACAAACGTCATACTCCACATGTCAAAAGTACTTATCGCGGAGGGACTCGGCTATAACTTACTGAGTGTTAGCCAGCTGATGGCGAAAGGAATACACTTGGAAGCCGACAGCACCACCCAGGAGTTTAAGTTGTACCACGGAAAGGGCGGCCTCTACATAGGAAAGGCGGTGTTGAAGAACAACGTCTTCGTCCTCGATTTTGTTCCCGACTTGGGCACTGCCGACAGCGACGCTATCGTCAACTTCGCCGATTGGACGCATCCCCCGGATCTCGATCCCGACTTCAGCCCGGAAGGTTTCTGGTACTCACACACCATTCCTGAAGCAGAACGAACACGAGCGTTAGCAACAATTCGACAATCGGCAGCAGCAGAGACAACATCGGCAGCAGCAGAGACAACATCGGCAGCAGCAGAGACAACATCGACAGAAGCAGAAACATCATCGGTAGAAGCAGAGACAACATCGACAGTAGCAGAAACATCACCGGCAGCAGCAGGACTAACTACACCAGTCATCGTCGAAGAAGAACCACCAACACCCGCACAGCAACTGAACCCGACTCAACGAGAAGTTCACAGAAGCGCCAATCTCGTCGCCAGCTTCTACTCCAACTCCGACACTTATCGACGCTCACCCGGACATCGCGCCTCTGAAGAAACCTGGCACGCACGATTGGGACATCCAAGCAACACAACATTAAATAACACAATAAGAGCAGGAGTTCTCGACAAAGATTCCCTACTACTACCCGACGGCAGAGAACTTCAAAGGGCACGAGGGACTTGCCTTACATGCCCTGAAGCTGACTTACCTCATCGACCGTTCGCCTCACATCACAACCCGAGCACACCAGCTTACGCACCGCTCGAAAAAGTCTACAGCGACATCCTCTTCAATTGAGAACCAGGACAAGTGACTTACAACTACACCATTACCTTCAACCACGCCGCCACCCGATATGTTTGGCACCTAAACCTACCAAGCCGCGACATGGCTCTCGCAGCGTTCGCCGCTTGGCTACCGGTAGCAGAGAGGGAATCCTCACAGACCGGACTGCAAATCCTCGGCCTCGTCACCGCCGTCCATGGCGCTCCTCTTCCTAAAGAGCCTGCGACGGTTCAGCAGGCTCTGGGGGGGGAACACAGAGAGAAATGGCGTGAAGCCATGGACAGAGAATTAAAAGCACTGGAGGAACGCAACACCTGGAAGGTCGTTCCCGCAAGCGTGGCAAGGAACAAGACCATTCTCACCGGGAAGTGGGTCTTCCGCATCAAAACGAAAGCAGATGGTACAATCGAGAAGTTCAAGGCACGATGGGTCATCCAAGCAACACATCATTAAATAACACAATAAGAGCAGGAGTTCTCGACAAAGATTCCCTACTACTACCCGACGGCAGAGAACTTCAAAGGGCACGAGGGACTTGCCTTACATGCCCTGAAGCTGACTTACCTCATCGACCGTTCGCCTCACATCACTACCCGAGCGCACCAGCTTACGCACCGCTCGAAAAAGTCTACAGCGACATCCTCTTCAATCGAGAACCAGGACAAGTGACTTACAACTACACCATTACCTTCATCGACGCCGCCACCCGATATGTTTGGCACCTAAACCTACCAAGCCGCGACATGGCTCTCGCAGCGTTCGCCGCTTGGCTACCGGTAGCAGAGAGGGAATCGGGAGCAAAGCTGAAAAGCTTCCAGTCAGACGGAGGAGGCGAGTACACCTCTCAGCGCTTCAAGCAGTACCTGGCGGAAAGGTGAATCAAGCAACTCCTTTCCCTTCCCTACGCCCATCAGCAGCAAGGCGTTGCAGAACGAATGAACAGGACTCTGCAGAACAGCATGCGCAAACTGTTGCGTGGCATGCGGCTACCCAACCACCAGTGGCCTGCAGCAATGGACCACGCTGTCATGCTGCACAACTTGCTTTCATCGTCGTCACTTCCGAACAACGCGTCACCACATCTGCTGTGGACAGGGAAGCAGGGCAGCACAAAAATGTTACGAGTTTTCGGGTGCATGGTACAGTACCGACCCCCAGAAGCACGCGCGGGAAGATTTTCACAACGCGCACAGTGGGGACTACACCTCGGCATCGAGAAAAATTACAACGCATGGAAAATCTTCGACGTCCACTCAAAGGAAACAGTAGCAGCACGTGATGTGATCTTCTACGAAAGACTCACCCTTCAGACGTACCTCGCCAACTTGCACGAGAATCAGGACCCCACACGTGGCTTTCGTGGTGACCGAGCCTTCGCCTCAGCAGCGGACGAAGCAGACTGGGATGAACAGAACGTTGACAACGCATCGGAGGAAGCCGGACCTCTTCCGTTCTGCTCCGTCGACGTGCCCATGGACGAAGAAAATCCTCGCGAAAGTAACAACGCCGAAGTCTTCTATCAATTCACCGACACTGGTTACGTAACACCTGCAACAGCCAACACCAATGAAGCAGAAAGGATAGGGCCAAATTTCATACCCGATCCAGAAGCGGGAGACGAAGCAGCCTATCCCGAGGACACAACTCTCCCCCGCTACTCACAGACCGGACTGCAAATCCTCGGCCTCGTCACCGCCGTCCATGGCTCTCCTCTTCCTAAAGAGCCTGCGACGGTTCAGCAGGCTCTGGGGGGGGAACACAGAGAGAAATGGCGTGAAGCCATGGACAGAGAATTAAAAGCACTGGAGGAACGCAACACCTGGAAGGTCGTTCCCGCAAGCGTGGCAAGGAACAAGACCATTCTCACCGGGAAGTGGGTCTTCCGCATCAAAACGAAAGCAGATGGTACAATCGAGAAGTTCAAGGCACGATGGGTCGTGCGAGGATTCGACCGGAAGCAAGGGCGAGACTTCACCGAGACATTCGCCCCAGTCAGTCGACATACCTCACTCCGAATTCTTCTCGCCGTCGCCGCCATGAAGAAGAAGAAGCTGCGACAAATTGATGTCGCCAATGCCTTCCTCTACGCACCTGTCGACGCCGACATCTTCGTCGAGCTCCCTCACGGCACCCACGGGGAACCCAATCAAATCTGCCAACTGCTAAAGTCCCTCTACGGAATCAAGCAGGCCCCACGGCTGTGGCAACAGCACCTGCACACCCGCCTCATCCGCATCGGATTCCGCCAACTGCCCCATGACCAGGGCATGTATCGACTCACTAAAGGCGCCAACTACATCCTACTCATCGTCTACGTCGACGATCTCCTCTACATCGGCTCCACCGACGACGTCACCACCTGGTTCGAAGGGGAGCTGCAGAAAGATCTCACGCTCACGGTTTCTTCTACCGTCACGCAGTACCTTGGACTCAACATCCGCGAAGAAGAAAACGCAATCTATCTAAGCGCCGAGAAATACGCCGACACGATCGCCAAGCGCTTCTCACTCACACCTACCGCTATCGCCACGCCATACCGCTACACGGCAGGAAACGGCCAAGGAAACTCCGCCCTACTCAAAGCTGCCGGAATACGCGACTACCAGCGAAAACTGGGCTGTCTACTCTTCGCAGCCGTCACCTGTCGCCCAGACCTGTCCTATTCCGCTAGCCAGCTCGCTACTTATCTCAAGAGGCCTGAAGTAGATCACCTGGGAGAGCTCGATCGCGCACTGCACTACCTCGTGAGCACGCCGACGATCGGCCTGACTTACTACAAGAACGAAGCTGCGTCAACGAAGCTAATCGGCTATGTCGATGCCGACCATGCCGGCGATCCAGATAACAGGCGCTCTCGCACTGGCTACGTCTATCGTCTCGAGCCTATCGGACCTATCTCCTGGCAGTCGAGTAAGCAGGTGTGAAGGAAGTGAACATGAATGAATGAACTAGCAGTGAAATGAGTACAAATGGTAAACCCTAGAATTGTGTACCCCCTATAGGCTAACCCACTGTAGCCTACACAAGCATAACATATATAATGTTTGACACACCCCCATAGGCAAAGTGGGGGAGAACAAGGGGTCACAAGACCAGTCAAGGAAAGCAAAGCAAGCTCAGGGTGGATCACAAAGTCACCACACAGTCCGAGCACAAGAGCAGGGCCAGAGGCCAGTTCACATGCAGGAGTACAGACATATATATAAAACTAGACAAGCAAGAGCAGGTATATATATATGTCACAGTACAAGTAAAGTCAAGAGGAGAGCAAGTGAGGCAAGACAGGCACAAGACCCAGCTGGGTGCAGAAGCGCTGATGGTCACAAGGCGCAAGTGCCTTGGTGAACACATCAGCAGTGTTGGCCTCAGAGGCCACGTACGCAAGCCGCAACTGTCCACGCTGCTGTAGCTCACGAGCAAGGAAGTAGCGAAGAGCAATGTGCTTCGTTCTGTGCTCCAGACGCTGCTCTCGACACAAGGCCAGCATGGCCTTGTTGTCTACGTACAGCACTAAAGAGAACGAGGCGGCTCCCCAAGGTCAGTCAGCAGGTAGGTGAGCCAGCGAAGCTCCTTTGCAGCCATGGCCCCGGCGTAGATCTCAGCCTCACAACTGGAGCCGAGAACCGAAGACGAACGAGTAGCCCGCCACGAGACAGAGCCGGAACCAAGACTGAAGGTGTAACCGTGTGACGACCGCTGCGTAGCCTGGTCGTCAGCCCAAGAAGCGTCCGCGTGGCCTGTAAGGACCACTGGACTCCGCCCTCCAAGCACTAGCCCCATGCCCGACGTACTGCACAGATAGCGCAATACCCTCTTCGCTGCAGCCATGTGCTCTGGTCGGTGTCTCCCAGGAGCAACATAGCGTGCAAGAATGCTCAGAGGGTATGCAAGGTCAGGTCGTGTGCAGGTCATCAGGTACATGAGGCAACCAACAAGCTCTGGGTACGGGCCACTCGACTCTACGGACTCATCCGAAGGCAGAGCTGAGAGCGAGTGACGAGTAGACAGAGGAGTGGCCTGAGGCGAGGAGTACGTGAAGCCGAAGCGCTGAAGGACCTGCTGCACCATGTGTGACTGAGTCAAGGTAATGGTGCGGCGTGCTCTGTCCCGAGTGATCTGCAAGCCAAGGTAGCTGCGCAGTTCACCCAGGTCTGTGCACGTGTGTCTCTTCAGCAGCTCGGACTTCACGTAGGCGAGTCCAGCAGTGTCCGCTGTGGCAAAGACCAAGTCGTCGACGTACACGAGGATGTAGAACGGCGGCAGGGAAGTGTCGGTGCGAAGAAACAGCGACGGGTCAGCAGTAGAAGGAGCAAACCCAAGAGCCGCAAGCATAGTCCTCAGTGTGTCGTGCCACTCACGCGGTGCCTGGCGGAGACCGTAGACTGGCCGTCGGAGGCTCCACTGGGTGCCAGGAGGGAAAGTCCCAGTGAAGCCAGGCGGACGGCGCAGCCAGATCTCCTCGTGCAGGCTACCTTGCAGGAACGCAGTGCTGAAGTCGAGAGAGTGAAGCTCGTAGTCGCGCTGAGCGGCTATGTGCAGCAGCACCCGAAGAGTGGTCATCTTCGGGGTGGGAGAGAAGGTCTGAAAGTAGTCAACTCCGTGCCGCTGACTGAAGCCACGAGCAACGTACCGCGCCTTGAAGACAGGTGGAGAGCCCGGCGGCCGCTTCACCCTGAAGATCCACATGCCACTGACGATGTTCGCCCCAGGAGGGGGAACTGCGTCAACGTAGGTGCCTGTGGACTTCCAGGAAGCCATCTCTGCATCCATAGCTGCCTGCCACTGAGAGGAGTAGGGACCCTCTACGGCCTCCGCGTAAGAGCGCGGAGTCGGGATGTCTAGTGCATCCGGGTCTCCCTCAGGAGCAAGCAGTACAGACGCGAGATGAGGTGAAGCGGCCGCTAGACACTGTAACTCCTCCTGCCTGTCCTCTAGGACGTCCGTGCCAAGAGCACACTCACCCCCGACGGACGGAGGACAGACAGACGCAGACTCAGCAACAAGACTAGCAGCGTAGTCTAGACGACAGCGAGCAGCAAAGTCGACGAGCTCAGCGACAAGAGCAGACGCAGCAGTGGACTCAAAAGAGGGGTCAGTGACGACAGTAGCAAGCAGACGCGTGACAGTAGGACTAGCAGCACGAAGGGAGTCCGACTCAGGGTCGGCAAGCGCAGGAAGAGAGGACTCAGGAGGAGAAGGCAAAGGGGCACGCAGAGGAGCAGTGGACGGACGCAGAGACATCCGGTGCGTGCCATGGACAGGAGGAGGACGCTGACGCGAACCGCGACCACTAGCGCGAGCAGCACGAACAGGCGACGTGGGACGAGACGCAGGCTCACGACGCTCAGCAAGACCTCCAGTAGGACCAGTGTAAGGAGAGGGAGCAGGCAGTGGAGAGGACGGCTCCAACAGTGACTGCGACTTGGCCAGCTGTGGACCCTCTACTGGAGGAGAAAGACCAAGAACCTGCTGCAGGAGCGGAACGAAGTACGGCCGAGGCCGCGCGGCAGCTCCAGACTCAGTAGGGACAGCACCAGCACCCTCAGCAACAGCACCAGCGCCACCCAGACCTCCAGCGGCAGGACCAACAGCAGTAGTCTCAGCACCAACACCCTCAGCAGCTCCAGCTCCAGGAGAACCCGCAGGTCCAGCAGCTCCAGGACCGGCAGCACCCGCACCCTCGACGGTCAAAGAAGCTCCAGCTCCAGCTCCAGCAGCGCCCCCAGACTCAGCAGCACGCCTCCAGCGGCGAGCGAACCACTCGCGCAGCTCCTGTGGAGAGAGGGGCTCCCGGCGAGACGCAGCAGCAGGAGAAACCCCAGGCTCAGCAGCTCCAGACGCAGCACCCCCAGGCTCAGCAGCTCCCAGCTCAGCACCCCCAGACCCAGCACCTCCAGGCACAGCACCCCCCGGCTCAGCACCCCCAGGCTCCGCACCCTCCGCAGTAGCACCCCCAGGCCCAGCACCCCCAGGCTCAGCACCCCCGCGCACAGCACCCCCAGAGTCAGCACCCCCAAGCTCAGCACCCGCAGCAGCACCAGAGTCACCAGTAACCTCGACCGGGTCAACGTCGTCTACCTGGGACACACCTGAGGGGGCAGGAACCTGAGGGGGGAGGGGGTCTACCGGGAGAGGAACCGGCACAAGGAAGTCCGGGGGAGGGGGGAGGGAAGGGGTGCGGTAGGGGAAGAGGCGGTAGAAGGGGACTGACTCGTCGAACGTGACGTCCTGGGAGGACAGAACACGACGAGAGGAGGGGTGGTAGAATTGCCACCCTGGAGCTTCAGTGGGGAAGCCAAGGAAGACACAGGGAGCAGCACAAGGGGACAGTTTGTCCGCAGACAAGTCACGGACAAATGCCCGAGATCCCTAGACACGGAACGTCGACGCATCGCCAACCTTCCCCGTCCACAGTAAGACTGGGGACATCGCGGGCCGAGAGACCCTGGGGTGAAGGTTGAGCTGATGTGCCTCGTACCTCACCGCAAACGGCCACAGAAAATGGGGGGCAGCCGCATGCATCATGGACGTACGAGCGACATCCATGACCATGCCAATGCGGCGCTCAGCAATCCCATTTTGCTGTGGAGAGTCCGGAAGCGTGAAGGTCTGGCGGATCCCCCGTGCACGACAGTAGTCTCGCAGAAGGCGAGAGGAGAACTCTTCGCCTCTGTCCGAGTGCAGACGCAGAACAGGAAAGTCCGAGCCGAAGCTCTTCCTGAGCTGGAGACGAGCCTCGCGGATCCAGTCGATCAGCACCTCAGTGACAGCACCCTTGCTGCGCAAGGGGAGGACTGTGGTGTAACGCGAGTAGTCGTCAACCACCAACAGGAAGTAGCGCTCGTGACCCTGCCCACGGACGGGGGCTGGGCCCCACACGTCCATGTGAAGCGTCTGCAGAGGAGCCTCTGTCCGGGGGAACTGGGAGGAGTGAGGAGTAGCCCGGAGGCGACCCTCGACACAGGGGACACAGGAAGGTCCTGGCCCGGAGGGGAGGGGAGGGAGAGACTGGGGAAGACCAGAGACAAGGACACGGGAAGCCATGCTCCGAAGACGGGGCAAGGACGGGTGGCCAAGACGGTGGTGCCACAGGAGAGTCTCGTGAGACAGGAGGCGACAAGAACAGGGGGCAGACTCAGGACCTGACCTGGACGCAGCAGCAAGCACCTGACCTGACGCAGCTACCTGACCGGACGCAGGGACAGGAGGAGACGTAGTGGTCAGGGTGTAGAGACTCGACCCCGGCCGACGTGAGAAGGTGGCCAGGTGTCGGCCTGTGCGTGCGTCCGTGCAGTGGGTCACCCGCTGACTCGCAGGAGTGAACTGGTGAACCCCCGCATCCTGCAGGTCTGCACCACTCACCAAGTTCGTAGAGAACGAGGGAAGGTACAGACCAGACAGGGTGCCCGAAGGGGCAGCCGGACACGGGAGGACAGTGGAGAAGTGAGAGAGGACAGGACCCCCAGAGGGGTCAGCAAGGGAGACCGCAACCGGCCGGCCAAGCGGCGTGAGGGTAGTGTGGTCTCGAAAGAAGGAGCGAGAAGCCCCGGAGTCAAGTGTGAAAGTGAGGGAGGACGAGGGCGACGCAGTACCTGAGAGCGCAGTCTCACCAGTACCTGAGAGCGCAGACGCACTGGCACCTAGAGCAGCAGCCTCACAAGCACCTAGCGCAGCAGTACCAATGCCCGGGTCGGGCTGGAAACACCGGTAACCCTCATTCTCCTCACTATAAGTCACAACATACATAGCAGCAAGGATAGCATCAAAATCAAGGTCAAAGATCGCTACACCAGCCCTAAGAAGCTCATCCCAGCGAGGGATCTCACTAGCCCCGGGGAACTGCTGACGCCAAGCATCCGTCAGGCGGCCAAAGCAGCGCTGGGTGGGGTGGGCACCCCCACACTGCTCACCCGCGCGGTCGCCGGAACGGAGGACGTAGGTGCAAGGACCAGTACCCGCACCTCGCTGACGCTGAGTGTACCACTCACGGAGCTGCTGAGGCGGAGGGATGTCCCGCGAACGCTGCTGCTGCTGCTGCTGGGAGCGCTGGCCACCACCACCGCCGCTCCGCTGTTGGGTACCACCCCGACCAGCTCCACCCCCTCCACCACCACCGCCTCCTCCGCCGCCTCCTCCGCCGCCTCCTCCGCCGCCACCACCCCCGCCGCTGCCACCACCACCACCGCCGCCGCCACTACTGCCTCCTCTGCCGCTGTTGCCACCACCACCACCACCCCCGCCACCACTCCCGCCGCCACCCCCACTCCCTCCGCCGCCTCCGCCGCCACCTCCACCGCTCCCTCCAGCTCCACCCGCGCCCTTGCCCCCCTTGCCCTTGCTAGAGCGACGTCTCCCACTAGGGGCAGACGCCGCGCCGACCGACTCAAGACCAAGCAGGTCGGCAGCAGCAGCAGAGGCAACAGAGGGCAGAAAGGGGGAAGGAGAGCACCCCTCAAAGATGGGGGTGCGAGGGTCACCACGAGAAGCCCCTACAGCGACTATGCTCTTCTCAGCTGAGAGGAGGGCCTTCTCGAGGAGGTCGACGGTGAGGGTGGTGGGACAGACTGCTAGAAAGTGGTCCTTGACTACGCGAAGGGAGTCAGGGAGGCGCGCGACTACGTAGTAGAGAGTGATGTACATGGGGGGGGGGTTCTTAGCGCAGAACTCAGCAGGAAGGGCAGCGCGGTAGCGAGTGTCACTAGTGCGGAGGTGTGTAATGAGGTCAGCGACAGTAGGGAAGGCAGAGAGGTCAGGAAAGAGGTAGGGAAGCATGAGACGGCTCAGTGCAGCAGTGGAAGGGGAAGAGTAGCGCGCAACTACAGCGTCGTACAAGGTCTGAGCACTCTTGTACTGACTAAAGTGCGCACGCTTAGAGGTAGGGAGGTGGCGACGCACAGCAAGACGTGCAGCAGCATCGCGGGTGGCCCACTGAGAGCGCACAGTGGGATCAGCATCAGCAGTAGGGGCAGGAGAGGCGCCAGAGGTGAGGTCAAAGAGAGAAAGGCCGTCTGCCCTGTCGCACTGTAGGAACAGCTGCAGGTCGTCGACCCAGACCTCAAAATCAATGGCGCGACCCTCAGCGTCAAAGGCTAGGACACTAGGGGTAGCCATGACGACGACAGCGAAGCAGTGCAAGCAGTAGGGGAAGAGCACGCAGTGACAGTGGGACTGTGCTCACCAGGCAGGGCAGGTCGTGCAGCTCTGCAGAAAGGCGGCTCGGCGACCGGGCGGCTCGGGTGCACAGCGGCTCGGCTCCCGGGCGGCTCGGCGGCAGGGCGGCTCGGGTGCAGGGCGGCTCGGCTCCCGCGCGGCTCGGCGGCAGGGCGGCTCGGGTGCAGGGCGGCTCGGCTCCCGGGCGGCTCGGCGACAGGGCGGCTCGGGCGCAGGGCGGCTCGGCTCCCGGGCGGCTCGGCTGCACTGCTGCCCGACTGCTGCAGGTGGGGAGGCGGGGCCGCTAGAGATACGAGGCGGGGCCGCGTGAGAGCCGGCGGTGGGGCCGCGTGAGAGCCGGGGCGGGGCCGCGTGAGAGCCGGGGCGGGGCCGCGTGAGAGCCGGGGCGGGGCCGCGAGAGAGAGCCGGGGCGGGGCCGCGTGAGAGCCGGCGGCGGGGCCGCGTGAGAGCCGGCGGCGGGGCCGCGTGAGGGCCGGCGGCGGGGCCACGTCAGAGCCGGCGGCGGGGCCGCGTGAGGGCCGGCGGCGGGGCCGCGTGAGAGCCGGCGGCGGGGCCGCGTGAGGGCCGGCGGCGGGGCCGCGTGAGAGCCGGGGCGGGGCCGCTTCAGAGCCGGCGGCGGGGCCGCAAGAGAGCCGGCGGCGGGGCCGCGTGAGAGCCGGGGCAGGGGCCGCGTCAGGGCCGGCGGCGGGGCCGAAAGAGGGCCGGCGGCGGGGCCGTGTGAGGGCCGGCGGCGGGGCCGCGTGAGTGCCGGGGCGGGGCCGCAAGAGAGCCGGGGCGGGGCCGCGAGAGAGTCGGGGCGGGGCCGCGTGAGAGCCGGGGCGGGGCCGCGAGAGAGTCGGGGCGGGGCCGCGAGAGAGCCGAGGCGGGGCCGCGAGAGAGCCGGCGGCGGGGCCGCGTCAGGGCCGGCTGCAGGGCCCCGTCAGAGTGGACGGCGGGGCCGCGTCAGTGGTGGCGGCGAGGCCGCAAGGGAAATGGCGACCCGAGGGGTCGCAAAAAAAATCGCGCCTCGGGGCGCGCTTCGGTGGGCCCTAAAAAAAACGGTCCTTAGGAAGGACCCGCTCTATACCATGTGAAGGAAGTGAACAGGAATGAATGAACTAGCAGTGAAATGAGTACAAATGGTAAACCCTAGAATTGTGTACCCCCTATAGGCTAACCCACTGTAGCCTACACAAGCATAACATATATAATGTTTGACAGCAGGAACTAATCGCTCTCTCTTCAGCTGAAGCGGAATATATCGCCCTCTGCTCAGCCACCAAGGAAGGACTCTACCTTCGCGAATTGCTGGAAGAAGCAAAGTTAGCTGAGTTACCCAGCTTCACCCTGCACTGCGACAACCAATCTGCAATTCGCATCGCCAACAAAAACGGATTCGCGAACAGAACGAAGCATATCGCTCTGCGATACTTCTTCGTGAAAGACGAGATCGAGAAAGGAAGACTCGAGTTATCCTACTGTCCCACGTCCGAGATGGCAGCCGACTATTTGACCAAGAAGCTCGGAAAACAGAAGTTCGAGTATTGCATGCTGCTAACTGGACAAAGCCACGTCACCATCAGCGACACTCCAGAAGCGAAGGGGAGTGTTGGGAACAATAAGTGTTAAAGCGCCTCTGTCGTGTCGAAGCTCAAGACTCAAAGCGAAGCAGTCCAAATCGAAGCATCGCGAGTCAACCCTCGGAGGTTGAGGTAACCGCCTGGAGGTTACGCGAAGGTCAAAGGTCAGCGACCTTTGACTTGACCAATACATCGCGACAGCAAGGACACACAACTGACTCGACATTGAGCAGTTGCCCGAGTCGCACTGTATCGAATCGCAACAGCAAGACAGTTATCTTATCTATTCGTATTCCCTGTACTCTTATATAAAGCCTTGTACTTGCTTGTTTTAATTAACTTACTTTGCCCTCACATACTAGCGCAAGGTGGTTCAAGAACTTTTTATTCAACGCTTCCGCTATTACAATCCTACTCAACCTTTAACTCTACAAAGATCCTTAGGGCTCCTCAGCCCAACAAAGAAAGGTGGTGAATATCGGAGACACCCCGGCGGGCCAGGTAAGCATCCACAATTGGATGTCCCAGTAGCGAGTCAGCGGCGACATACGTGTCATCCTCGCTCGTGCGTTCTTTCCAGCGAAGCAGGAATTTCATTGAGCGGCCGGTGGCGGTCACGTCCACGCGATGGTTCAGAATCTTCCAAGGTTCTAGCGTGGGCTCTGCCACAGGGCGTGTGGTCGGCGTGATGGTTGGCCGAGCGACAGGTGGCGACTGCGGGTGCTCGTAATGACGCAGTAGGCTGACGTGGAATGCGTTGTGTATTTTCCAGTCGTCGGGCAGCAGCAGCTTCGCGGTGACAGGTGTCACCATCTGGATGATACGAAACGGTCCCACGAACCGGGGTCGTAGTTTGGCGGGCTGCGGCAGCTTGAGATTTCTGGTGTCCAGAAGTACAACTTGCCCTGTGCGGAAAGGTAAATTCCGTCGGTGTTTATCCGCCTGGCGGCTGGCCGTGGTATTAGCCCTACGAATGAAGTCAGCTGCTTTCGTTCGTGCGGTCTGCAGTTCCGTGACAAACTGCTGCAGTCTTGGCACCGGGTTGTCCACGGTCGTTGAAGAGGGTACCACAGGATCTATCCCGTAATTCAGGAAGAAGGGTGATTGTTGAGTCGTGGTCGACGGGGCGTTGTACTGGGGGTGAACCCAAAATGTTTTTGAGGGCGTCGAAGGCAGACTGCTCCCTCTCCCCCCACTTGAAATCACTGTCGTGGTGCAGCAGGTCGGTCAGCGGCTTGGTTATCCCTGCCATATTAGGTACAAAACGACGAATGTAGTTAACAAACCCCAGGAAACTTTGCAACTCAGGGATATTAGTAGGCGGCTTCCACTTAACGATGGCGTTCACCTTACGCGGGTCGATTTTGATTCCGTCGCCAGAAACCACATGCCCCAAAAATTCCAGTTCTGGCTTTAGGAACTCGCACTTAGACCCCTTTGTAATCAGCCGATGCCCCTGTAAATGCCGGAATACCTCCTCTAAATCCCGCAGGTGGTCCTCTTTTGTCGCGCTGTACACCAGGATGTCGTCCAGATACACGATGACTTTCTTGTCCAGCATGTCCCGGAAAATTCCGTTCATTGTGAGCTGGAATGTCGAGGGCGCGTTTGTCAGTCCGAACGGCATCACTGTAAATTCGTAACTGCCGTAGCGTGTGCGAAAAGCTGTTTTCGGTCAGTCATCGGCGAACACGCGAATTTGGTGGTAGCCCCCTCGCAGGTCGATTTTCGAGAAATACCGGGCTCCGCGAAGTTGATCCAGCAGATCGTCGGTTCGCGGGATCGGGTAACGCGATTTGATTGTGACTCGATTCAGCGCCCGATAATCAATGCACATGCGTAGACCCCCGTCCTTCTTCGGTGTAAACAGTATCGGCGTTGCAAACGGCGACGTGCTTGCCTGGATAAATCCCTTGGCGAGTAGGTAATCCAGCTGGGCCCGCAACTCGGCGAGCTCTGGTTGGCTGAGCCGCCACTGTGTCCGAACAATTGGTTGCGCTCTGGGTTCCAGCTGGATCCGATGATCCTCAGGTCGTTGGGGGGGCAAGCCGTCCGGAAGGTCATCCGCGAAAATTTCGGGATACCTCCGAATAATGCTCGCCAATTCCTCGGGGACTGCTGCGCAGAGGTGTCAGATATATATGACATAGCTATTGTAGGCTATAGTGGGGTAGCACATATGGGGTACAGCTTTCTAGGGTTTGCATTTGTACCCAACTTTTACTTAGTCAATTCATTCTCGTTCAATTCTTCTCATGGTATCGAGCAGGTTCCCCTGTGGGAACTGCACCTAGGGCCCACCACTTCGACCTTTTTTTTTTACTGCCCGAAGCGCGCTCCTCCCGAGTCGCGCCTCGGGCCTTTAGCTCGACGAGCCGCCCCCCGCGGCCTTACTGTCGCGGCCCCGCCGCCCTCACTTCGCGGCCCCGCCGCCCTCACCTTCGCGGCCCCGCCGCCCTCACTTCGCGGCCCCGCCGCCTCACTTCGCGGCCCCGCCGCCCTTTCTTCGCGGCCCCGCCACCCTCGCTTCGCGGCCCCGCCGCCCTCACCTTCGCGGCCCCGCCGTCCCACTTCGCGGCCCCGCCGCCCTCCCTTCGCGGCCCCGCCGCCCTTGCTTCGCGGCCCCGCCGCCCCATTTCACGGCCTCCGCCGCCCTCACTTCGCGGCCCCGCCACCCTCGCTTCGCGGCCCCGCCGTCCTCACCTTCGCGGCCCCGCCGCCCTCACCTCGCGGCCCCGCCACCCTCACCTTCGCGGCCCCGCCGCCTCACTTCGCGGCCTCGCCGCCCTCCCTTCGCGGCCCCGCCGCCCTTGCTTCGCGGCCCCGCCGCCCCACTTCGCGGCCTCCGCCGCCCTCACTTCGCGGCCCTGCCGCCCTCACTTCGCGGCCCCGCCACCCTCACTTCGCGGCCCCGCCACCCTCATTTCGCGGCCCCGCCGCCCTCACTTCGCGGCCCCGCCGCCCCACTTTGCGGCCCCGCCGCCCTCACTTCGCGGCCCCGCCGCCCCACTTCGCGGCCCCGCCGCCCTGCACCTGCCGGCCCCACCCTGCACCGAGCCGCCTAGCCGCCGAACCGCCTTGCAGCCGAGCCGCCCAGCAGCCGAGCCGCCGAGCCGCCGAGCCACTGAGCCGCCCAGCCGCCGAGCTGCTCAGCAACCGAGCCGCCGAGCCGCCCAGCCGCCGAGCCGCCCAGCAGCCGAGCCACCCCGCAGCCGAGCCGCCGAGTCGCTGAGCTGCCGAGCCGCCCTACAGCCGAGCCGCCCGACCTGCTCTGTCTGGTGAGCACAGCCCCACTGCCACTGCGTGCTCTTCCTCTACTGCTTGCACTGCTAGTCTCTCGTCGCCATGGCTACCCCTAGTGTCCTCGCGTTTGACGCTGAGGGTCGAGCCATTGACTTTGAGGTCTGGGTCGACGACCTCCAGCTGTTCTTACAGTGCGATAGGGCGGACGGCCTTTCTCTCTTTGACCTCACCTCTGGCGCCTCCCGTGCCCCTGCTGCTGATGCTGACCCCACTGTTCGCTCTCAGTGGGCCACCCGCGATGCTGCTGCACGCCTTGCTGTGCGTCGCCACCTCCCTACCACTGAGCGCGCGCACTTTAGTAAGTACAAGAGTGCTCACACCTTGTACGACGCTGTAGTTGCGCGCTACTCTTCCCTTGCCACTGCTGCACTGAGCCGCCTCATGCTACCGTACCTCTTTCCTGACCTTGCTGCCTTTCCCACTGTCGCTGACCTCATTACGCACCTCCGCAGTAGTGACACTCGCTACCGCGCCGCGCTTCCTACTGAGTTCTGCGCCTAGAACCCCCCCCCCCATGTACATCACTCTCTATTACATAGTCACACGCCTCCCTAACTCCCTTCGCGTAGTCAGGAACCACTTCCTCTCGGTCTGTCCCACCACTCTCACTGTTGACCTCCTCGAGAAGGCCCTCCTGGCGGCGGAGAAGAGCATCGTCGCTGTAGGAGCCTCTCGAGGTGACCCGCGCACCCCCATCTTTGAGGGGTGTTCTCCTTCCCCCCTGCTGCCCTCTGTTGCCTCTGCTACTGCTGCCGACCTGCTTGGTCTTGAGTCGGTTGGCGCGGCGTCTGCCCCTAGTGGGAGACGCCGCCCTGGCAAGGGCAAGGGGGGTAAGAGCGCGGGTGGAGCTGGCGGGGGCGGTGGAGGTGGCGGTGGAGGCGGCGGAGGGAGTGGGGGTGGCGGTGGGAATGGTGGCGGGGGTGGTGGTGGTGGTGGCGGCAGCGGAGGCGGAGGCGGTGGCGGCGGCAGCGGTGGGAGTGGAGGCGGCGGTGGTGGCGGAGGTGGAGGCGGCGGTGGCGGAGGGAGTGGAGCTGGTCGGGGTGGTGCCCCGCAGCGGAGCGGCTCTGGTGGTGGTCAGCGCCAGCAGCAGCAGCAGCAGCAGCAGCAGCATTCTCGGGACATCCCCCCGCCTCAGCAGCTCCGTGAGTGGTACACGCAGCGTCAGCGTGGTGGGGGTTTTGGCCCGTGCTCCTACGTTCTTCGTTCCGGCGTCCGCGCGGGTGAGCAGTGTGGGGGTGCCCACCCCACCCAGCGTTGCTTTGGCCGCTTGACGGACGCTTGGCGTCAGCAGTTCCCCGAGGCTAGTGAGATTCCCCGCTGGGGAGAGCTGTCTAGGGCAGGCGTAGCGATCTTTGATCTTGACTTTGATGCTATCCTTGCTGCCATGTATGCTGTGACTATTAGTGATGAGGGTGACTGTTACCGGTGTTTCCCGCCCGACCCGGGCATTGGTACTGCTGCGCTAGGTGCTTGTGAGGCTGCTGCTCTAGGTGCCAGTGCGTCTGCGCTCTCAGGTACTGGTGAGGCTGCGCTCTCAGGTACTGCGTCGGCTTCGGCTTCCCTCACCTTCACACTTGACTTAGGGGCTTCTCGCTCCTTCTTTCGAGACCGCACCACACTCACGCCGCTTGGTCGGCCGGTTGCAGTCTCCCTGGCTGACCCCTCTGGGGGTCCGGTCCTCTCTCACTTCTCCACTGTCCTCCCATGTCCGGCTGCCCCCTCGGGCACCCTGTCTGGTCTGTAACTCCCCTCGTTCTCGACGAACTTGGTGAGTGGTGCTGACCTGCAGGATGCGGGGGTTCACCAGTTTACTCCTGCGAGTCAGCGGGTGACCCACTGCTCGGAAGCCCGCACAGGCCGACACCTAGCCACGTTTTCGCGTCGGCCAGGGTCGAGTCTCTACACCCTGACCACTGAGTCTCATCCAGTCCCTGCGTCTGGCCAGGTAGCTGCGTCGGGTCAGGTGTTTGCTGCTGCGTCCAGGTCTGGTCCTGAGTCTGCCCCCTGCTCGTGTCGCCTCCTGTCTCACGAGACTCTCTTGTGGCACCACCGTCTTGGCCACCCCTCCCTGCCTCGTCTTCGGGGCATGGCTTCCCGTGTCCTTGTCTCTGGTCTCCCCCGGTCTCTCCCTCCCCTTCCTTTGGGACCAGGACCTTCCTGTGTCCCCTGTGTCGAGGGGCGGCTCCGGGCTGCCCCTCACTCCTCCCAGTTTCCCCCGACAGAGGCTCCTCTGCAGACGCTTCACATGGACGTGTGGGGCCCGGCCCGCGTCCGTGGACAGGGTCACGAGCGCTACTTCCTGCTGGTGGTTGACGACTACTCGCGTTACACCACAGTCTTCCCCTTGCGCAGCAAGGGTGATGTCACTGAGGTGTTGATCGACTGGATCCACGCAGCTCGTCTCCAGCTCAGGAGGAGCTTCGGCTCGGACTTTCCTGTTCTGCGTCTGCACTCTGACCGAGGTGGGGAGTTCTCCTCTGGCCTTCTGCGAGCCTACTGTCGTGCACGAGGCATCCGCCAGACCTTCACGCTTCCGGACTCTCCACAGCAAAATGGGATTGCTGAGCGCCGCATTGGCATGGTCATGGACGTCGCTCGTACGTCCATGATGCATGCGGTTGCCCCCCCATTTTCTGTGGCCGTTTGCGGTTCGGTACGCGGCGCATCAGCTCAACCTTCACCCCAGGGTCTCCCGGCCGGAGACCTCCCCAGCTCTGCTGTGGACGGGGAAGGTCGGCGATGCGTCTGCGTTCCGTGTCTGGGGATCTCGGGCGTTTGTCCGCGACTTGTCTGCGGACAAGCTGTCCCCTCGTGCTGCTCCCTGTGTCTTCCTAGGCTTCCCCCCTGACGCCCCAAGGTGGCAGTTCTACCACCCCTCCTCTCGTCGTGTTCTGTCCTCCCAGGACGTCACGTTCGACGAGTCAGTCCCCTTCTACCGCCTCTTCCCCTACCGCACTCCTTCCCTCCCCCTGCCACCGCACTTCCTTGTGCCAGGTTCCCCCCCGGTAGACCCCCTTCCCCCTCAGGGTCCTGCCCCTTCAGGTGTGTCCCAGGTAGACGCAGTCGAGCCGGTCGAGGTTGCTGGTGACTCTGGTACTGCTGCGGGTGCTGAGCGTGGGGGTGCTGACTCTGGGGGTGCTGCGCGCGTGGGTGCTGAGCCTGGGGTTGCTGCGACTGGGGGTGCTGAGCCTGGGGCTGCTGAGCCTGGGGGTGCTGAGTCTGGGGGTGCTGAGCCTGCGGGTACTGCGACTGGGGGTGCTGTGCCTGGGGGTGCTGAGCCTGGGGGTGCTACGTCAGGAGCTACTGAGCCAGGGGGTGCTGCGTCTGGAGCTGCTGAGCCTGGAGGTGTGGAGCCTGCGGCCCCTGTACGTCCCCTTGTGGCGTCTGGCGGTGCTGGGCCTGGAGGTTCTCCGGGTGCTTCGTCTCGGCGGGAGCCGCTCTCTCCACGGGAGCTGCGCGAGTGGTTTGCTCGCCGCTGGAGGCGTAGTGTTGGAGCTGGAGCTTCTTCGGCCGCTGAGGGTGCTGGTGCCGCCGGTCCCGGAGCTGCTGGGCCTGCGGGTCCGCCTGGAGCTGGAGCTGCTGAGGGTAGTGGTTCTGAGACTACTACTGTCCGTTCTGGAGGTGGTCTTGCTGCGGGTGCTGCTGGTGCTGCTGGAGGTCTTGCCACTGGAGGTGCTGTTGGCGCTGGTGCTGCCGGAGGTACTGAGGGTGCTGGTGGTGTCCCTGCTGTATCTGGTGCCGGCCGTACTTCGTTCTGCTCCTACAGCAGGTTCTTGGTCCTTCTCCTCCTGTAGAGTGTCCACCGTCTGTCCAGTCCCAGTCACAGTTAGAGCCCGCCTCCCCACTGCCTGCTCCCTCTCCTTACACTGGTCCTACTCGAGGTCTTGATGAGCGTCGTGAGCCTGCGTCGCGTCCCGCGTCACCTGTTCGTCCTGCTTGTGCTAGTGGTCGCGGTTCGAGTCAGCGTCCTCCTCCTGTCCCTGGCACGCACCGGATGTCTCTGCGTCCGTCCACTGCTCCTCTGCGTGTCCCTTTGCCTTCTCCTCCTGAGTCCTCTCTTCCTGCACTTGCCGACCCAGAGTCGGAATCTCTTCGTGCTGCCAGTCCTACTGTCATCGTCTCCTTGCTACTGTCGTCACTGACCCCTCTTTTGAGTCCACTGCTGCGTCTGCGCTTGTTGCTGAGCTCGTCGACTTTGCTGCTCGCTGTCGTCTACACTACGCTGCCAGTCTTGTTGCTGAGTCTGCGTCTGTCTGTCCTCCGTCCGTCGGGGGTGAGTGTGCTCTTGGCACAGACGTCCTTGAGGACAGGCAGGAGGAGTTCCAGTGTCTGGCTGCTGCTTCACCTCATCTCGCGTCCGTACTACTTGCCCCTAAGGGAGACCCGGATGCACTAGACAATCCCGACTCCGCGCTCTTACGCGGAGGCCGTAGAGGGTCCCTACTCCTCTCAGTGGCAGGCAGCTATGGATGCAGAGATGGCTTCCTGGAAGTCCACAGGCACCTACGTTGACGCGGTTCCCCCTCCTGGGGCGAACATCGTCAGTGGCATGTGGATCTTCAGGGTGAAGCGGTCGCCGGGCTCTCCACCTGTCTTCAAGGCGCGGTACGTCGCTCGTGGCTTCAGTCAGCGGCAGGGAGTTGACTACTTTCAGACCTTCTCTCCCACCCCGAAGATGACCACTCTTCGGGTGCTGCTGCACATAGCCGCTCAGCGCGACTACGAGCTTCACTCTCTTGACTTCAGCACTGCTTTCTTGCAGGGTAGCCTGCACGAGGAGATCTGGCTGCGCCGTCCACCTGACTTCACTGGGACTTTCCCTCCTGGCACCCAGTGGAGCCTCCGACGGCCAGTCTACAGTCTCCGCCAGGCACCGCGTGAGTGGCACGACACACTGAGGACTATGCTTGCGACTCTTGGGTTTGCTCCCTCTACTGCTGACCCGTCGTTGTTTCTGTGCACCGACACTTCTCTGCCGCCGTTCTACATCCTCGTGTACGTTGACGACTTGGTCTTTGCCACAGCGGACACTGCTGGACTCGCCTACGTGAAGTCTGAGCTGCAGAAGAGACACACGTGCACAGACCTGGGTGAACTGCGCAGCTATCTTGGCTTGCAGATCACTCGGGACAGAGCACGCCGCACCATTACCTTGACTCAGTCACACATGGTGCAGCAGGTCCTTCAGCGCTTCGGCTTCACGTACTCCTCGCCTCAGGCCACTCCTCTGTCTACTCGCCACTCGCTCTCAGCTCTGCCTTCGGATGAGTCCGTAGAGTCGAGTGGCCCGTACCCAGAGCTTGTTGGCTGCCTCATGTACCTGATGACCTGCACACGACCTGACCTTGCATACCCTCTTAGCATTCTTGCACGCTATGTTGCTCCTGGGAGACACCGACCAGAGCACATGGCTGCAGCGAAGAGGGTGTTGCGCTACTTGTGCAGTACGTCGGGCATGGGGCTAGTGCTTGGAGGGCGGAGTCCAGTGGTCCTCACTGGGCACGCGGACGCTTCTTGGGCTGACGACCAGGCTACTCAGTGGTCGTCACAGGGTTACACCTTCAGTCTTGGTTCCGGCTCTGTTTCGTGGCGGGCTACTCGCTCGTCTTCTGTTCTCGGCTCCAGTTGTGAGGCTGAGATCTACGCCGGGGCCATGGCTGCTCAGGAGCTTCGCTGGCTCACCTACCTGCTGACTGACCTTGGAGAGCCGCCTCGTTCTCCTCGAGTGCTGTACGTAGACAACAAGGCCATGCTGGCCTTGTGTCGAGAGCAGCGCCTGGAGCACAGAACGAAGCACATTGCACTCCGCTACTTTCTTGCTCGTGAGCTGCAGCAGCGTGGTCAGTTGCGACTTGCGTACATGGCCTCTGAGGCCAACACTGCTGATGTTTTCACCAAGGCACTTCCGCCTTGTGATCATCAGCGCTTCTGCACTCAGCTGGGACTTGTACCTGTCTTACCTCACTTGCTCACCTCTTGATCTTACTTGTACTCTTGCATATATATATACCTGCTCTTGCTTGTTTAGTGATATATATATATATATATGTGCTCTCCTGCATGTGAACTGGCCTTGTGGCCTTGACCTTGTGCTCGGACTGTGTGGTGACTTTGTGATCCACCCTGAGCTTGCTTTGCTTTGCTTTGCTTGACTGGTCTTGTGACCCCTTGTTCTCCCCCACTTTGCCTATGGGGGTGTGTCAGATATACATGACATCACTATTGTAGGCTATAGTGGGGTAGCACATATGGGGTACAGCTTTCTAGGGTTTGCATTTGTACCCAACTTTCACTTAGTCAATTCATTCTCGTTCAATTCTTCTCAAGAGGGTGTCGATGTCCGCGATTTTCTCGGAAGTTGTCACCTCGTATAGGTGTACCAAGAAAGCTTGAGCTCCACTGTTCATTGCTCGCGCCATGTTGACCGCGTTGACACGTGTCATCACCGGCTCCGGCTCCGTCCATTTCGGAAGCGTCGTCTTTCCTCCATATTTTCGCACGACGCACGCCCCAGTTGTCCAGTCGATCGTCGGATTAAATCGCTGCAGCCAATCTCTTCCCAATAGCACATCGCAGCCGTCCAACGTCGTCGCCAACATCTTCATGCCAAACCCGAATTTTTCGCCACACTGTATCCGAATTCGTCGCGCTTCATCTCGGATGGCCAGTGGTGTCCCGTCCACCAGCCTTGCATCGTTCTCCGGCAGACACCTCGTCAGCTTCACCCCAATGTTTTTGGCCGTTGCCAGGTTGACGAGACTGAGGCTCGCCCCACCGTCAACGAATATTTTTATTTTATAACCGTTAACCCTCCCCACCACCAGCACAGGGTAGTCCACGTGTTCACCCACGTTATTCGACCGGTTCTGGTCGATAGCTCTCATCGGTACCACGACCCGGTGTGGATGGTGATTGTCGGGCGACAGGGTCTCGTCAGTAGGTGGCCCTTCTGCTACTGACTCGTATCTTTTCCGGACCCTTCTCCGTCGTTCTTCTTCCCCTGCTTAAGCCTCGGGCAGTCTTTTTTCAGGTGGCCCAGCTAGTTGCATAAAAAGCACGGCCTAAGGGCTCGGCTTGGTGCATCCACGCCGTTGATCGTGGGCTGCTGAGTCGATCCACGAAATCGAGGTCCCTCCCGGGAGCTTGATCTCGCCCACTGCATCAGTGCATCCGTTGACTCGGCTTCTCGGACGGTGTCGTTGAAGCTTCGTGGCCGGGTTCTTCGGACCTCGTACTGTATCTCGTATTTTAAACCCGCCACGTAGCGATCCAACCGCTCCCCGTCGCTCATATCGTCCACTTGATCCGCCAAGTTGCAGAATGTACTGGTGTAGTCTTGGACCGAAGTCAGCTGCTTCCAGGCACGCAGCTTCATGCTAGCAGAGTCCGAGGCGGATATGTGCTCGAATCTGGTTCGCAAGGCGGCGCCCCACTCCCTCCATGTGCGTATCGTGGCCGCCCCAAAAATCGATGCTGCCTGATGCGTGACAGGTGTTGAACTCCCGTCGTTCGCACGTGCTATTCCTGCCGAAGTCCCTTCGTGCTGCAGCGTTCGCCTCCACCATTCCAGCGCAGGTCCTCGCAACAGTGAAACTGCGAAATTAATGCGGGTGGCATCGTCATAAATCATGGCAGCATTAAAAAACACCTCCACGCCGAACAACCATGCAGAAACAGTGACTAACTTGTCACTTGGGTTAAACGGGGGCGGGTTCGTCGGCTTGATTTTAACAAAAGCCGTTGTTCCCATCGGGGCCGTTGGTACTGCTGCCGGCGTCGCCGTCGTTGTCGCTGCTGCATGTGTCGGTGCTGCACGCGACTGTTGCGGCGACTGTTGCTCCTGCACCTGCCTCGCCTCGTCCGCATCCATCTCGCCTTCCAGCTCGCTCCAGACCCGCTCATCTAGTGCAGTGCTGCTACTTGTGTCGTCCACAACAGGCGACTCCCGGCGCGCCACACCACGCGCCTGGTGTAGTTCGGCGTTTTCCTCCTGAAGACACGCCATTTCTGCAGACATCGTCTGCATGTTGGCCTATATCATCCGGAACTGTTGCATGAGCTTGTTGAACTCCGCCTGGTCCATGTGTCGCACGCTTCGTCTAACGCGCAGGGGGTGGCTAGTGATTTTTCTGACTTCGGTGAAGGCGTTAATGCTATCGTAGTCGGAGTGGAATAATCGGATCTATTCCACGGGCCGACCGCTTAACAGCCCACCAAGTCTATCGCTCCCCTTCTACAAACTACCCCGGAAACACGAGGGTAACCTAGGAAAGTAGCTACGATACCAGATGTTATGAGTTGTATGAAAGAAGAGTGCGCAAAATGCAATATCGCGGAAGTGATTACAACTACTGAGAACACAACGAGGCCTAGGACTAATATAGCGAAGCTAGCTGGGCCAAGGTTGCGGGGTCGTGAGATGGCTGGGTGCAGGTTCGGGGTTGGGAAACCCGAAAGCGACGCGGTAGTGGTTCGGAAGGCGAGGTCAGCGGGCCGAGCCTGGTTTTCCGAAAAGTTAGGGTTGTACGCGTACAGTGTGACCCAGTAAGGAATCCGAAAAATTCCTTACAGTTCCTGCCAACAGCAACCAACAGTAATCCGTTACCACTCGCGACACTCGCCTCGACACTGTTCCCGCCGCTGTTCACGACGCGACCCAACCTCACGGTTCGGTTGGTAACCTGCGCTCCGGACCTCCGCCTCGACATTTTCCCAACCTCGGCGCTAGGCCCGTCGCGCACCTCATTTTCCACACATTACGATTACCACTTTAGTTTCGCTATATATTCTTCGCTCATGCCTTGTACTCTTGCTTTGATAGGGCAATCCTCGCTCGCTCACCCAATTGCACTCTTAAGACTTGGTATTCAGAGCCTACGATCTCCTCTCGGGTCGCACCCACACCTTCGCTTATCTCAATGTTTTGGGGGGGGTAGACGTCTCTCAGCCGCCGCTCAAAATGCTCCGCCGCTCAAAATGCTCTCTCGTAAGCACGCACGGCCACGACAGAGGCTCTTGCTGAGCTTGCCCGACACCCCCGCCATGGCTGAATTCACTCTCGCGACACTAACGCAGGAGCAGCTCAACCGTCTTGTGCGCCAAATCGAAGATTCGGCGCTCGAAATTGTGACACTCACGACGGAACGCGACTCCGCTCGTCAGCAATCCATAGTGCTTGCTCCAGCACCACCACACGCACCTGCAAATGCACCTGCACAATCGGAGGAGCCGATCGTCATCACATCAGGCACACCGACACAAAATGACAGCGTGGGACAGTGCTCAGGTGCAGCCAGTGATGGCGCCGCTCAATCAATGCCGGGCATAGAGAGGAACAGGGCCGCACCAAGCCCGCAGGAGCCTCGCGAAGCCTGTCGACACGTCGAGTTTGCAGCGACAAGTGGCGACCACGCCATTATGGCACCGATGCCACTCAAGCCACAGCGCCCGCCCTGTTTCGACCCGAGCCAGCGTGGAGGTTCGACGGTTCAATCGTGGGTCTTCACGATGAACGTTTTTTTCGACGAGAACTACGTCGAGTCGGACGCAGCGGAGATCCGATATGCGGTTGTCAGAACATATATGTAGCTTATGCTGTTGTGTAGGCTACAGTGGGGTATCCCATAGGGGGTACAACCCAATTAGGGCTTTGCTATTTGTACTTACTTCACTCATAGTTCATTCATTCTCGTTCATACTTTCTCATGGTATCGAGCAGGTTCCCCTGTGGGAACTGCACCTAGGGCCCACCACTAGTTCGAAATTTTTTTACTGCCCGGAGCGCGCCCATCCCGAGTCGCGCCTCGGGCCCTCCCTTCCCTCGCGGCCCCGTTGCCCCTGATCACGCGGCCCCGCCGCCCTTGCTGTCGCGGCCCCGCGGCCCCTGCTCGCGCCGCCCCGTCGCCCCTGCTGTCGCGGCCCCGCGGCCCCTGCTCGCGCGGCCCCGTCGCCCCTGATCAAGCGGCCCCGCCGCCCCTGCTGTCGCGGCCTCTCGGCCCCTGCTCGCGCGGCCCCGTCGGCCCTGCTGTCGCGGCTCCGCGGCCTTGCTGTCGCGGCCCCGTCGCCCCTGCTGTCGCGGCCCCGTCGCCCCTGCTGTCGCGGCCCCGCGGCCCCTGCTCAACGCCCTGTCGCCCCTGATCACGTGGCCCCGCCGCCCCTGCTGTCGCGGCCCCGCGGCCTCTGCTTTCGCGGCCCTTGCCGCCCCTGCTTTCGCGGCCCTCGCCGCCCCTTCTCTCGCGGCCCCGCCGCCACCTACTCTTGCGGCCCCGCCGTCGCCTACTCTCGCGGCCCCGCCGCCCCAGCGTCGACGGCCCCGCCGCCCCTGATCTCGCGGCCCCGCCGCCCCAGCGCCGACGGCCCCGCCGCCACCTACTCTCGCGGCCCCGCCGCCCCAGCGCCGACGGCCCCGCCGCCCCTGATCTTGCGGCCCCGCCGCCCTGCGTTCACGGCCCCGCCTTCCTTGCTCTCGCGGCCCCGCCGCCCCAGCACTGCAGCAGCTGAGCCGCCCCGTTGCCGAGCCGCCCAGCAGCAGCTGAGCCGCCCAGCAGCTGCCGAGCCGCCCAGCGGCAGCCGAGCCGCCCAGCAGCAGCCGAGCCGCCCAGCAGCAGCCGAGCCGCCCAGCAGCAACCGAGCCGCCTGGGAGCTGCCGAGCCGCCCCGCAGCCGCCGAGCCGCCCAGGAGCTGCCGAGCCGCCCCTCAGCAGACGAGCCCGACCTGCCCTTTTCTGGTGAGCACGGCACTGCCCTACTGCTACTGCGTGCTCTTCCTCACTGCTTGCACTGCTAGTCTATCGCTATGGCTACCCCTAGTGTCCTCGCTTTTGACGCTGAGGGTCGAGCCATAGACTTTGAGGTCTGGGTCGACGACCTCCAACTGTTCTTACAGTGCGATAGGGCAGACGGTCTCTCTCTCTTTGACCTCACGTCTGGCGCCTCTCCTGCCCCTGCTGCTGACGCTGACCCCACTGTTCGCTCTCAGTGGGCCACCCGCGATGCTGCTGCACGTCTTGCTGTGCGTCGCCACCTCCCTACCTCTGAGCGCGCGCACTTTAGTCAGTACAGGAGTGCTCAGATTTTGTACGACGCTGTAGTTGTGCGCTACTCTTCCCCTGCCACTGCTGCACTGAGCCGTCTCATGCTTCCCTACCTCTTCCCTGACCTCTCTGCTTTTCCCACTGTCGCTGACCTCATTACGCACCTCCGCACTAGTGACACTCGCTACCGCGCCGCCCTTCCTGCTGAGTTCTGCGCCAAGAACCCCCCCCCCCATGTACATCACTCTCTACTACGTAGTCGCGCGCCTCCCTGACTCCCTTCGCGTAGTCAGGGACCACTTTCTCGCAGTCTGTCCCACCACCCTCACCGTCGACGTCCTCGAGAAGGCCCTCCTTGCGGCGGAGAAGAGCATCGTCGCTGTAGGAGGTTCTCGTGGTGACCCTCGCACCCCCATCTTTGAGGGGTGCTCTCCTTCCCCCCTCCTGCCCTCTTTTGCCTCTGCTGCTGCTGCCGACCTGCTTGGTCTTGAGTCGGTCGGCGCGGCGTCTGCCCCTAGTGGGAGACGCCGCTCTGGCAAGGGCAAGGGGGGCAAGGGCGCGGGTGGAGCTGGAGGCGGCGGTGGAGGTGGCGGTGGAGGCGGCGGGGGGGGTGGGGGTGGCGGCGGGAGTGGTGGAGGGGGTGGTGGTGGTAGTGGTGGCGGCGGCGGAGGCGGCGGTGGTGGCGGCAGCGGTGGTGGTGGCGGCAGCGGTGGCGGTGGAGGCGGTGGAGGAGGCGGAGGAGGAGGCGGTGGTGGTGTAGGGGGTGGAGCTGGTCGGGGTGGTACCCAGCAGCGGAGCGGCAGTGGTGGTGGTCAGCGCCCGCAGCAGCAGCAGCAGCAGCGTTCGCGGGACATCCCTCCGCCCCAGCAGCTTCGTGAGTGGTACGCTCGGCGTCAGAGGGGTGGGGGTGCTGGTCCGTGTGCCTACGTCCTTCGTTCCGGCGACCGCGCGGGTGAGCAGTGTGGGGGTGCCCACCCCACCCAGCGCTGCTTTGGCCGCCTGACGGACGCCTGGCGTCAGCAGTTCCCCGAGGCTAGTGAGATTCCCCGCTGGGATGAGCCTCTTAGGGCTGGTGTAGCGATCTTTGATCTTGACTATGATGCTATCCTTGCTGCTATGTATGCTGTGACTTTTAGTGAGGAGGGTGACTGTTACCGGTGTTTCCCGCCCGACCCGGGCATTGGGACTGCTGCGCTAGGTGCTTGTGAGGCTGCTGCTCTAGGTGCCAGTGCGTCTGCGCTCTCAGGTGCTGGTGAGACTGCGCTCTCAGGTACTGCGTCGCCTTCGTCCTCCCTCACTTTCACACTTGACTCCGGGGCTTCTCGCTCCTTCTTTCGAGACCGCACCACCCTCACGCCGCTTGGCCGGCCGGTTGCGGTCTCCCTGGCTGACCCCTCTGGGGGTCCTGTCCTCTCTCACTTCTCCACTGTCCTCCCGTGTCCGGCTGCCCCCTCGGGCACCCTGTCTGGTCTGTACCTTCCCTCGTTCTCGACGAACTTGGTGAGTGGTGCGGACCTGCAGGATGCGGGGGTTCACCAGTTCACTCCTGCGAGTCAGCGGGTGACCCACTGCACGGACGCACGCACAGGCCGACACCTGGCCACGTTCTCGCGTCGGCCGGGGTCGAGCCTCTACACCCTGACCACTACGTCTCCTCCTGTCCCTGCGTCCGGTCAGGTAGCTGCGTCAAGTCAGGTGTTTGCTGCTGCGTCCCGGTCAGGTCCTGAGTCTGCCCCCTGTTCTTGTCGCCTCCTGTCTCACGAGACTCTCCTGTGGCACCACCGTCTTGGCCACCCCTCCTTGCCCCGTCTTCGGAGCATGGCTTCCCGTGTCCTTGTCTCTGGTCTTCCCCAGTCCCTCCCTCCCCTTCCCTCCGGGCCAGGACCTTCCTGTGTCCCCTGTGTCGAGGGGCGCCTCCGGGCTGCTCCTCACTCCTCCCACTTCCCCCCGACAGAGGCTCCTCTGCAGACGCTTCACATGGACGTGTGGGGCCCAGCCCCCGTCCGTGGGCAGGGTCACGAGCGCTACTTCCTGTTGGTGGTTGACGACTACTCGCGTTACACCACAGTCCTCCCCTTGCGCAGCAAGGGTGCTGTCACTGAGGTGCTGATCGACTGGATCCGCGAGGCTCGTCTCTAGCTCAGGAGGAGCTTCGGCTCGGACTTTCCTGTTCTGCGTCTGCATTCGGACAGAGGCGGAGAGTTCTCCTCTCGCCTTCTGCGAGACTACTGTCGTGCACGGGGGATCCGCCAGACCTTCACGCTTCCGGACTCTCCACAGCAAAATGGGATTGCTGAGCGCCGCATTGGCATGGTCATGGATGTCGCTCGTACGTCCATGATGCATGCGGCTGCCCCCCATTTTCTGTGGCCGTTTGCGGTGAGGTACGCGGCACATCAGCTCAACCTTCACCCCCGAGTCTCTCGGCCCGCGATGTCCCCAGTCTTGCTGTGGACGGGGAAGGTTGGCGATGCGTCGGCGTTCCGTGTCTGGGGATCCCGGGCGTTTGTCCGCGACTTGTCTGCGGACAAGCTGTCCCCTCGTGCTGCTCCCTGTGTCTTCCTTGGCTTCCCCCCTAACGCTCCAGGGTGGCAGTTTTACCACCCCTCCTCTCGTCGTGTTCTGTCCTCCCAGGACGTCACGTTCGACGAGTCAGTCCCCTTCTACCACCTCTTCCCCTACCGCACTCCTTCCCTCCCCCCGCCGGCGGACTTCCTTGTGCCGGTTCCCCCCCCGGGTAGACCCCCTCCCCCCTCAGGTTCCTGCCCCCTCAGGTGTGTACCGGTAGACGCAGTAGACCCGGTCGAGGTTACTGGTGACTCTGGTGCTGCTGTGGGTGCTGAGCCTGGGGGTGCTGGGCCTGGGGGTGCTACTGCGGAGGGTGCTGAGCCTGGGGGTGCTGAGCTGGGGGGTGCTGTGACTGGAGCTGCTGAGCTAGGGGGTACTGAGTCTGGGGGTGCTGAGTCGGGAGCTGCTGAGCCTGGGGGTGCTGAGTCTGGAGCTGCTGAGCCTGGGGGTGTTGCGTCTGGAGCTGCTGAGCCTGGGGTTTCTCCTGGTGTTGCGTCTCGGCGGGAGCCCCTCTCTCCACATGAGCTGCGTGAGTGGTTTGCTCGCCGCTGGAGGCGTGCTGCTGGAGCTGGAGCTTCTTCGACCGTCGAGGGTGCTGGTGCTGCCGGTCCCGGAGCTGCTGGGCCTGCGGGCCCTACTGGAGCTGGCGCCGCTGGGGGTGTTGGTGCTGAGACTACAGCTGTCTGTCCTGGCGGTGGTTCTGCTGCTGGTGCTGCTGGAGGTCCTGCCGCTGAGGGTGCTGGTGCTGTCCCTGCTGAGCCTGGAGCTGCCGCGCGGCCTCGGCCGTACTTCGTTCCGCTCCTGCAGCAGGTTCTTGGTCTTTCTCCTCTGGTAGAGTGTCCACAGCCTGTCCAGTCGCAGTCACTGTTGGAGCCTTCCTCCCCACCGCCTGCTCCCTCTCCTTACACTGGTCCTACTGGAGGTCTTGCTAAGCGTCGTGAGCCTGCGTCTCGTCCCGCGTCGCCTGTTCGTGCTGCTCGCGCTAGTGGTCGCGGTTCGCGTCAGCGTCCTCCTCCTGTCCCTGGCACGCACCGGATGTCTCTGCGTCCGTCCACTGCTCCTCTGCGTGCCCCTTTGCCTTCTCCTCCTGAGTCCTCTCTTCCTGCGCTTGCCGACCCTGAGTCGGACTCCCTTCGTGCTGCTAGTCCTACTCTCACGCGTCTGCTTGCTACTGTCGTCATTGACCCCTCTTTTGATTCCACTGCTGCGTCTGCTCTTGTCGCTGAGCTCGTCGACTTTGCTGCTCGCTGTCGTCTAGACTACGCTGCTAGTCTTGTTGCTGAGTCTGCGTCTGTCTGTCCTCCATCCGTCGGGGGTGAGTGTGCTCTTGGCACGGACGTCCTAGAGGACAGGCAGGAGGAGTTACAGTGTCTGACTGCTGCTTCACCTCATCTCGCATCTGTACTGCTTGCTCCTGAGGGAGACCCGGATGCACTAGACATCCCGACTCCGCGCTCTTACGCGGAGGCCGTAGAGGGTCCCTACTCCTCTCAGTGGCAGGCAGCTATGGATGCAGAGATGGCTTCCTGGAAGTCCACAGGCACCTACGTTGACGCAGTTCCCCCTCGTGGGGCGAACATCGTCAGTGGCATGTGGATCTTCAGGGTGAAGCGGCCGCCGGGCTCTCCACCTATCTTCAAGGCGCGGTACGTCGCTCGTGGCTTCAGTCAGCGGCAGGGAGTTGACTACTTTCAGACCTTCTCTCCCACCCCGAAGATGACCACTCTTCGGGTGCTGCTGCACATAGCCGCTCAGCGCGACTACGAGCTTCACTCTCTCGACTTCAGCACTGCGTTCTTGCAGGGTAGCCTGCACGAGGAGATCTGGCTGCGCCGTCCACCTGACTTCACTGGGACTTTCCCCCCTGGCACCCAGTGGAGCCTCCGACGGCCAGTCTACGGTCTCCGCCAGGCACCGCGTGAGTGGCACGACACACTGAGGACTACGCTTGCGGCTCTTGGGTTTGCTCCTTCTACTGCTGACCCGTCGCTGTTTCTGCGCACCGACACGTCACTGCCGCCGTTCTACATCCTCTTGTACGTCGACGACTTGGTCTTTGCCACAGCGGATACTGCTGGACTCGCCTACGTGAAGTCCGAGCTGCTGAAGAGACACACGTGCACAGACCTGGGTGAACTGCGCAGCTACCTTGGCTTGCAGATCACTCGGGACAGAGCACGCCGCACCATTACGTTGACTCAGTCACACATGGTGCAGCAGGTCCTTGGACCACGCAAGCTTCTGGACCAAGCAAGCTCCTGGACAAGGCACAAACCTCGACCAGGCATGCTCTTGGACAAGGCAAGCTCCTAGACCGGGCAAGCTCCTGGACCAAGCAAGCTCCTGGACCAGGCACGCTTGTGGACCAGGCAAGCTCTTGGACCAGGCAGGCTCGTGGACCAGGCACGCTCCTGGACCAGGCAAGCTCCTGGACCAGGCAAGCTCCTGGACCAGGCACGCTCGTGGACCAAGCACGCTCCTGGACCAGGCAAGCTCCTAGACCACGCAAGCTCCTGGACCACGCAAGCTCTTGGACCACGCACGCTCTTGGACCACGCACGCTCGTGGACCAGGCAAGCTCTTGGACCAGGCAAGCTTCTGGACCAAGCAAGCTCCTGGACCAGGCAAGCTCCTGGACCAGGCAAGCTCCTGGTCCAGGCAAGCTCCTGGACCAAGCAAGCTCCTAGACCATGCAAGCTCCTGGACTAGGCAAGCTCATGGACCACGCAAGCTCTTGGACCAGGCACGCTCCTGGACTAGGCAAGCTCTTGGACCAGGCAGGCTTCTGGACCAAACAAGCTCGTGGACCAGGCAAGCTCCTGGACCAGGCAAGCTCCTGGACCGGACAAGCTCCTGGACCAGGCAAGCTCCTGGACAAGGCAAGCTCCTAGACCAGGCACGCTCGTGGACCAGGCACGTTCCTGGACAAGGCAAGCTCTTGGACCAGGCAGGCTCGTGGACTTGGCACGCTCTTGGACCAGGCAAGCTCCTGGACCAGGCAAGCTCCTTGACCAGGCAAGCTCCTAAACCAGGCACGCTCGTGGACCAGGTGCGCTCCTGGACAAGGCAAGCTCCTGGACAAGGCAAGCTCCTGGACTACGCAAGCTCATGGACCGGGCAAGCTCCTGGACCAGGCAAGCTTCTAGACCAGGCAAGCTCTTGGACCAGGCACGCTTTTGGACCAAGCAAGCTCCTGGACCAGGCAAGCTCCTAGACCAGGCAAGCTCTTGGACTAGGCAAGCTCCTGGACCAGGCAAGCTCCTGGACTAGGCAAGCTCCTAGACCAGGCAATCTCTTGGACAAGGCACGCTCTTACACTAGGCAAGCTCTTGGACCAGGCAGGCTTCTCGACCAAGTAAGCTCCTCGACCAAGCACACTCCTAGACCAGGCACGCTCCTGGACAAGGCAAGCTTCTAGACCAGGCAAGCTCTTGGACCAGGCAAGCTCTTGGAACATGCAAGCTCCTGGACCAGGCAAGCTCCTAGACCAGGCAAGCTCTTGGACCAGGAAAGCTCCTGGACCAGGTAAGCTCATTGACCAGGCAAGCTAACGGACCAAGAATGCTCCTGGACAAGGCAAGCTCCTGGACCAGGCAAGCTCCTGGACCAGGCAAGCTCTTGGACCAGTCAAGCTCCTGGACCAGGCACGCTCCTGGACCAGGCAAGCTCCTAGACCAGGCAAGCTCCTGGACCAGGCAAGCTCCTAAACCAGGCAAACTCGTGGACCAAGCACGCTCCTGGACCAGGCAAGCTCCTGGACCACGCAAGCTCCTTGACCAAGCAAGCTCTTGAACCAGGCACGCTCCTGGACCAAGCAATCTCCTAGACAAGGCAAGGTCCTGGACCAGGCAAGCTCCTGGACCAGGCAAGCTCGTGGACCAGGCACGCTCCTGGACCAGGCAAACCCTTGGACCAGGCAAGCTCCTGGACTTGGCAAGCTCCTGGACCAGGCAAGCTCCTGGACCAGGACAGCTCCTCGACTAGGCAAGCTCGTGGACCAGGCACGCTCCTAGACCAGGCAAGCTCCTAGATTAGGCAAGCTCCTAGACCAGGCAAGCTCCTGGACGAGGGAAGCTCCTGGACAAGGCAAGCTCGTGCACAAGGCAAGCTCGTGGACCAGGCCAGCACCTGGACCAGGCAAGCTCCTGGACCAGGCAAGCTCCTGGACCAAGCAAGCTCCTGGACCAGGCAAGCTCCTGGACCAGGCAAGCTCGTGGATTAGGCACGCTCCTGGACCAGGCAAGCTTTTGGACCAGGCAAGATTCTGGAACATGCAAGCTCCTGGACCACGCAAGCTCCTGGACCAGGCAAGCTCTTGGACCAGGCACGCTCGTGGACCAGGCACGCTCCTGGACCAGGCAAGCTCCTAGACTAGGCAAGCTCCTGGACCACGCAAGCTCTTGGACCAGGCACGCTCCTGGACCAGGCAAGCTGTTGGATTAGGCAAGCTTCTGGACCAAGCAAGATCCTGGACCAGGCAAGCTCCTAAACCACGCAAGCTCATGGTCCAGGCAAGCTCCTTGACCAGGCAAGCTCCTAGACCATGCAAGCTCCTGGATCAGGCAAGCTCCTGGACCACGCAAGCTCTTGGACCAGGCACGCTCCTGGACCAGGCAAGCTCTTGGACCAAGCAGGCTTCTGGACCAAACAAGCTCCTGGACCAGGCAAGCTCCTGGACCAGGCAAGCTCCTTGACCGGACAAGCTCCTGGACCAGGCAAGCTCCTGGACCAGGCAAGCTCCTGGACCAGGCACGCTCGTGGATCAGGCAGGTTCCTGGACAAGGCAAGCTCTTGGACCAGGCAGGCTCGTGGACTTGGCACGCTCTTGGACCAGGCAAGCTCCTGGACCAGGCAAGCTCCTTGACCAGGCAAGCTCCTGAACCAGGCACGCTCGTGGACCAGGTACGCTCCTGGACCAGGCAAGCTCCTGGACAAGGAAAGCTCCTGGACTACGCAAGCTCATGGACCGGGCAAGCTCCTGGACGAGGCAAGCTGCTAGACCAGGCAAGCTCTTGGACCAGGCAAGCTCCTTGACCAGGCAAGCTGCTGGACTAGGCAAGCTCCTAGACCAGGCAATCTCTTGGACAAGGCACACTCCTAGACCAGGCAAGCTCTTGGACCAGGCACGCTTCTCGACCAAGCAAGCTCCTCGACCAAGCACACTCCTGCACCAGGCACGCTCCTGGACAAGGCAAGCTCCTGGACCAGGCAACCTCCTGGACCAGGCAAGCTCCTAGAATATGCAAGCTCCTGGACCAGGCAAGCTCCTGCACCAGGCAAGCTCTTGGACCAGGAAAGCTCCTTGACCAGGTAAGCTCATTGATTAGGCAAGCTAGCGGACCAAAGATGCTCCTAGACAAGGCAAGCTCCTGGACCAGGCAAGCTCATGGACCAGGCAAGCTCTTGGACCAGTCAAGCTCCTGGACCAGGCACGCTCCTAGACCAGGCAAGCTCCTAGACCAGGCAAGCTCCTCGACCAGGCAAGCTCCTAAACCAGGCAAACTCGTAGACCAAGCATGCTCCTGGACCAGGCAAGCTTCTGGACCAGGCAAGCTCCTGGACCAAGCAATCTCCTAGACAAGGCAAGGTCCTGGACCAGGCAAGCTCCTGGACCAGGCCAGCTTGTGGACCAGGCACGCTCCTGGACCAGGCACTTTCTTGGACCAGGCAAGCTCCTGGACCAGGTAAGCTCCTCGACTAGGCAAGCTTGTGGACCAGGCACGCTCCTAGACCAGGCAAGCTCCTAGATTAGGCAAGCTCCTGGACCAGGCAAGCTCCTCGACGAGGGAAGCTCCTGGACCAGGCAAGCTCGTGCACAAGGCAAGCTCGTGGACCAGGCAAGCACCTGGACTAGGCAAGCTCCTGGACCAGGCAAGCTCCTGGACCAAGCAAGCTCCTGGACCAGGCAAGCTCCTGGACCAGGCAAGCTCGTGGATTAGGCACGCTCCTGGACCACGCAAGCTCCTGGACCAGGCAAGCTTTTGGAACATGCAAGCTCCTGGACCACGCAAGCTCCTGGACCAGGCAAGCTCCTGGACCACACAAGCTCCTGGACCAGGCAAGCTCTTGGACCAGGCAAGCTCCTGGACGAGGCATGCTCCTGGACCAGGCACGCTCGTGGACCAAGCACGCTCTTGGACCAGGCAAGCTCTTGGACCAAGCAGGCTCGTGGACTAGGCAAGCTCCTGGACTAGGCTAGCTCTTGGAGAAGGCAAGCTCGTGGAAGGCAAGCTCCTTGACCAGGGAAGCTCCTGGACCTTGCACGCTCATGGACCAGGCAAGCTTCTAGACCAGGCAAGCTCTTGGTCTAGGCACGCTCTTGGACAAGGCAAGCTCTTGGACCAGGCAGGCTTCTGGACCAAGCAAGCTCCTGGACCAGGCACACTCCTAGACGAGGGACGCTCCTGGACAAGGCAAGCTCCTGGACTAGGTAAGCTCCTGGACCAAGCAAGCTCCTGGATCACGCACGCTCGTGGACGAGGCACGCTCCTGGACGAGGCAAGCTCTTAAACTAGGCAGGCTCGTGGACCAGGCACGCTCCTCGACCAGGCAAGCTCCTGGACCAAGCAAGCTCCTGGACCAGGCAAGCTCCTGGACCAGGCACGCTCCTCGACCAGACACGATCCTGGACCAAGCAAGCTCCTCGACGAGGGAAGCTCCTGGACCACACAAGCTCTTGGACGAGGCACGATCCTAGACCAGGCAAGCTCTTGAACCAGGCAATCTTCTGGACCGAGGAAGCTCCTGGAACAGGCAAGCTCCTGGACCAGTCAAGCTCCTGGTCCACGCAAGTTCCTGGACCAGGCAAGCTCCTGGTCCAAGGAAGCTCCTGGACCAGGCAAGTTCCTGGACCAGGCAGGCTCGTGGACCATGCAAGCTCTTGGACCAGCCAGGCTTCTAGACCAAGCAAGCTCTTGGATCAGGCAAGCTCCTGGACCAGGCAAGCTGCTAGACTAGGCAAGCTCCTGGACCAGGCAAGCTCCTAGACCAGGCAAGCTCTTGGTCCAGGCAAGCTCCTGGACCAAGCAAGCTCCTGGACCAGGTACGCTCGTGGACCAGGCACGCTCTTGGACCAGGCAAGCTCTTGGACCAGGCAGGCTCGTGGACCATGCACGCTCCTGGACCACACAAGCCCCTGGACCAGGCAAGCTCCTAGACCAGGCAAGCTCCTGGACAAGGCACGCTAGTGGACCAGGCACGCTCCTGGACCAGGCAAGCTCCTGGACAAGGCAAGCTCCTCGACAACGCAAACTCTTGGACCTGGCACGCTCCTGGACCAGGGAAGCTCTTGGACCAGGCACGCTTCTGGACCAAGCAAGCTCCTGGACGAGTCAAGCTCCTGGACCAGGCACGCTCCTGGACCAGGCAAGCTCCTGGACCAGGCAAGCTCCTGGACCAGGCAAGCTCCTGGACCAGGCAAGCTCGTCGACCAGGCAAGCTCCTGGACCACGCAAGCTCCTAGACAAGGCAAGCTCCTGGACCAGGCAAGCTCCTTGACTAGGCAAGCTCCTGGACCAGGCACGCTCGTGGACCAGGCAAGCTCTTGGACCACACAAGCTCATGGACGAGGCACGCTCCTGGACCAGGCAAGCTCTTGGACACGCAACGCTTCTGGACCAAGCAAGCTCCTGGACCAGGCAAGCTCCTGGACCAGCAAGCTCCTGGACCAGGCAATCTCCTGGATCAGGCAAGGTCCTGGACCAGGCAAGCTCCTAGACCAGGCAAGGTCTCGGACCATGCAAGCTCCTGGACCAAGCACGCTCGTGGACCACGCACGCTCCTGGACCAGGCAAGATCTTTGACCAGGCAGACTCGTGGACCAGGCAAGCTCCTGGACTAGGGAAGCTCCTGGAGCAGGCAAGCTCCTCGACCAGGCCCGCTCGTGGACCAGGCACACTCCTGGACCAGGCACGCTCCTGGACCAGGCAAGCTCGTGGACCAGGCACGCTTCTGGACCAGGCAAGCTCCTAGACCAGGCAAGCTCCTGGACCAGGCAAGCTCGTGGACCAGGCAAGCTCGTGGACTAGGCAAGCTCCTGGACGAGGCAAGCTCTTGGACCAGGCAAGCTCCTGGACCAGGCAAGCTCTTGGACCAGGCAAGCTCGTGGACCAGGCATGCTCCTGGACCAGGCAAGCTCTTGGACCACGAAAGCTCCTGGACCAGGCAAGCTCTTGGACCAGGCACGCTTCTGGACCAAGCAAGCTCCTAGACCAGGCAAGCTCCTGGACCAGGCAAGCTCATGGACCAGGCAAGCTCCTGGACGAGGCAAGCTCCTGGACTAGGCAAGCTCCTGGACCAGCCAAGCTCTTGGACAAGGCACGCTCCTGGACCAGGCAAGCTCTTGGACCAGGGAGGCTTCTCGACCAAGTAAGCTCTTGAGCAGGCACACTCCTGGACCAGGCACGCTCCTGGACAAGGCAAGCTCCTGGACCAGGCAAGCTCTTGGACCAGGAAAGCTCCTGGACCAGGCAAGCTCCTTGACAAGGCAAGCTAACGGACCAAGAATGCTCCTGGACAAGGCAAGCTCCTGGACCAGGCAAGCTCCTGGACCAGGCAAGCTCCTAGACCAGTCAAGCTCCTGGACCAGGCACGCTCCTGGACCAGGCAAGCTCCTAGACCAGGCAAGCTCCTGAACTAGGCAAGCTCCTAAACCAGGCAAACTCGTGGACCAAGCACGCTCCTGGACCATGCAAGCTCCTGGACCAGGCAAGCTCCTGGACCACGCAAGCTCCTCGACCAGGCAAGCTCTTGGACAAGGCACGCTCCAAGACCAGGCAAGCTCCTAACCAGGCATGGTCCTGGACTAGGCAAGCTCGTGGACCAGGCAAGCTCGTGGACTAGGCACGCTGCTGGACCAGGCAAGCTCTTTCTCCAAGCATGCTCCTAGACCAGGCAACCTACTGGACCACGAAAGCTCCTGGACTAGGCAAGCTCGTGGACCACGCACGCTCATGGACTAGGCAAGCTCTTAGATTAGGCAAGCTCCTGGACCAGGCAAGCTCCTGGCTCACGCAAGCTCCTGGACCAGGCACGCTCGTGGACTAGGCACAATCCTGGACCAGGCAAGCTCTTCGACCAGGCAAGCTCCTGGACCACGCAAGCTCTTGGACGAGGCACGCTCCTAGACCAGGCAAGCTCTTGGACCAGGCAAGCTCCTGGACCACGCAAGCTATTAGACCAGGCATGCTCGTGGACCAGGCAAGCTCTTGGACCAGGCAGGCTTTTGGACCAAGCAAGCTCCTTGACCAGGCAAGCTCCTGGACCATGCAAGCTCCTAGACCAGGCAAGCTCCTAGACCAGGCAAGCTCCTGGACCAGGCAAGCTCCTGGACAAGAGAAGCTCCTGGACCAGGAAAGCTCGTGCACAAGGCAAGCTCGTGGACCAGGCAAGCACCTGGACCAGGCAAGCTCCTGGACCGGGCAAGCTCCTGGACCAAGCAAGCTCCTGGACCAGGCAAGCTCCTGGACCAGGCAAGCTCGTGGATTAGGCACGCTCCTGGACCACGCAAGCTCCTGGACCAGGCAAGCTTTTGGAACATGCAAGCTCCTCGACCACGCAAGCTCCTGGACCAGGCAAGCTACTCGACCACGCAAGCTCCTGGACCAGGCAAGCTCCTGGACCAGGCAAGCTCCTGGACGAGGCATGCTCCTGGACCAGGCACGCTCTTGGACCAAGCACGCTCTTGGACCAGGCAAGCTCTTGGACCAAGCAGGCTCGTGGACCAGGCAAGCTCCTGGACTAGGCAAGCTCTTGGACAAGGCAAGCTCCTGGAAGGCAAGCTCCTTGACCAGGGAAGCTCCTGGACCTTGCACGCTCATGGACCAGGCAAGCTTCTAGACCAGGCAAGCTCTTGGTCTAGGCACGCTCTTGGACGAGGCAAGCTCTTGGACCAGGCAGGCTTCTGGACCAAGCAAGCTCCTGGACCAGGCACACTCCTAGACGAGGCACGCTCCTGGACAAGGCAAGCTCCTGGACTAGGTAAGCTCCTGGACCAAGCAAGCTCCTGGATCACGCACGCTCGTGGACCAGGCACGCTCCTGGACGAGGCAAGCTCTTAAACTAGGCAGGCTCGTGGACCAGGCACGCTCCTCGACCAGGCAAGCTCCTGGACCAAGCAAGCTCCAGGACCAGGCAAGCTCCTGGACCAGGCACGCTCGTGGACCAGGCACGATCCTGGACCAAGCAAGCTCCTCGACGAGGGAAGCTCCTGGACCACACAAGCTCTTGGACGAGGCACGATCCTAGACAAGGCAAGCTCTTGAACCAGGCAAGCTTCTGGACCAAGGAAGCTCCTGGACCAGGCAAGCTCCTGGACCAGGCAAGCTCCTGGTCCACGCAAGTTCCTGGACCAGGCAAGCTCCTGGTCCACGCAAGCTCCTGGACCAGGCTAGCTCCTGGACCAGGCAAGCTCTTGGACCAGGCAAGCTCCTGGACCACGCAAGCTCTTGGACCAGGCATGCTCGTGGACGAGGCAAGCTCTTGGACCAGGCAGGCTTCTAGACCAAGCAAGCTCCTGGACCACGCAAGCTTCTGGACCAGGCAAGCTCCTGGACCACGCAAGCTCCTGGACCACGCAAGCTCCTGGACCACGCAAGCTCTTGGACTAGGCATTCTCGTGGACCAGGCAAGCTCTTGGACCAGGCAGGCTTCTAGACCAAGCAAGCTCTTGGATCAGGCAAGCTCCTGGACCAGGCAAGCTGCTAGACCAGGCAAGCTCCTGGACCAGGCAAGCTCCTGGACCAGGCAAGCTCTTGGTCCACGCAAGCTCCTGGACCAAGCAAGCTCCTGGACCAGGCACGCTCGTGGACCAGGCACGCTCCTGGACCAGGCAAGCTCTTGGACCACGCAGGCTCGTTGACCATGTACGCTCCTGGACCACACAAGCCCCTGGACCAGGCAAGCTCCTAGACCAGGCAAGCTCCTGGACCACGCAAGCTCCTGGACAAGGCAAGCTCCTGGACCTGGCAAGCTCCTTGACTAGGCAAGCTCCTGGACCAGGCATGCTCGTGGACCTGGCAAGCTCTTGGACCACGTAAGCTCATGGACGAAGCACGCTCCTGGACCAGGCAAGCTCTTGGACACGCAACGCTTCTGGACCAAGCAAGCTCCTGGACCAGGCAAGCTCCTGGACCAGCAAGCTCCTGGACCAGGCAAGCTCCTGGATCAGGCAAGGTCCTGGACCAGGCAAGCTCCTTGACCAGGCAAGGTCTCGGACCATGCAAGCTCCTGGACCAAGCACGCTCGTGGACCAGGCACGCTCCTGGACCGGGCAAGATCTTTGACCAGGCAGACTCGTGGACTAGGCAAGCTCCTGGACTAGGGAAACTCCTCGACCAGGCAAGCTCCTCGACCAGGCCCGCTCGTGGACCATGCACGCTCCTGGACCAGGCACGCTCCTGGACCAGGCAAGCTCGTGGAACAGGCACGCTTCTGGACCAGGCAAGCTCCTAGACCAGGCAAGCTCCTGGACCAGGCAAGCTCGTGGACCAGGCAAGCTCGTGGACTAGGCAAGCTCCTGGACCAGGCAAGCTCTTGGACCAGGCAAGCTCCTGGACAAGGCAAGCTCTTGGACCAGGCAAGCTCGTGGACCAGGCATGCTCCTGGACCAGGCAAGCTCCTGGACCACGAAAGCTCCTTGACCAGGCAAGCTCTTGGACCAGGCACGCTTCTGGACCAAGCAAGCTCCTGGACCAGGCAAGCTCCTGGACCAGGCAAGGTATGGACCAGGCAAGCTCCTGGACGAGGCAAGCTCCTGGACTAGGCAAGCTCCTGGACCAGCCAAGCTCTTGGACAAAGCACGCTCCTGGACCAGGCAAGCTCTTGGACCAGGGAGGCTTCTCGACCAAGTAAGCTCTTGGACCAGGCACACTCCTGGACCAGGCACGCTCCTGGCCAAGGCAAGCTCTTGGACCAGGCAAGCTCCTGGACCAAGCAAGCTCCTGGAACATGCAAGCTCTTGGGCTAGGCAAGCTCCTGGACCAGGCAAGCTCTTGGACCAGGAAAGCTCCTGGACCAGGCAAGCTCCTTGACAAGGCAAGCTAACGGACCAAGAATGCTCCTGGACAAGGCAAGCTCCTGGACCAGGCAAGCTATTGGACCAAGAATGCTCCTGGACAAGGCAAGCTCCTAGACTAGTCAAGCTCCTGGACCAGGCACGCTCCTGGACCAAGCAAGCTCCTAGAACAGGCAAGCTCCTGAACTAGGCAAGCTCCTAAACCAGGCAAACTCGTGGACCAAGCACGCTCCTGGACCAGGCAAGCTCCTGGACCAGGCATGCTCCTGGACCACGCAAGCTCCTCGACCAAGCAAGCTCTTGGACCAGGCACGCTCCAAGACCAGGCAAGCTCCTAACCAGGCATGGTCCTGGACCAGGCAAGCTCGTGAACCAGGCAAGCTCGTGGACCAGGCACGCTGCTGGACCAGGGAAGCTCTTTCTCCAAGCAAGCTCCTAGACCAGGCAACCTACTGGACCACGCAAGCTCCTGGACTAGGCAAGCTCGTGGACCAGGCCCGCTCATGGACTAGGCACTTCCTAGATTAGGCAAGCTCCTGGACCAGGCAAGCTCCTGGCTCAGGCAAGCTCCTGGACCAGGCACGCTCGTGGACTAGGCACAATCCTGGACCAGGCAAGCTCCTGGACCAGACAAGCTCCTGGACCACGCAAGCTCTTGGACCAGGCAAGCTTCTGGACCAAGCAAGCTCCTGGACCAGGCAAGCTCCTGGACCAAGCAAGCTCCTGGTCCAAGCAAGCTCCTGGACCAGGCTAGCTCCTCCACCAGGCAAGCTCTTGGACCCGGCAAGCTCCTGGACCACGCAAGCTCTTGGACCAGGCATGCTCGTGGACCAGGCAAGCTCTTGGACCAGGCAGGCTTTTGGACCAAGCAAGCTCCTGGACCAGGCAAGCTCCAGGACTAGGCAAGCTCCTAGACCAGGCAAGCTCCTAGACCAGGCAAGCTCCTGGACCAGGCAAGCTCCTGGACCAGGCAAGCTCCTGGACCAAGCAAGCTCGTGGACCAGGCACGCTCGTGGACTAGGCACGCTCCTGGACCACGCAAGCTCTTGGACCAGGCATGCTCGAGGACCACGCAAGCTCCTGGACTAGGCAAGCTTCTGGACCAGGCAAGCTCCTCGACCAGGCCCGCTCGTGGACCAGGCACGCTCCTGGACCAGGCACTCTCCTGGACCAGGCAAGCTCGTGGACCAGGCACGCTTCTGGACCATGCAAGCTCCTAGACCAGGCAAGCTCCTGGACCAGGCAAGCTCGTGGACCAGGCAAGCTCATGGACGAGGAAAGCTCCTGGACCAGGCAAGCTCCTGGACCAGGCAAGCTCCTAGACCAGGCAAGCTCTTAAACCAGGCAAGCTCGTGGACCAGGCATGCTCCTGGACCAGGCAAGCTCCTGGACCACGAAAGCTCATGGACCAGGCAAGCTCCTGGACCAGGCAGGCTTCTGGACCAAGCAAGCTCCTTGACCAGGCAAGCTCCTGGACCAGGCAAGCTCATGGACCAGGCAAGCTCCTGGACCAGGCAAGCTTGTGGACTAGGCAAGCTCCTGGACCAGCCAAGCTCTTGGACAAGGCACGCTCCTGGACCAGGCAAGCTCTTGAACCAGGCAGGCTTCTCGACCAAGCAAGCTCCTGGACCAGGCACACTCTTGGACCAGGCACGCTCCTAGACAAGGCAAGCTCCTGGACCAGGCAAGCTCCTGGACCAGGCAAGCTCCTGGAACATGCAAGCTCTTGGACCAGGCAAGCTCCTGGACCAGGCAAGCTCTTGGACCAGGAAAGCTCCTGGACCAGGCAAGCTCCTTGACAAGCCAAGCTAACGGACCAAGAATGCTCCTAGACAAGGCAAGCTCCTGGACTAGGCAAGCTAACGGACCAAGAATGCTCTTGGACAAGGCAAGCTCCTAGACCAGTCAAGCTCCTGGACCAGGCACGCTCCTGGACCAGGCAAGCTCATGGACCAGGCAAGCTCCTGAACTAGGCAAGCTCCTAAACCAGGCAAACTCGTGGACCAAGCACGCTCCTGGACCAGGTAAGCTCCCGGACCAGGCAAGCTCCTGGACCACGCGCACGCTCGTAGACTAGGCACAATCCTGGACCAGGCAAGCTCCTGGACCAGGCAAGCTCCTGGACCACGCAAGCTCTTGGACGAGGCACGCTCCTAGATCAGGCAAGCTCATGGACCAGGCAAGCTTCTGGACCAAGCAAGCTCCTGGACCAGGCAAGCTCCTGGACCAAGCAAGCTCCTGGTCCAAGCAAGCTCCTGGACCAGGCTAGCTCCTCCACCAGGCAAGCTCCTGGACCTGGCAAGCTCCTGGACCACGCAAGCTCTTGGACCAGGCATGCTCGTGGACCAGGCAAGCTCTTGGATCAGGCAGGCTTTTGGACCAAGCAAGCTCCTGGACCAGGCAAGCTCCAAGACTAGGCAAGCTCCTAGACCAGGCAAGCTCCTAGACCAGGCAAGCTCCTGGACCAGGCAAGCTCCTGGACCAGGCAAGCTCCTGGACCAAGCAAGCTCGTGGACCAGGCACGCTCGTGGAATAGGCACGCTCCTGGACCACGCAAGCTCTTGGACCAGGCATGCTCGAGGACCACGCAAGCTCCTGGACTAGGCAAGCTTCTGGACCACGCAAGCTCCTCGACCAGGCCCGCTCGTGGACCAGGCACGCTCCTGGACCAGGCACTCTCCTGGACCAGGCAAGCTCGTGGACCAGGCACGCTTCTGGACCATGCAAGCTGCTAGACCAGTCAAGCTCCTGGACCAGGCAAGCTCGTGGACCAGGCAAGCTCCTGGACGAGGCAAGCTCCCGGACCAGGCAAGCTCCTGGACCAGGCAAGCTCCTAGACCAGGCAAGCTCTTAAACCAGGCAAGCTCGTGGACCAGGCATGCTCCTGGACCAGGCAAGCTCCTGGACCACGAAAGCTCCTAGAGCAGGCAAGCTGTTGGACCAGGCAGGCTTCTGGACCAAGCAAGCTCCTTGACCAGGCAAGCTCCTGGACCAGGCAAGCTCAGGGACCAGGCAAGCTCCTGGACCAGGCAAGCTTGTGGACTAGGCAAGGTCCTGGACCAGCCAAGCTCTTGGACAAGGCACGCTCCTGGACCAGGCAAGCTCTTGAACCAGGCAGGCTTCTCGACCAAGCAAGCTCCTGGACCAGGCACACTCCTGGACCAGGCACGCTCCTAGACAAGGCAAGCTCCTGGACCAGGCAAGCTCCTGGACCAGGCAAGCTCCTGGAACATGCAAGCTCTTGGACCAGGCAATCTCCTGGACCAGGCAAACTCTTGGACCAGGAAAGCTCCTGGACCAGGCAAGCTCCTTGACAAGCCAAGCTAACGGACCAAGAATGCTCCTGGACAAGGCAAGCTCCTGGACTAGGCAAGCTAACGGACCAAGAATGCTCTTGGACAAGGCAAGCTCCTAGACCAGTCAAGCTCCTGGACCAGGCACGCTCTTGGACCAGGCAAGCTCCTAGACCAGGTAAGCTCCTGAACTAGGCAAGCTCCTAAACCTGGCAAACTCGTGGACCAAGCACGCTCCTGGACCCGGCAAGCTCCCGGACCAGGCAAGCTCCTGGACCACGCAAGCTCCTCTACCAGGCAAGCTCTTGGACCAGGCACGCTCCAAGACCAGGCAAGCTCCTAACCAGGCATGGTCCTGGACCAAGCAAGCTCGTGGACCAGGCAAGCTCGTGGACCAGGCACGCTGCTGGACCAGGCAAGCTCTTTCTCCAGGCAAGCTCCTAGACCAGGCAACCTACTGGACCACTTAAGCTCCTGGACTAGGCAAGCTCGTGGACTAGGCACGCTCATGGACTAGGCAAGCTCCTAGATTAGGCAAGCTCCTGGACCAGGCAAGCTCCTGGCTCAGGCAAGCTCCTGGACCACGCAAGCTCTTGGACGAGGCACGCTCGTGGACTAGGCACAATCCTGGACCAGGCAAGCTCCTGGACCAGGCAAGCTCCTGGACCACGCAAGCTCTTGGACGAGGCACGCTCCTAGACCAGGCAAGCTCTTGGACCAGGCAAGCTTCTGGACCAAGCAAGCTCCTGGACCAGGCAAGCTCCTGGACCAGGCAGGCTTTTGGACCAAGCAAGCTCCTGGACCAGGCAAGCTCCAAGACTAGGCAAGCTCCTAGACCAGGCAAGCTCCTAGACCAGGCAAGCTCCTGGACCAGGCAAGCTCCTGGACCAGGCAAGCTCCTGGACCAAGCAAGCTCGTGGACCAGGCACGCTCGTGGAATAGGCACGCTCCTGGACCACGCAAGCTCTTGGACCAGGCATGCTCGAGGACCACGCAAGCTCCTGGACTAGGCAAGCTTCTGGACCAGGCAAGCTCCTAGACCAGGCAACCTACTGGACCACGCAAGCTCCTGGACTAGGCAAGCTCGTGGACTAGGCACGCTCATGGACTAGGCAAGCTCCTAGATTAGGCAAGCTCCTGGACCAGGCAAGCTCCTGGCTCAGGCAAGCTCCTGGACCACGCAAGCTCTTGGACGAGGCACGCTCGTGGACTAGGCACAATCCTGGACCAGGCAAGCTCCTGGACCAGGCAAGCTCCTGGACCAGGCAAGCTCCTGGACCACGCAAGCTCTTGGACGAGGCACGCTCCTAGACCAGGCAAGCTCTTGGACCAGGCAAGCTTCTGGACCAAGCAAGCTCCTGGATTAGGCAAGCTCCTGGACCAGGCAGGCTTTTGGACCAAGCAAGCTCCTGGACCAGGCAAGCTCCAAGACTAGGCAAGCTCCTAGACCAGGCAAGCTCCTAGACCAGGCAAGCTCCTGGACCAGGCAAGCTCCTGGACTAGGCAAGCTCCTGGACCAAGCAAGCTCGTGGACCAGGCACGCTCGTGGAATAGGCACGCTCCTGGACCACGCAAGCTCTTGGACCAGGCATGCTCGAGGACCACGCAAGCTCCTGGACTAGGCAAGCTTCTGGACCAGGCAAGCTCCTCGACCAGGCCCGCTCGTGGACCAGGCACGCTCCTGGACCAGGCACTCTCCTGGACCAGGCAAGCTCGTGGACCAGGCACGCTTCTGGACCATGCAAGCTGCTAGACCAGGCAAGCTCCTGGACCAGGCAAGCTCGTGGACCAGGCAAGCTCCTGGACGAGGCAAGCTCCCGGACCAGGCAAGCTCCTGGACCAGGCAAGCTCCTAGACCAGGCAAGCTCTTAAACCAGGCAAGCTCGTGGACCAGGCATGCTCCTGGACCAGGCAAGCTCCTGGACCACGAAAGCTCCTAGAGCAGGCAAGCTGTTGGACCAGGCAGGCTTCTGGACCAAGCAAGCTCCTTGACCAGGCAAGCTCCTGGACCAGGCAAGCTCAGGGACCAGGCAAGCTCCTGGACCAGGCAAGCTTGTGGACTAGGCAAGGTCCTGGACCAGCCAAGCTCTTGGACAAGGCACGCTCCTGGACCAGGCAAGCTCTTGAACCAGGCAGGCTTCTCGACCAAGCAAGCTCCTGGACCAGGCACACTCCTGGACCAGGCACGCTCCTAGACAAGGCAAGCTCCTGGACCAGGCAAGCTCCTGGACCAGGCAAGCTCCTGGAACATGCAAGCTCTTGGACCAGGCAATCTCCTGGACCAGGCAAACTCTTGGACCAGGAAAGCTCCTGGACCAGGCAAGCTCCTTGACAAGCCAAGCTAACGGACCAAGAATGCTCCTGGACAAGGCAAGCTCCTGGACTAGGCAAGCTAACGGACCAAGAATGCTCTTGGACAAGGCAAGCTCCTAGACCAGTCAAGCTCCTGGACCAGGCACGCTCTTGGACCAGGCAAGCTCCTAGACCAGGTAAGCTCCTGAACTAGGCAAGCTCCTAAACCTGGCAAACTCGTGGACCAAGCACGCTCCTGGACCCGGCAAGCTCCCGGACCAGGCAAGCTCCTGGACCACGCAAGCTCCTCTACCAGGCAAGCTCTTGGACCAGGCACGCTCCAAGACCAGGCAAGCTCCTAACCAGGCATGGTCCTGGACCAAGCAAGCTCGTGGACCAGGCAAGCTCGTGGACCAGGCACGCTGCTGGACCAGGCAAGCTCTTTCTCCAGGCAAGCTCCTAGACCAGGCAACCTACTGGACCACTTAAGCTCCTGGACTAGGCAAGCTCGTGGACTAGGCACGCTCATGGACTAGGCAAGCTCCTAGATTAGGCAAGCTCCTGGACCAGGCAAGCTCCTGGCTCAGGCAAGCTCCTGGACCACGCAAGCTCTTGGACGAGGCACGCTCGTGGACTAGGCACAATCCTGGACCAGGCAAGCTCCTGGACCAGGCAAGCTCCTGGACCACGCAAGCTCTTGGACGAGGCACGCTCCTAGACCAGGCAAGCTCTTGGACCAGGCAAGCTTCTGGACCAAGCAAGCTCCTGGACCAGGCAAGCTCCTGGACCAGGCAGGCTTTTGGACCAAGCAAGCTCCTGGACCAGGCAAGCTCCAAGACTAGGCAAGCTCCTAGACCAGGCAAGCTCCTAGACCAGGCAAGCTCCTGGACCAGGCAAGCTCCTGGACCAGGCAAGCTCCTGGACCAAGCAAGCTCGTGGACCAGGCACGCTCGTGGAATAGGCACGCTCCTGGACCACGCAAGCTCTTGGACCAGGCATGCTCGAGGACCACGCAAGCTCCTGGACTAGGCAAGCTTCTGGACCAGGCAAGCTCCTAGACCAGGCAACCTACTGGACCACGCAAGCTCCTGGACTAGGCAAGCTCGTGGACTAGGCACGCTCATGGACTAGGCAAGCTCCTAGATTAGGCAAGCTCCTGGACCAGGCAAGCTCCTGGCTCAGGCAAGCTCCTGGACCACGCAAGCTCTTGGACGAGGCACGCTCGTGGACTAGGCACAATCCTGGACCAGGCAAGCTCCTGGACCAGGCAAGCTCCTGGACCAGGCAAGCTCCTGGACCACGCAAGCTCTTGGACGAGGCACGCTCCTAGACCAGGCAAGCTCTTGGACCAGGCAAGCTTCTGGACCAAGCAAGCTCCTGGATTAGGCAAGCTCCTGGACCAGGCAGGCTTTTGGACCAAGCAAGCTCCTGGACCAGGCAAGCTCCAAGACTAGGCAAGCTCCTAGACCAGGCAAGCTCCTAGACCAGGCAAGCTCCTGGACCAGGCAAGCTCCTGGACTAGGCAAGCTCCTGGACCAAGCAAGCTCGTGGACCAGGCACGCTCGTGGAATAGGCACGCTCCTGGACCACGCAAGCTCTTGGACCAGGCATGCTCGAGGACCACGCAAGCTCCTGGACTAGGCAAGCTTCTGGACCAGGCAAGCTCCTCGACCAGGCCCGCTCGTGGACCAGGCACGCTCCTGGACCAGGCACTCTCCTGGACCAGGCAAGCTCGTGGACCAGGCACGCTTCTGGACCATGCAAGCTGCTAGACCAGGCAAGCTCCTGGACGAGGCAAGCTCCTGGACCAGGCAAGCTCCTGGACCAGGCAAGCTCCTAGACCAGGCAAGCTCTTAAACCAGGCAAGCTCGTGGACCAGGCATGCTCCTGGACCAGGCAAGCTCCTGGACAACGAAAGCTCCTAGAGCAGGCAAGCTGTTGGACCAGGCAGGCTTCTGGACCAAGCAAGCTCCTTGACCAGGCAAGCTCCTGGACCAGGCAAGCCCATGGACCAGGCAAGCTCCTGGACCAGGCAAGCTTGTGGACTAGGCAAGGTCCTGGACCAGCCAAGCTCTTGGACAAGGCACGCTCCTGGACCAGGCAAGCTCTTGAACCAGGCAGGCTTCTCGACCAAGCAAGCTCCTGGACCAGGCACACTCCTGGACCAGGCACACTCCTAGACAAGGCAAGCTCATGGACCAGGCAAGCTCCTGGACCAGGCAAGCTCCTGGAACATGCAAGCTCTTGGACCAGGCAATCTCCTGGACCAGGCAAGCTCTTGGACCAGGAAAGCTCCTGGACCAGGCAAGCTCCTTGACAAGCCAAGCTAACGGACCAAGAATGCTCCTGGACAAGGCAAGCTCCTGGACCAGGCAAGCTAACGGACCAAGAATGCTCTTGGACAAGGCAAACTCCTAGACCAGTCAAGCTCCTGGACCAGGCACGCTCTTGGACCAGGCAAGCTCCTAGACCAGGTAAGCTCCTGAACTAGGCAAGCTCCTAAACCAGGCAAACTCGTGGACCAAGCACGCTCCTGGACCCGGCAAGCTCCCGGACCAGGCAAGCTCCTGGACCACGCAAGCTCCTCTACCAGGCAAGCTCTTGGACCAGGCACGCTCCAAGACCAGGCAAGCTCCTAACCAGGCATGGTCCTGGACCAGGCAAGCTCGTGGACCAGGCAAGCTCGTGGACCAGGCACGCTGCTGGACCAGGCAAGCTCTTTCTCCAGGCAAGCTCCTAGACCAGGCAACCTACTTGACCACGCAAGCTCCTGGACTAGGCAAGCTCGTGGACTAGGCACGCTCATGGACTAGGCAAGCTCCTAGATTAGGCAAGCTCCTGGACCAGGCAAGCTCCTGGCTCAGGCAAGCTCCTGGACCACGCAAGCTCTTGGACGAGGCACGCTCGTGGACTAGGCACAATCCTGGACCAGGCAAGCTCCTGGACCAGGCAAGCTCCTGGACCACGCAAGCTCTTGGACGAGGCACGCTCCTAGACCAGGCAAGCTCTTGGACCAGGCAAGCTTCTGGACCAAGCAAGCTCCTGGACCAGGCAAGCTCCTGGACCAGGCAGGCTTTTGGACCAAGCAAGCTCCTGGACCAGGCAAGCTCCAAGACTAGGCAAGCTCCTAGACCAGGCAAGCTCCTAGACCAGGCAAGCTCCTGGACCAGGCAAGCTCCTGGACCAAGCAAGCTCCTGGACCAAGCAAGCTCGTGGACCAGGCACGCTCGTGGAATAGGCACGCTCCTGGACCACGCAAGCTCTTGGACCAGGCATGCTCGAGGACCACGCAAGCTCCTGGACTAGGCAAGCTTCTGGACCAGGCAAGCTCCTCGACCAGGCCCGCTCGTGGACCAGGCACGCTCCTGGACCAGGCACTCTCCTGGACCAGGCAAGCTCGTGGACCAGGCACGCTTCTGGACCATGCAAGCTGCTAGACCAGGCAAGCTCCTGGACCAGGCAAGCTCGTGGACCAGGCAAGCTCCTGGACCAGGTAAGCTCCTGAACTAGGCAAGCTCCTAAACCAGGCAAACTCGTGGACCAAGCACGCTCCTGGACCCGGCAAGCTCCCGGACCAGGCAAGCTCCTGGACCACGCAAGCTCCTCTACCAGGCAAGCTCTTGGACCAGGCACGCTCCAAGACCAGGCAAGCTCCTAACCAGGCATGGTCCTGGACCAGGCAAGCTCGTGGACCAGGCAAGCTCGTGGACCAGGCACGCTGCTGGACCAGGCAAGCTCTTTCTCCAGGCAAGCTCCTAGACCAGGCAACCTACTGGACCACGCAAGCTCCTGGACTAGGCAAGCTCGTGGACTAGGCACGCTCATGGACTAGGCAAGCTCCTAGACTAGGCAAGCTCCTGGACCAAACAAGCTCCTGGCTCAGGCAAGCTCCTGGACCACGCAAGCTCTTGGACGAGGCACGCTCGTGGACTAGGCACAATCCTGGACCAGGCAAGCTCCTGGACCAGGCAAGCTCCTAGACCAGGTAAGCTCCTGAACTAGGCAAGCTCGTGGACTAGGCACGCTCATGGACTAGGCAAGCTCCTAGACTAGGCAAGCTCCTAGACCACGCAAGCTCCTGGCTCAGGCAAGCTCCTGGACCACGCAAGCTCTTGGACGAGGCACGCTCGTGGACTAGGCACAATCCTGGACCAGGCAAGCTCCTGGACCAGGCAAGCTCCTGGACCACGCAAGCTCTTGGACGAGGCACGCTCCTAGACCAGGCAAGCTCTTGGACCAGGCAAGCTTCTGGACCAAGCAAGCTCCTGGACCAGGCAAGCTCCTGGACCAAGCAAGCTCCTGGTCCAAGCAAGCTCCTGGACCAGGCTAGCTCCTCCACCAGGCAAGCTCCTGGACCTGGCAAGCTCCTCGACCACGCAAGCTCTTGGACCAGGCATGCTCGTGGACCAGGCAAGCTCTTGGACCAGGCAGGCTTTTGGACCAAGCAAGCTCCTAGACCAGGCAAGCTCCTTGACCAGGCAAGCTCCTAGACCAGGCAAGCTCCTAGACCAGGGGAGCTCGTGGACCAGGCAAGCTCCTGGACCAGGCAAGCTCCTGGACCAAGCAAGCTCGTGGACCAGGCACGCTCGTGGACTAGGCACGCTCCTGGACCACGCAAGCTCTTGGACCAGGCATGCTCGTGGACCACGCAAGCTCCTGGACTAGGCAAGCTCGTGGACCAGGCATGCTCCTGGACCATGCACTCTCTTGGACCAGGCAAGCTCGTGGACCAGGCACGCTTCTGGACCATGCAAGCTCCTTGACCAGGCAAGCTCCTGGACCAGGCAAGCTCGTGGACCAGGCAAGCTCGTGGACCAGGCAAGCTCGTGGACCAGGCAAGCTCTTGGACCAGGCAAGCTCCTGGACCAGGCAAGCTCTTAAACCAGGCAAGCTCGTGGACCAGGCATGCTCGTGGACCAGGCAAGCTCCTGGACCACGAAAGCTCCTAGAGCAGGCAAGCTGTTGGACCAGGCAGGCTTCTGGACTGGGCAAGCTCCTGGACCAGGCAAGCTCCTGGACCAGGCAAGCTCATGGACCAGGCAAGCTCCTGGACCAGGCAAGCTAGTGGACTAGGCAAGCTCCTGGACCAGCCAAGCTCTTGGACAAGGCACGCTCCTGGACCAGGCAAGCTCTTGGACCAGGCAGGCTTCTCGACCAAGCAAGCTCCTGGACCAGGCACACTTTTGGACCAGGCACGCTCCTAGACAAGGCAAGCTCCTAGACCAGGCAAGCTCTTGGACCAGGCAAGCTCCTGGAACATGCAAGCTCCTGGACCAAGCAAGCTCCTGGACCAGGCAAGCCCTTGGACCAGGAAAGTTCCTGGACCAGGCAAGCTCCTTGACCAGGCAAGCTAACTGACCAAGAATGCTCCTCGACAAGGCAAGCTCCAGGACCAGGCAAGCTCCTGGACCAGTCAAGCTTCTGGACCAGGCACGCTCCTGGACCAGGCAAGCTCCTAGACGAGTCAAGCTCCTGAACCAGGCAAGCTCCTAAACCAGGCAAACTCGTGGACCAAACACGCTCCTGGACCAGGCAAGCTCCTGGACAAGGCAAGCTCCTGGACCACGCAAGCTCCTCGACCAGGCAAGCTCATGGACCAGGCAAGCTCATGGACCAGGCAAGCTCCTGGACTAGGCAAGCTCCTGGACCAGGCAAGCTCCTCGACCAGGCCCGCTCGTGGACCAGGCACGCTCCTGGACCAGGCACGCTCCTGGACCAAGCAAGCTTGTGGACCAAACACGCTTCTGGACCAGGCAAGCTCCTAGACCAGGCAAGCTTCTGGACCAGGCAAGCTCGTGGAAAAGGCAAGCTCGTGGACTAGGCAAGCTCTTAGACCAGGCAAGCTCCTCGACCAGGCAAGCTCTTGGACCAGGCAAGCTCGTGGACCAGGCATGCTCCTGGACCAGGCAAGCTCCTGGACCACGAAAGCTCCTAGACCAGGCAAGCTCTTGGACCAGGCACGCTTCTGGACCAAGTGAGCTCCTGGACCAGGCAAGCTCCTGGACCAGGCAAGCTCATGGACCAGGCAAGCTCCTAGACCAGGCAATCTCTTGGACTAGGCAAGCTCTCGGACCAGCCAAGCTCTTGGACAAGGCACGCTCCTGGACAAGGCAAGCTCTTGGACCAGGGAGGCTTCTCGACCAAGCAAGCTCCTGGACCAGGCAAGCTCCTGTACCAGGCAAGCTCCTAGACCAGGCAAGCTCCTAGACCAGGCAAGCTCCTGGACCACGCAAGCTCCTGGACCAGTCAAGCTCCTGGACCAGGCACGCTCCTGGACCAGGCAAGCTCTTAGACGAGTCAAGCTCCTGAACTAGGCAAGCTCCTAAACCAGGCAAACTCGTGGACCAAGCACGCTCCTGGACCAGGCAAGCTCCTGGACAAGGCAAGCTCCTGGACCACGCAAGCTCCTCGACCAGGCAAGCTCATGGACCAGGCAAGCTCATGGACCAGGCAAGCTCCTGGACTAGGCAAGCTCCTGGACCAGGCAAGCTCCTCGACCAGGCCCGCTCGTGGACCAGGCACCCTCCTGGACCAAGCAAGCTTGTGGACCAAACACGCTTCTGGACCAGGCAAGCTCCTAGACCAGGCAAGCTCCTGGACCAGGCAAGCTCGTGGAAAAGGCAAGCTCGTGGACTAGGCAAGCTCTTGGACCAGGCAAGCTCCTCAACCAATCAAGCTCTTGGACCAGGCAAGCTCGTGGACCAGGCATGCTCCTAGACCAGGCAAGCTCCTGGACCACGAAAGCTCCTAAACCAGGCAAGCTCTTGGACCAGGCACGCTTCTGGACCAAGCGAGCTCATGGACCAGGCAAGCTCCTAGAGCAGGCATGCTCGTGGACCAGGCAAGCTCCTGGACCAAGCAAGCTCCTGGACCAAGCAAGCTCGTGGACCAGGCACGCTCGTGGACTAGGCACGCTCCTGGACCATGCAAGCTCTTGGACCAGGCATGCTCGTGGACCACGCAAGCTCCTGGACTAGGCAAGCTCCTGGACCAGGCAAGCTCCTCGACCAGGCTCGCTCGTGGACCAGGCACGCCCCTGGACCAGGCACTCTCTTGGACCAGGCAAGCTCGTGGACCAGGCACGCTTCTGGACCATGCAAGCTCCTTGACCAGGCAAGCTCCTGGACCAGGCAAGCTCGTGGACCAGGCAAGCTCGTGGACCAGGCAAGCTCGTGGACCAGGCAAGCTCCTGGACCAGGCAAGCTCCTGGACCAGGCAAGCTCTTAAACCAGGCAAGCTCGTGGACCAGGCATGCTCCTGGACCAGGCAAGCTCCTGGACCACGAAAGCTCCTAGAGCAGGCAAGCTGTTGGACCAGGCAGGCTTCTGGAGTGGGCAAGCTCCTGGACCAGGCAAGCTCCTGGACCAGGCAAGCTCATGGACCAGGCAAGCTCCTGGACCAGGCAAGCTCGTGGACTAGGCAAGCTCCTGGACCAGCCAAGCTCTTGGACAAGGCACGCTCCTGGACCAGGCAAGCTCTTGGACCAGGCAGGCTTCTCGACCAAGTAAGCTCCTGGACCAGGCACACTCCTGGACCAGGCACGCTCCTAGACAAGGCAAGCTCCTGGACCAGGCAAGCTCCTGGACCAGGCAAGCTCCTAGAACATGCAAGCTCCTGGACCAAGCACGCTCTTGGACCAGGCAAGCCCTTGGACCAGGAAAGCTCCTGGACCAGGCAAGCTCCTTGACTAGGCAAGCTAACTGACCAAGAATGCTCCTGGACAAGGCAAGCTCCAGGACCAGGCAAGCTCCTGGACCGGTCAAGCTCCTGGACCAGGCACGCTCCTGGACCAGGCAAGCTCCTAGACGAGTCAAGCTCCTGAACCAGGCAAACTCCTAAACCAGGCAAACTCGTGGACCAAGCACGCTCCTGGACCAGGCAAGCTCCTGGACAAGGCAAGCTCCTGGACCACGCAAGCTCCTCGACCAGGCAAGCTCATGGACCAGGCAAGCTCATGGACCAGACAAGCTCCTGGACTAGGCAAGCTCCTGGACCAGGCAAGCTCCTCGACCAGGCCCGCTCGTGGACCAGGCACGCTCCTGGACCAGGCACGCTCCTGGACCAAGCAAGCTTGTGGACCAAACACGCTTCTGGACCAGGCAAGCTCCTAGACCAGACAAGCTCCTGGACCAGGCAAGCTCGTGGAAAAGGCAAGCTCATGGACTAGGCAAGCTCTTGGACCAGGCAAGCTCCTCGACCAGGCAAGCTCTTGGACCAGGCAAGCTCGTGGACCAGGCATGCTCCTGGACCAGGCAAGCTCCTGGACCACGAAAGCTCCTAGACCAGGCAAGCTCTTGGACCAGGCACGCTTCTGGACCAAGCGAGCTCCTGGACCAGGCAAGCTCCTGGACCAGGCAAGCTCATGGACCAGGCAAGCTCCTAGACCAGGCAATCTCTTGGACTAGGCAAGCTCTCGGACCAGCCAAGCTCTTGGACAAGGCACGCTCCTGGACAAGGCAAGCTCCTGGACCAGGGAGGCTTCTCGACCAAGCAAGCTCCTGGACCAGGCAAGCTTTTGGACCAGGCACGCTCCTAGACCAGGCAAGCTCCTAGACCAGGCAAGCTCCTGGACCAGGCAAGCTCCTGGACCAAGCAAGCTCCTGGACCAGGCACGCTCGTGGACCAAGCACGCTACTGGACAACGCAAGCTCTTGGACCAGGCATGCTCGTGGACCAGGCAAGCTCCTGGACTAGGCAAGCTCCTGGACCAGGCAAGCTCCTCGACCAGGCCCGCTCGTGGACCAGGCACGCTCGTGGACCAGGCAAGCTCCTCGACAACGCAAGCTCTTGGACCTGGCACGCTCCTGGACCAGGGAAGCTCTTGGACCAGGCACGCTTCTGGACCAAGCAAGCTCCTGGACGAGTCAAGCTCCTGGACCAGGCACGCTCCTGGACCAGGCAAGCTCTTGGACCAGGCAAGCTCCTGGACCAGGCAAGCTCCTGGACCAGGCAAGCTCCTCAATCAGGCAAGCTCCTGGACCACGCAAGCTCCTGGACCACGCAAGCTCCTGGACCACGCAAGCTCCTGGACCACGCAAGCTCCTGGACCACGCAAGCTCCTGGACCACGCACGCTCCTGGACCAGGCAAGCTCCTTGACCAGGCACGCTCGTGGACCAGGCAAGCTCCTGGACCAGGCAAGCTCCTAGACAAGGCAAGCTCCTGGACCACGCAAGCTCATGGACCAGGCATGCTCCTGGACCAGGCAAGCTCTTGGACACGTAACGCTTCTGGACCAAGCAAGCTCCTGGACCAGGCAAGCTCCTGGTACAGCAAGCTCCTGGACCAGGCAAGCTCCTGGATCAGGCAAGGTCCTGGATTAGTTAAGCTCCTGGACCAGGCAAGGTCTTGGACCATGCATGCTCCTGGAACAAGCACACTCGTGGACCAGGCACGCTCCACGATCTTTGACCAGGCAGACTCGTGGACCAGACAAGCTCTTGGACTAGGGAAGCTCCTGGACCAGGCAAGCTCCTCGAACAGGCCCGCTCGTGGACCAGGCACGCTCCTGGACCAGGCACGCTCCTGGACCAGGCAAGCTCATGGACCTGGCACGCTTCTGGACCAGGCAAGCTCCTAGACCAGGCAAGCTCCTAGACCAGGCAAGCTCGTGGACCAGGCAAGCTCGTGGACCAGGCAAGCTCCTGGACCAGGCAAGCTCTTGGACCAGGCAAGCTCCTGGACCAGGCAAGCTCTTGGACCAGGCAAGCTCGTGGACCAGGCATGCTCCTGGACCAGGCAAGCTCCTGGACCACGAAAGCTCCTGGACCAGGCAAGCTCTTGGACCAGGCACGCTTCTGGACCAAGCAAGCTCCTGGACCATGCAAGCTCCTGGACCAGGCAAGCTCATGGACCAGGCAAGCTCCTGGACGAGGCAAGCTCCAGGACTAGGCAAGCTCCTGGACCTGCCAAGCTCTTGGACAAGGCACGCTCCTGGACCAGGCAAGCTCTTGGACGAGGGAGGCTTCTCGACCAAGCAAGCTCTTGGACCAGGCACACTCCTGGACCAGGCACGCTCCTGGACAAGGCAAGCTCGTGGACTAGGGTAGCTCCTGGACCAGGCAAGCTCCTGGAACATGCAAGCTCCTGGACCAGGCAAGCTCCTGGACCAGGCAAGCTCTTGGACCAGGAAAGCTCCTGGACCAGGCAAGCTCCTTGACCAGGCAAGCTAACGGACCAAGAATGCTCCTGGACAAGGCAAGCTCCTGGAACAGGCAAGCTCCTGGACCAGGCAAGCTCCTAGACCAGTCAAGCTCCTGGACCAGGCACGCTCCTGGACCAGGCACGCTCCTAGACCAGGCAAGCTCCTGAACTAGGCAAGCTCCTCAACCAGGCAAACTCATGGACCAAGCACGCTCCTGGACAAGGCAAGCTCCTGGACCAGGCAAGCTCCTGGACCACGCAAGCTCGTCGACCAGGCAAGCTCTTGGACCAGGCACGCTCCAAGACCAGGCAAGCTCCTAACCAGGCAAGGTCCTGGACCAGGCAAGCTCGTGGACCAGGCAAGCTCGTGGACCAGGCACGCTGCTGGACCACGCAAGCTCTTTGACCATGCAAGCTACTGGACCAGGCAAGCTACTGGACCACGCAAGCTCCTGGACCAGGCAAGCTCGTGGACCAGGCACGCTCATGGACTAGGCAAGCTCCTAGATTAGGCAAGCTCCTAGCTCAGGCAAGCTCGTGGACCAGGCACGCTCGTGGACTAGGCACAATCCTGGACCAGGCAAGCTCCTGGACCAGGCAAGCTCCTGGACCACGAAAGCTCTTGGACGAGGCACGCTCCTAGACCAGGCAAGCTCTCTGACCAGGCAAGCTTCTGGACCAAGCAAGCTCCTGGACCAGGCAGGCTCCTGGACCAAGCAAGCTCCTGGTCCAAGCAAGCTCCTAGACCTGGCTAGGTCCTTGACCAGGCAAGCTCCTAGACCTGGCAAGCTCCTAGACCACGCAAGCTCTCGGACCAGGCATGCTCATGGACCAGGCAAGCTCTTGGACCAGGCAGGCTTTTGGACCAAGCAAGCTCCTGGACCAGGCAAGCTCCTGGACCAGGCAAGCTCCTAGACCAGGCAAGCTCCTAGACCAGGCAAGCTCCTGGACCAGGCAAGCTCCTGGACCAGGCAAGCTCCTGGACCAAGCACACTCGTGGACCAGGCACGCTCGTGGACCAGGCACGCTCCTGGACCACGCAAGCTCTTGGACCAGGCATGCTCGTGGACCACGCAAGCTCCTGGACTAGGCAAGCTCCTGGACCAGGCAAGCTCCTCGACCAGGCCCGCTCGTGGACCACGCACGCTCCTGGACCAGGCACTCTCCTGGACCAGGCAAGCTCGTGGACCAGGCACGCTTCTGGACCATGCAAGCTCCTGGACCACTCAAGCTCCTGGACCAGGCAAGCTCGTGGACCAGGCAAGCTCCTGGACCAGGCAAGCTCCTGGACCAGGCAAGCTCTTAAACCAGGCAAGCTCCTGGACCAGGCATGCTCCTGGACCAGGCAAGCTCCTGGACCACGAAAGCTCCTAGAGCAGGCAAGCTCTTGGACCAGGCAGGCTTCTGGACCAAGCAAGCTCCTGGACCTGGCAAGCTCCTGGACCAGGCAAGCTCATGGACCAGGCAAGCTCCTGGACCAGGCAAGCTCCTGGACCAGGCAAGCTCCTGGAATAGGCAAGCTCCTGGAGCAGCCAAGCTCTTGGACAAGGCACGCTCCTGGACCAGGCAAGCTCTTGGACCAGGGAGGCTTCTTGACCAAGCAAGCTCCTGGACCAGGCACACTCCTGGACCAGGCACGCTCCTGGACAAGGCAAGCTCCTGGACCAGGCAAGCTCCTGGATGAGGCAAGCTCCTGGAACATGCAAGCTCCTGGACCAGGCAAGCTCTTGGACCAGGAAAGCTCCTGGATTAGGCAAGCTCCTTGACCAGGCAAGCTAACGGACAAAGAATGCTCCTGGACAAGACAAGCTCCTGGACCAGGCAAGCTCCTGGACCAGGCAAGCTCCTGGACCAGTCAAGCTCCTGGACCAGGCACGCTCCTGGACCAGGCAAGCTCCTAGACTAGGCAAGCTCCTGAACCAGGCAAGCTCCTAAACCAGGCAAACTCGTGGACCAAGCACGCTCCTGGACCAGGCAAGCTCCTGGACCAGGCAAGCTCCTGGACCACACAAGCTCCTCGACCAGGCAAGCTCTTGGACCAGACACGCTCCAAGACCAGGCAAGCTCCTAACCAGGCAAGGTCCTGGACCAGGCAAGCTCGTGGACCAGGCAAGCTCGTGGACCAGGCACGCTGCTGGACCAGGCAAGCTCTTTGACCAGGCAAGCTCCTGGACCAGGCAAGCTACTGGACCAGGCAAGCTCCTGGACTAGGCAAGCTCGTGGACCAGGCACGCTCATGGACTAGGCAAGCTCCTAGATAAGGCAAGCTCCTGGACCAGGCAAGCTCCTGGCTCAGGCAAGCTCCTGGACCAGGCACGCTCGTGGACTAGGCACAATCCTGGACCAGGCAAGCTCCTGGACCCGGCAAGCTCCTGGACCATGCAAGCTCTTGGACGAGGCACGCTCCTAGACCAGGCAAGCTCTTGGACCAGGCAAGCTTCTGGACCAAGCAAGCTCCTGGACTAGGCAAGCTCCTGGACCAAGCAAGCTCCTGGTACAAGCAAGCTCCTAGACCAGGCTAGTTCCTCGACCAGGCAAGCTCCTGGACCAGGCAAGCTCCTGGACCAGGCAAGCTCCTGGACCAGGCAAGCTCCTGGACCAGGCAAGCTCGTGGACCAGGCAAGCTCCTGGACCAGGCAAGCTCCTGGACCAAGCAAGCTCCTGGACCAAGCACGCTCGAGGACCAGGCACGCTCCTGGACCAGGCAAGCTCTTGGACTAGGCAGGCTCGTGGACTAGGCACGCTCCTGGACCAGGCAAGCTCGTGGACCAAGCAAGCTCCTGGACAAGGCAAGCTCCTGGACCAGGCAAGCTCCTGGACCAGGCAAGCTCCTGGACCAGGCAAGCTCTTGGACCAAGCATGCTCGTGGACCAGGCAAGCTCTTGAACCAGGCAAGCTCCTGGACTAAGCAAGCTCCTGGACCACGCAAGCTCTTGGACCAAGCATGCTCGTGGACCAGGCAAGCTCTTGGACCAGGCAGGCTTCTGGACCAAGCAAGCTCCTGGACCAGTTAAGCTCCTGGACCAGGCAAGCTCCTAGACCAGGCAAGCTCGTGGACCAGGCAATCTCCTGGACTAGGCAAGCTCATGGACCAAGCAAGCTCCTGGACCAGGCACGCTCGTGGACGAGGCACTCTCGTGGACCAGGCATTGTCTTGGATCAGGCAGGCTCGTGGACCAGGCACGCTCGTGGACCAGGAACGCTCTTGGACCAGGCAAGCTCTTGGATCAGGCAGGCTTGTGGACCAGGCACGCTCCTGGACCAGGAAAGCTCCTGGACCAGGCAAGCTCCTGGACCAGGCAAGCTCCTGGACCAGGCACGCTCGTGGACAAGTCAAGCTCCTGGACCACGCAAGCTCTTGGACCAGGCAAGCTCCTGCACCAGGCAAGCTCCTGGACCAGGCACGCTCTTGGACGAGGCAAGCTCCTGGACCAGGCAAGCTCCTGGACCAGGCAAGCTCCTGGTCCAGGCAAGCTCCTGGACCAAGCAAGCTCCTTGACCAGGCAAGCTCCTGGACCACGCAAGCTCCTGGACCAAGCACGCTCGTGGACCAGGCACGCTCTTGGACCACGCAAGCTCTTAGACCAGGCAGGCTCGTGGACCAGGCACGCTCCTAGACTAGGCAAGCTCGTGGACCAGGCAAGCTCCTGGACCAGGCAAGCTCCTGGACAGGGCACGCTCGTGGACCAGGAACGCTCCTCGACCAGCCAAGCTCCTAGACCACGCAAGCTCTTCGACCAGGCACGCTCCTGGACCAGGTAATATATTGGACCAGGCAAGCTTCTGGACCAAGCAAGCTGCTGTACCAGGCAAGCTCCTGGACCAGGCAAGCTCCTGGACCAGGCAAGCTCCTGGAGCAGGCAAGCTCTTGGACCACGCAAACTCCTGGACCAGGCAAGCTCATGGACCAGGCAGGCTCGTGGACCAGGCACGCTCCTGGACCAGGCAAGCTCCTGGACCAGGCAAGCTCCTGGACCACGCAAGCTCTTGGACCAGGCACGCTCCTGGACCAAGCAAGCTCTTGGACCAGGCACGCTTCTCGACCAAGCAAGCTCCTGGACCAGGCAAGCTCCTGGACCACGCTAGCTCTTGGACCAGGCACGCTCCTCGACCAGGCAAGCTCTTGGACAAGGCAGGCTTCTGGACCAAGCAAGCTCCTCGACCCGGCAAGCTCCTGGACCAGGCAAGCTCCTGGACCAGGCAAGCTCCTGGTCCAGGCAAGCTCGTGGACCACGCAAGCTCCTGGACCAAGCAAGCTCTTGGACCACGCAAGCTCTTGGACCAGGCACGCTCCTAGACCAGGCAAGCTCTTAGACCAAGCAGGCTCGTGGACCAGGCAAGCTCTTGGACCAGGCAAGCTCCTAGATCAGGCAAGTCCGTGGACCAGTCACGCTCCTGGACCAGGCAAGCTCGTGGACCAGGCAAGCTCGTGGACCAGGCAAGCTCCTGGACCAGGCAAGCTCCTGGACCAAGCAAGCTCCTGGACCAAGCACGCTCGAGGACCAGGCACGCTCCTGGACCAGGCAAGCTCTTGGACTAGGCAGGCTCGTGGACTAGGCACGCTCCTTGACCAGGCAAGCTCGTGGACCATGCAAGCTCCTGGACAAGGCAAGCTCCTGGACCAGGCAAGCTCCTGGACCAGGCAAGCTCCTGGACCAGGCAAGCTCTTGAACCAAGCATGCTCGTGGACCAGGCAAGCTCTTGGACCAGACAAGCTCCTGGACTAAGCAAGCTCTTGGACCACGCAAGCTCTTGGACCAAGCATGCTCGTGGACCAGGCAAGCTCTTGGACCAGGCAGGCTTCTGGACCAAGCAAGCTCGTGGACCAGGCAAGCTCCTGGACCAGGCAAGCTCCTAGACCAGGCAAGCTCGTGGACCAGGCAATCTCCTGGACCAGGCAAGCTCATGGACCAAGCAAGCTCCTGGACCAGGCACGCTCGTGGACGAGGCACTCTCGTGGACCAGGCATTGTCTTGGATCAGGCAGGCTCGTGGACCAGGCACGCTCCTGGACCAGGCAACCCCTCGACCAGGCAAGCTCCTGGACTAGGCAAGCTCCTTGACCAGGCACGCTCGTGGACAAGTCAAGCTCTTGGACCACGCAAGCTCTTGGACCAAGCATGCTCGTGGACCAGGCAAGCTCTTGGACCAGGCAGGCTTCTACACCAAGCAAGCTCCTGGACCAGGCAAGCTCCTGGACCAGGCAAGCTTCTAGACCACGCAAGCTCGTGGACCACGCGAGCTCCTAGACCAGGCAAGCTCCTGGACCAAGCAAGCTCCTGGACCAGGCACGCTCGTGGACCAGGCACGCTCGTGGACCAGGCAAGCTCTTGGATCAGGCAGGCTTGTGGACCAGGCACGCTCCTGGACCAAGAAAGCTCCTGGACCAGGCAAGCTCCTGGACCAGGCAAGCTCATGGACCAGGCACGCTCGTGGACAAGTCAAGCTCCTGGACCACGCAAGCTCTTGGACCAGGCAAGCTCCTGGACCAGGCACGCTCTTGGACCAGGCAAGCTCCTGGACCAGGCAAGCTCCTGGACCAGGCAAGCTCCTGGTCCAGGCAAGCTCCTGGACCAAGCAAGCTCCTTGACCAGGCAAGCTCCTGGACCACGCAAGCTCCTGGACCAAGCACGCTCGTGGACCAGGCACGCTCTTGGACCACGCAAGCTCCTAGACTAGGCAGGCTCGTGGACCAGGCACGCTCCTAGACTAGGCAAGCTCGTGGACCAGGCAAGCTCCTGGACCAGGCAAGCTCCTGGACAGGGCACGCTCGTGGACCAGGAACGCTCCTCGACCAGCCAAGCTCCTAGACCACGCAAGCTCTTCGACCAGGCACGCTCCTGGACCAGGTAATATATTGGACCAGGCAAGCTTCTGGACCAAGCAAGCTGCTGTACCAGGCAAGCTCCTGGACCAGGCAAGCTCCTGGACCAGGCAAGCTCCTGGAGCAGGCAAGCTCCTGGACCACGCAAACTCCTGGACCAGGCAAGCTCATGGACCAATCAGGCTCGTGGACCAGGCACGCTCCTGGACCAGGCAAGCTCCTGGACCAGGCAAGCTCCTGGACCACGCAAGCTCTTGGACCAGGCACGCTCCTGGACCAAGCAAGCTTTTGGACCAGGCACGCTCCTCGACCAGGCAAGCTCTTGGACAAGGCAGGCTTCTGGACCAAGCAAGCTCCTCGACCCGGCAAGCTCCTGGACCAGGCAAGCTCCTGGACCAGGCAAGCTCCTGGTCCAGGCAAGCTCCTGGACCACGCAAGCTCCTGGACCAAGCAAGCTCTTGGACCACGCAAGCTCTTGGACCAGGCACGCTCCTAGACCAGGCAAGCTCTTAGACCAAGCAGGCTCGTGGACCAGGCAAGCTCTTGGACCAGGCAAGCTCCTGGATCAAGCAAGTCCGTGGACCAGTCACGCTCCTGGACCAGGCAAGCTCGTGGACCAGGCACGCTCCTGGACACGGCAAGCTCCTGGACCAGGCAAGCTCCTGGACCACGCAAGCTCTTGGACCAGGCACGCTCCTGGACCAAGCAAGCTCTTGGACCAGGCACGCTTCTTGACCAAGCAAGCTCCTGGACCAGGCAAGCTCCTGGACCACGCTAGCTCTTGGACCAGGCACACTCCTCGACCAGGCAAGCTCTTGGACAAGGCAGGCTTCTGGACCAAGCAAGCTCCTCGACCCGGCAAGCTCCTAGACCAGGCACGCTCCTGGACCAGGCAAGCTCCTGGACGAGGCAAGCTCCTGGACCAGGCAAGCTCCTGGACCAGTCAAGCTCCTGGAGAAGGCAAGCTCCTAGACCAGGCAAGCTCCTGGACCAAGCACGCTCTTGCACCAGGCAAGCTCTTGGACCAGGCAGGCTTGAGGACCAGGCACGCTCCTGGACTAGGCAAGCTCCTGGACCAGGCAAGCTCCTGGACCAGGCACGCTCCTCAACCGGGCAAGCTCCTAGACCAGGCAAGCTCCTGGACAAGGCAAGCTCCTGGACCAGGCAAACTCGTGGACCGCGCACGTGTCAACGGGAGTTGTATGTTGGCCCCGTCCACGCTTGGGCGGAGCCGACATTGTGGTCGGGTGTTAGGGGAGCAGCCGACCTGCAGCAGTGGGCGAGCTGGTTGACGAGGAGGTCGACCTGCACGGGGACCACTGCACGGGCGTCAACCTCAGGGTGGCGCCAACTTCGGGGAGGTCGACTTAGGCGTCGACCTGCGGGTGACGCCAACTTGGGGAAGCCGACTTCGGTAGTCGGCTGATAGACTGCTGGTCGACCTGCGGGTGGTCGACTTGACCTGGTGGTCGACGAAGAAGGGGCCGACGTCGACCTCGGCTCAGGACGTCGAGCAGTTGGGCGTCGAGTAATGTGGTCGTCGACCGAGGGGCGTGGTTGACCTGGTGAGGTCGACATCGAGGTGGTCGTCGACTTGGGAGGTCGACGGACACGTACGGGAGTTGCTGGTCGATGTGGTTGCCCGGTCGACCAGGTTACCTGGGTGACGAAGTGCTGCGGAGGAGTGCGACGGTCGCCCAGGCGAAGTTGGCGAGACCGACCTCGGTGGTGGTATCCCGAGGTCGATGTGGCGGATCAGAGACAGCCGTCAGCTCGAGGCTGACGTGGTGTGTGTGCTGTGCAGGTGAGGAGACTCGGCATACCAATCATCTGCACGCACCTGCAAAGCGGGAGCAATGCTGGCACACCGTCAACCTGCAGCGTTGGCAAGCTGTCGACTTTGCACTGCTGGAGCGCGGTCGACCAAGTCGTGCTGGAACGCGGTCGACCATGCTGTGCTGGCAGTCGACCAACCTGAATGCTAGCCCTGATGTAGTCTTGCCATGCCAACTTGATTGTACCATTGATGTCATCTTTTCTTAGTGAAACTCTTGCCAAATTGCCCCGTGAACTAGCAAGCAGTGTGAGCACTAGGAAAACGCCTAAGGACCAACGAACGCAGAGATCACACGAGCACACGTGCATAGCCAGTACTCTAAGCTCCTGTTGTAGTAGTTATCTCCTCATGGTGCGGTGAGCGTGGACGGCACACGACTTACCTTTCAGTCAGGTCGACGTAGATACCACTTACCTATTTCGTAGTTACAGGCCGGCAACTGTGCGGTGGTCACTATGGTAGGAGCCGTAGGTGACGCGGGGGTGGTGGACACCCTGGAGGCACGGTTGGAGAACGCGAGGAGGAAGCATGAGGCCAATGAGTATGGTGACTTGCCCTGGGCGGTTGTCGAGGCTGGACTCCGCTCCACGTGGGCGACGGAGCACCCGTCTCGACCTGCCTCTCCTCGTCAGGTGAACAACGAAGGCGGCGTCGACGTGGGCGTCAACGCCGGTGGTGGTCAAGTCGGCAGTAGTGCTGGAGGCACGTCGAGGCAGAGAGGTGTGATACACGCCGGTGAAGCCGGCGACGTTCAGGCGCGAGGGATGCGGACATCGGCGGCTGCAGGCTCTTCGCAGGGTGACGTTGGAGGTCGACGGAGTGGGCTGTCGCCGATGTCGGCGTCCCAGGTGACGGCAGGTGCGATTGCGCCGAGCTACGGCTACTTCAAGTTCACGCCGGACAGGATCTCAGTCACCCCCCCACTGGTCGGTCGACCCGACATTCTTACCTGGAAGGAAGCTATCGAGCCCCAGCTGGAGATGGCCGGGCTGATCGACTTCGCCCGAGGTACCGTGGCGACGCCTGGGGAGCACCACCCCGACTTGCGGGCGGAGTTTCGCGCCGTGCAGCTGCTGACCTTCACGGTCATCTCGCGGTGCTGCTCGCCGGGCGTGCAGATCGCCTTAAAGTGGTGCCGGGAGTACATCGACGCCGGCCATCGGGCGTTGCACTTCATTGAGTCGACGTACCAGGTCACCGACGACCTGTTCATCGCCCAGCTGGAGGGACAGCTGACGCACCTGCGTATGGGTGACGAGGAGACAGCGACTGACTACTGCAACAGAGCCCGGCGAATTCTCGCCACTATCAGGATGGCTGGCGCGCAGTACTCCACGGCGTCGTACATCACCCATGTCATGCAGGGTCTCTCTAGCAGCTATAACCTCCTGAAGCGGCTGTCCATGGCGCCGAGCACAAAGGCGACGCTCAACGAGGACAACCTGACCTCGTACATCCTGCAGGACGAGGCGATGCAGGAGGCTGAGCGGTCACAGGAACTCTTGGCGCAGGCCAACTTCGTCGCCTCGGCGAAGCAAGGAGGTCGACCAGGACAGCGCGGACAGTCTGGTGGCGGCGGGAGCGGTGGCTGGAAGTCGACCAAGGAGGTCGAGAAGAAGTCGACCAATGACGGCGGTCAAGGAGGAGGAGGTCGACATCGGGAGTGCTGGATCTGCCACAGCCCCAATCACCTCTCCTTCGAGTGTCCCGACCGCAGTGACTCTGATGACGGCGACAAGTGCGGCCGCGGGAGGTCGAGCAGTCGTCGTCCTCGTCGAGGCGGAAACCGGCCGCGCAAGGAGAAGCAGTCGTCCAAGACGTCGACTTCGACGAAGGACGCCGACTCCCCTGCTGGCAGCAAGGCGCGGGATGACAAGACGGCGTCGTGCTCGCTGGTCGGCGTCGTGGAGCCGACCGTCTCGCTGGCGCCGGAGGCCGGAGAGGACTTCCTGGCGGTGGCAGCAGCTGTGCAGGCGAACCCGGCGGTGGTCCTGCTCGACAGCGGTTGCTCCCACCACCTGATGGGGATGAAGGAAGCCTTCGTCAACCTGCAGCCGAGCGGCGCCATTCGGCATGTGCGCGGCTTCAATGGGGCGCTGCAGGACGTCCAGGGCCGTGGCACCGTCGCCCTGCAAGGGGAGGCCGGGAAGCAGGTGCTCATCCCCGACGTGCTGTACGTCCCGGGTGTGCGGGCGAACTTGCTGTCGTCCGGCCAGCTTAAGGAGCACAGCGTGAAGCTGCAAGAGGACGGCGACGGGATGGTGCTCGTCTCGGCAACGGGAGAGGTGCTCGGTCGGGCGACGTACTCCGGGCGTGTCCTCTGCACCGACCTGCGTCCCTGCTCAACGAGGTCGACGTCGCCCATGACGGAGGTTGTGGCTCTGCGGGCGATCGTCTCGAAGACGAAGTCGACGCCGGACCGAATGCATGCGAGGCTTGCACATGTCGGCATGGACACCATACGGAGCTCGGCAAAGAACGAGGTCGCCATTGGGCTGGACCTCAAGTCGGCGACGGGCGCCGACTCCCCGTGTGTCTCGTGCGTCGGCGGGAAGCTGGCGCGGCACACCTTCCCCGACCAAGGCTCCGACGCCGACGACGTGCTGGCCGTCGTGCACATCGACCTGTGCGGGCCGTTCCGCGTGGCTGCCAAGGACGGCAGCTTGTACTTCTTGCTGCTGAAGGATCGCAAGACCCGCTTCGTGTGGGTAAGGCCGGTCGCCAGGAAGTCGGATGTGCTGCTGGAGTTCCATAAGTGGCTGGTGTTGATGGAGAGGCAGACAAAGAAGTCGGTGCTGATGTTGCGCTTGGACCGAGGAGGGGAGTTCCTCGGGAAGAGGTTCACCGACTTCGTGGACGGGCTGGGGATCGTCCACGACCTGACCTGCCCATACACCCCGCAGCAGAATGGCATGGCGGAGCGGGAGATGCGGACGGTGGTGGAGTCGGTGCGGACAATGCTGCTGCACATGGGCGTGCAGCACCACTGGTGGCACCTCGCTCTCCGGCAGGCCGTCTGGGTCCGCAACTGCCTTGAGAGGTCGACGCTGCCGCCGGGGACGACGCCGTACCAACTGCTGACCGGGAAGAAGCCCGACTTGTCGCTGGCGCGGGTGTGGGGCTGCATGGCGCAGTTCTTAGTCCCCGAGCAGCAGCGTGGTGGGAAGCTGCAGCCGAAGGCCAGGTGGGGCCTGCACCTTGGCGTGTCGGCAGCGAGCAAGGGCTGGGAGCTCCTCGACGTCGACGCCAACCGGGTGGTCACCACGTCGGACGTGGTGTTCTACGAGGATATGTCGTTGGAGGTGTGGATGTCGGAGCACGGGCCGGTGTCAGGTCGGACGCCTACTACCCCGCCGACCGACACCTCGACGGCGACGATGCCTCTGCTCACCGAGGTCGGTGAGCTTGCTGCTGAGGACGCCGAGGTCGTCCGTCCTCCTTTCCCCTCCCCTACGACCCCTGCCCCTCCCCTCGTAGCCGACTTGCACGAGCTGACTCCTATGTCGGCCTCCGGCGATGAGGGGAGTAGTGGGACGTCACCTTCGGCGCCGGCCAAGGGCCTAGCATGTGCAAAATTGCAAGAACAAGAGCCTAGCATGTTCCAAATAAAAAGAATAAGGGCATAGCGTGTGCAAAATAGCAAGAACAAGGGCCTAGCAGGTGCAAAAAAAAAAGAACAAAGGCCTAGCGTGTGCAAAATAAAAAGAACAAGGGCCTAGTGTGTGCAAAATAGTAAGAACAAGGGCCTAGCGTGTGCAAGAAAAAAAAGAACAAGGGCCTCGTGTGCAAAATAAAAAGAACAAGGGCCTAGCGTGTGCAAAATAGCAAGAACAAGGGCGTAGCGTGTGCAAAATAAAAAGAACAAGGGCCTAGCGTGTGCAAAATAGCAAGAACAACAGCCTAGCGTATGCAAAATAAAAAGAACAAGGGCCTAGCGTGTGCAAAATAGCAAGAACAAGGGCCTAGCATGTGCAAAATTGCAAGAGCAAGGGCCTAGCGTGTGCAAAATAGCAAGAACAAGGGTCTTGAGTGTGCAAAATTGCTAGAACAAGGGCCTAGCGTGTGCAAAATAGCAAGAACAAGGGCCTAGCGTATGCAAAATAAAATGAACAAGGGCCTAGCGTGTGCAAAAAAAAAAAAACAAGGGCCTTACGTGTGCAAAATTGCAAGAACAAGGGCCTAGCGCGTACAAAATTGCAAGAACAAGGGCCTAGCGAGTGCAAAATTGCAAGAACAAAGGCCTAGCCTGTGCAAAAAATCAAGAACAAGGGCCTAGCGTTCACGAAATAGCAAGAACAAGGGCCTAATGTGTGCAAAAGTGCAAGAACAAAGGCCTAGCGTGTGCAAAATAGCAAGAACAAGGGTCTAGTGAGTGCAAAATTGCAAGAACAAGGGCCTAGCATGTGCAAAATAAAAAAGAACAAGGGTATAGCGTGTGCAAAATAGCAAGAACAAGGGCCTAGCGTGTGCAAAATAAAAAGAACAAGGGCCTAGCTTGTGAAAAATAGTAAGAACAAGGGCCTAGCGTGTGCAAAATAGCAAGAACAAGGGCCTAGCGTGTGCAAAATAGCAATAACAAGGGCCTAGCGTGTGCAAAAGAGCAAGAACAAGGGCCTAGCGTGTGCAAAATAGCAAGAACAAGGGCCTAGCATGTTAAAAATAGCAAGATCAAGGGCCTAGCGTGTGCAAAATAGCAAGAACAAGAGCCTAGTGTATGCAAAATTGCAAGAACAAGGGCCAAGCGTGTACTAAATTGCAAGAACAAGGGCCTAGTATGTCCAAAATGGCGAGAACAAGGGCCTAGCATGTGCAAAATAGCAAGAACAAGGGTCTAGCGAGTGCAAAATTGCAAGAACAGGGGCCTAGCGTGTGCAAAATTGCAAGAACAAGGGCCTAGCGTGTGCAAAATAAAAAGAACAAGGGCCTAGCGTGTGCAAAATAAAAAAAACAAGGGCATAGCGTGTGCAAAATAGCAAGAACAAGGGCCTAGCGTGTGCAAAATAGCAAGAACAAGGGCCTAGCGTGTGCAAAATAGCAATAACAAGGGCCTAGTGTGTGCAAAATAGCAAGAAGAAGGGCCTAGCGTGTGCAAAATAGCAAGAAAAAGGGCCTAGCGTGTTAAAAATAGCAAAAACAAGGTCCTAGCGTGTGCAAAACAGCAAGAACAAGGGCCTAGCGTGTGCAAAATAAAAAGAACAAGGGCATAGCGTGTGCAAAATAGCAAGAACAAGGGCCTATTGTGTGCAAAATAGCAAGAACAAGGGCCTAGTATGTCCAAAATGGCGAGAACAAGGGCCTAGCATGTGCAAAATAGCAAGAACAAGGGTCTAGCGAGTGCAAAATTGCAAGAACAGGGGCCTAGCGTGTGCAAAATTGCAAGAACAAGGGCCTAGCGTGTGCAAAATAAAAAGAACAAGGGCCTAGCGTGTGCAAAATAAAAAGAACAAGGGCATAGCGTGTGCAAAATAGCAAGAACAAGGGCCTAGCGTGTGCAAAATAGCAATAACAAGGGCCTAGCGTGTGCAAAATAGCAAGAAGAAGGGCCTAGCGTGTGCAAAATAGCAAGAACAAGGGCCTAGCGTGTTAAAAATAGCAAAAACAAGGGCCTAGCGTGTGCAAAATAGCAAGAACAAGAGCATAGCGTATGCTAAATTGCAAGAACAAGGGCCTAGCGTGTACAAAATTGCAAGAACAAGGGCCTAGCGTGTGCAAAATAGCAAGAACAAGAACATAGCGTATGCTAAATTGCAAGAACAAGGGCCTAGCGTGTACAAAATTGCAAGAACAAGGGCTTAGCATGTGCAAACTTGCAAGAACAAGGGCTTAGTGTGTGCAAAATTGCAAGAACAAGGGCCTAGCATGTGCCAAATAAAAAGAACAAGGGCATAGCGTGTGCTAGATAGCAAGAACAAGGGCCTAGCAGGTGCAAAAAAAAAAGAATAAAGGCCTAGCCTGTGCAAAATAAAAAGAACAAGGGCCTAGCGTGTGCCAAATAGCAAGAACAAGGGCCTAGCGTGTGCAAGAAAAAAAAAAACAAGGGCCTAGCATGTGCAAAATAAAAAGAACAAGGGCCTAGCGTGTGCAAAATAGCAAGAACAAGGGCCTAGCGTGTGCAAAATTGCAAGAGCAAGGGCCTAGCGTGTGCAAAAAATCAAGAACAAAGGCCTAGCGAGTGCAAAATTGCAAGAACAAGGGCCTAGCGTGTGCAAAATTGCAAGAACAAGGGCCTAGTATGTCCAAAACGGCGAGAACAAGGGCCTAGCATGTGCAAAATAGCAAGAACAAGGGTCTAGCGAGTGCAAAATTGCAAGAACAGGGGCCTAGCGTGTGCAAAATAAAAAGAACAAGGGCCTAGCGTGCGCAAAATAAAAAGAACAAGGGCCTAGCGTGTGCAAAATAAAAAGAACAAGGGCATAGCGTGTGCAAAATAGCAAGAACAAGGGCCTAGCGTGTGCAAAAAAGCAAGAACAAGGGCCTAGCGTGTGCAAAATAGCAATAACAAGGGCCTAGCGTGTGCAAAATAGCAAGAAGAAGGGCCTAGCGTGTGCAAAATAGCAATAAAAAGGGCCTAGCGTGTTAAAAATAGCAAAAACAAGGGCCTAGCGTGTGCAAAATAGCAAGAACAAGGGCCTAGCGTGTGCAAAATAAAAAGAACAAGGGCATAGCGTGTGCAAAATAGCAAGAACAAGGGCCTAGCGTGTGCAAAATAAAAAGAACAAGGGCCTAGCGTGTGCAAAATAAAAAGAACAAGGGCCTAGCGTGTGCAAAATAAAAAGAACAAGGGCATAGCGTGTGCAAAATAGCAAGAACAAGGGCCTAGCGTGTGCAAAATAGGAAGAACAAGGGCCTAGCGTGTGCAAAATAGCAACAACAAGGGCCTAGCGTCTGCAAAATAGCAAGAAGAAGGGCCTAGCGTGTGCAAAATAGCAAGAACAAGGGCCTAGCGTGCTAAAAATAGCAAAAACAAGGGCCTAGCGTGTGCAAAATAGCAAGAACAAGAGCATAGCGTATGCTAAATTGCAAGAACAAGGGCCTAGCGTGTACAAAATTGCAAGAACAAGGGCCTAGCGTGTGCAAAATAGCAAGAACAAGAGCATAGCGTATGCTAAATTGCAAGAACAAGGGCCTAGCGTGTACAAAATTGCAAGAACAAGGGCTTAGCATGTGCAAACTTGCAAGAACAAGGGCCTAGCGTGTGCAAAATTGCAAGAACAAGGGCCTAGCGTGTGCAAAATAGCAAGAACAAGGGCCTAGCGTGTGCAAAATAGCAATAAGAAGGGCCTAGCGTGTGCAAAATAGCAAGAAGAAGGGCCTAGTGTGTGCAAAATAGCAAGAACAAGGGCCTAGCGTGTTAAAAATAGCAAAAACAAGGGCCTAGCGTGTACAAAATAGCAAGAACAAGAGCATAGCGTATGCTAAATTGCAAGAACAAGGGCCTAGCGTGTACAAAATTGCAAGAACAAGGGCTTAGCATGTGCAAACTTGCAAGAACAAGGGCCTAGCGTGTGCAAAATTGCAAAAACAAGGGCCTAACAAGTGCAAAATAGCAAGAACAAGGCCCTAGCGTGTGCAAAATTGCAAGAACAGGGGCCTACCGTGTGCAAAATGGCAAGAACAAGGGCCTAGCGTGTGCAAAATAGCAAGAACAAGGGTCTAGCGTATGCAAAATTGCAAGAACAAGGGCCTAGCGTGTGCAAAATAAAAAGAGCAAGGGCATAACGTGTGCAAAATAGCAATAACAAGGGCCTGGCGTGTGCAAAATAAAATGAACAAGGGCCTAGCGTGTGCAAAAAAAAAAAAACAAGGGCCTATCATGTGCAAAATTGCAAGAACAAGGGCCTAGCGTGTGCAAACTTGCAAGAACAAGGGCCTAGCGAGTGCAAAATAGCAAGAACAAGGGCCTAGTATGTGATAAATGGCAAGAAAAAGGGCCTAGCGTGTGCAAAATAGCAAGAACAAGGGTCTAGCGAGTGCGAAATTGCAAGAACAAGGGCCTAGCGTGTGCAAAATAAAAAGAACAAGGGCAAAGCGTGTGCAAAATAGCAAGAACAAGGGCCTAGGGTGTGCAAAATAATAAGAACAAGGGCCTAGCGTGTGCAGAATAAAAAGAACAGGGGCCTAGCGTGTGAAAAATAGCAAGAACAAGGGCCTTGCGTTCACGAAATAGCAAGAACAAGGGCCTAGCGTGTGCAATATAGCAAGAATAAGGACCTAGCGTGTGCAAAATAGCAATAACAAGGGCCTAGCGTGTTAAAAATAGCAAGAACAAGGGCCTAGCGTGTGCAAAATAGCAAGAACAAGAGCCTAGCATATGCAAAATTGCAAGAACAAGGGCCTAGCGTGTACAAAATTGCAAGAACAAGGGCCTAGCATGTGAAAACTTGCAGGAACAAGGGCCTAGCGTGTGCAAAATTGCAGGAACAAGGGCCTAACGTGTGCAAAATAGCAAGAACAAGGGCCTAGCGTGTGCAAAATTGCAAAAACAAGGGCCTACCGTGTGCAAAATGGCAAGAACAAGGGCCTAGCATGTGCAAAATAGCAAGAACAAGGGCATAGCGAGTGCAAAATTGCAAGAACAAGGGCCTAGCGTGTGCAAGATAGCAAGAAAAAGGGCCTAGCATGTGCAAAATTGCAAGAACAAGGGCCTAGCGTGTGCAAAATTGCAAGAACAAGGGCCTAGCGTTAGCCAAATAAAAAGAACAAGGGCATAGCGTGTGCTAGATAGCAAGAACAAGGGCCTAGCAAGTGCAAAATAAAAAGAACAAGGGTCTAGCGTGTGCAAAATAGCAAGAACAAGGGCCTAGTGTGTGCAAAATTGCAAGAGCAAGGGCCTAGCGTGTGCAAAAAATCAAGAACAAGGGCCTAGCGTTCACGAAATAGCAAGAACAAGGGCCTAGCGTGTGCAAAATTGCAAGAACAAAGGCCTAGTATGTGCAAATTGGCAAGAACAAGGGCCCAGCATGTGCAAAATAGCAAGAACAAGGGTCTAGCGAGTGCAAAATTGCAAGAACAAGGGCCTAGCGTGTGCAAAATAAAAAGAACAAGGGCATAGCGTGTGCAAAATAGCAAGAACAAGGGCCCAGCGTGTGCAAAATAAAAAGAACAAGGGCCTAGCTTTTACAAAATAAAAAGAACAAGGGCCTAGCGTGTGCAAAATAAAAAGAACAAGGGCATAGCGTGTGCAAAATAGCAAGAACAAGGGCCTAGCGTGTGCAAAATAGCAAGAACAAGGGCCTAGCGTGTGCAAAATAGCAATAACAAGGACCTAGCGTGTGCAAAATAGCAAGAAGAAGGGCCTAGCGTGTGCAAAATAGCAAGAACAAGGGCCTAGCGTGCTAAAAATAGCAAAAACAAGGGCCTATTGTGTGCAAAATAGCAAGAACAAGAGCCTAGCGTGTGCAAAATTGCAAGAACAAGGGCCTAGCGTGTACAAAATAGCAAGAACAAGGGCCTAGCATGTGCAAGAAAAAAAAGAACAAGGGCCTAGCGTGTGCAAAAAAAAAAATGAACAAGGGCCTAGCGTGTGCAAAATAGCAAGAACAAGGGCCTAGCGTGTGCAAAATTGCAAGAGCAGGGGCCTAGCGTGTGCAAAAAAACAAGAACAAGGGTCTAGCGAGTGCAAAATTGCAAGAACAAGGGCCTAGCGTGTGCAAAATTGCAAGAACAAGGGCCTAGTATTTGCAAAATGGCAAGAACAAGGGCCTAGCGTGTGCAAAATAAAAAGAACAAGGGCCTAGCGTGTGCAAAATATTAAGAACAAGGGCCTAGCGTGTGCAAAATAGCAAGAACAAGGGCCTAGCGTGTGCAAAATAGTAACAACAAGGGTCTAGCGTGTGCAAAATTGCAAGAACAAGGGCCTAGCGTGTGCAAAAAAAAAAAAACAAGGGCATAGCGCGTGCAAAATAGCAAGAACAAGGGCCTAGCGTGTGCAAAATAAAAAATGAACAAGGGCCTAGTGTGTGCAAAAAAAAAAGCACAAGGGCCTAGCGTATGCAAAATTGCAAGAACAAGGGCCTAGCGTGTGCAAAATTGCAAGAAAAAGGGCCTAGCGAGTGCAAAATTGCAAGAACAAGGGCCTAGCGTGTGCAATAAATAAAGAACAAGGGCCTAGCGTTCACGAAATAGCAAGAACAAGGGCCTAGCGTGTGCAAAATTGCAAGAACAAAGGCCTAGTATGTGCAAATTGGCAAGAACAAGGGCCTAGCATGTGCAAAATAGCAAGAACAAGGGTCTAGCTAGTGCAAAATTGCAAGAACAAGGACCTAGCGTGTGCAAAATAAAAAGAACAAGGGCATAGCGTATGCAAAATAGCAAGAACAAGGGCCTAGCGTGTGCAAAATAAAAAGAACAAGGGCCTAGCGTTTGCAAAATAAAAAGAACAAAGTCCTAGCGTGTGCAAAATAAAAAGAACAAGGGCATAGCGTATGCAAAATAGCAAAAACAAGGGCCAAGCGTGTGCAAAATAGCAAGAACAAGGGCCTAGCGTGTGCAAAATAGCAAGAACAAGGGCCTAGCGTGTTAAAAATAGCAAAAACAAGTGCCTAGCGTGTGCAAAATAGCAAGAACAAGAGCCTAGCGTATGCAAAATTGCAAGAACAAGGGCCTAGCGTGTACAAAATTGCAAGAACAAGGGCCTAGCATGGCAAACGTGCAAGAACAAGGGCCTAGCGTGTGCAAAATTGCAAGAACAAGGGCCTAACGAGTGCAAAATAGCAAGAACAAGGGCCTAGCGTGTGCAAAATTGCAAGAACAGGGGCCTACCGTGTGCAAAATGGCAAGAACAAGGGCATAGCGTGTGCAAAATAGCACGAACAAGGGTCTAGCGTATGCAAAATTGCAAGAACAAGGGCCTAGCGTGTGCAAAACAAAAAGAGCAAGGGCATAGCGTATGCAAAATAGCAATAACAAGGGCCTGGCATGTGCAAAATAAAATGAACAAGGGCCTAGCGTGTGCAAAAAAAACAAGAACAAGGGCCTAGCATGTGCAAAATTGCAAGAACAAGGGCCTAGCGTGTGCAAATTGCAAGAACAAGGGCCTAGCGAGTGCAAAATAGCAAGAGCAAGGGCCTAGTATGTACAAAATGGCAAGAACAAGGGCCTAGCGTGTGCAAAATAGCAAGAACAAGGGTCTAGCGAGAGCGAAATTGCAAGAACAAGGGCCTAGCGTGTGCAAAATAAAAAGAACAAGGGCAAAGCGTGTGCAAAATAGCAAGAACAAGGGCCTAGCGTGTGCAAAATAATAAGAACAAGGGCCTAGCGTGTGCAAAATAGCAAGAACAGGGGCCTAGCGTGTACAAAATAGCAAGAACAAGGGCCTAGCGTTCACGAAATAGCAAGAACAAGGGCCTAGCGTGTGCAAAATTGCACGAACAAGGGCCTAGTATGTGCAAAATGGCAAGAACAAGGGCCTAGCATGTGCAAAATAGCAAGAACAAGGGTCTAGCGAGTGCAAAATTGCAAGAACAAGGGCCTAGCGTGTACAAAATAGCAAGAACAAGGGCCTAGCATGTGCAAGAAAAAAAAGAACAAGGGCCTAGCGTGTGCAAAATAAAAAGAACAAGGGCCTAGCGTGTGCAAAATAGCAAGAACAAGGGCCTAGCGTGTGCAAAATTGCGAGAGCAAGGGCCTAGCGTGTGCAAAAAATCAAGAACAAGGGTCTAGCGAGTGCAAAATTGCAAGAACAAGGGCCTAGCATGTGCACAACTGCAAGAACAAGGGCCTAGTATGTGCAAAATGGCAAGAACAAGGGCCTAGCGTGTGCAAAATAAAAAGAACAAGGGCCTAGCGTGTGCAAAATATTAAGAAAAAGGGCCTAGCGTGTGCAAAATAGCAAGAACAAGGGCCTAGCGTGTGCAAAATTGCTAGAGCAAGGGCCTAGCGTGTGCAAAATAGTAACAACAAGGGTCTAGCGTGTGCAAAATTGCAAGAACAAGGGCCTAGCGTGTGCAAAAAAAAAAATGAACAAGGGCCTAGCGTGTGCAAAAAAAAAAGAACAAGGGCCTAGCGTATGCAAAATTGCGAGAACAAGGGCCTGGCGTGTGCAAAATTGCAAGAACAAGGGCCTAGTGAGTGCAAAATTGCAAGAACAAGGGCCTAGCGTGTGCAAAAAATCAAGAACAAGGGCCTAGCGTTCACGAAATAGCAAGAACAAGGGCCTAGCGTGTGCAAAATTGCAAGAACAAAGGCCTAGTATGTGCAAATTGGCAAGAACAAGGGCCCAGCATGTGCAAAATAGCAAGAACAAGGGTCTAGCGAGTGCAAAATTGCAAGAACAAGGGCCTAGCGTGTGCAAAATAAAAAGAACAAGGGCATAGCATGTGCAAAATAGCAAGAACAAGGGCCTAGCGTGTGCAAAATAAAAAGAACAAGGGCCTAGCGTTTGCAAAATAAAAAGAACAAGGGCCTAGCGTGTGCAAAATATAAAGAACAAGGGCATAGCGTGTGCAAAATAGCAAGAACAAGGGCCTAGCGTGTGCAAAATAGCAAGAACAAGGGCCTAGCGTGTGCAAAATAGCAATAACAAGGGCCTAGCGTGTGCAAAATAGCAAGAAGAAGGGCCTAGCGTGTGCAAAATAGCAAGAACAAGGGCCTAGCGTGCTAAAAATAGCAAAAACAAGGGCCTTTTGTGTGCAAAATAGCAAGAACAAGAGCCTAGCGTGTGCAAAATTGCAAGAACAAGGGCCTAGCGTGTACAAAATAGCAAGAACAAGGGCCTAGCATGTGCAAGAAAAAAAAGAACAAGGGCCTAGCGTGTGCAAAATAAAAAGAACAAGGGCCTAGCGTGTGCAAAATAGCAAGAACAAGGGCCTAGCGTGTGCAAAATTGCAAGAGCAAGGGCCTAGCGTGTGCAAAAATCAAGAACAAGGGTCTAGCGAGTGCAAAATTGCAAGAACAAGGGCCTAGCGTGTGCAAAATAAAAAGAACAAGGGCCTAGCGTGTGCAAAATATTAAGAACAAGGGCCTAGCGTGTGCAAAATAGCAAGAACAAGGGCCTAGCGTGTGCAAAATAGTAACAACAAGGGTCTAGCGTGTGCAAAATTGCAAGAACAAGGGCCTAGCGTGTGCAAAAAAAAAAGAACAAGGGCCTAGCGTTTGCAAAATAAAAAGAACAAGGGCCTAGCGTGTGCAAAATATAAAGAACAAGGGCATAGCGTGTGCAAAATAGCAAGAACAAGGGCCTAGCGTGTGCAAAATAGCAAGAACAAGGGCCTAGCGTGTGCAAAATAGCAATAACAAGGGCCTAGCGTGTGCAAAATAGCAAGAAGAAGGGCCTAGCGTGTGCAAAATAGCAAGAACAAGGGCCTAGCGTGCTAAAAATAGCAAAAACAAGGGCCTATTGTGTGCAAAATAGCAAGAACAAGAGCCTAGCGTGTGCAAAATTGCAAGAACAAGGGCCTAGCGTGTACAAAATAGCAAGAACAAGGGCCTAGCATGTGCAAGAAAAAAAAGAACAAGGGCCTAGCGTGTGCAAAATAAAAAGAACAAGGGCCTAGCGTGTGCAAAATAGCAAGAACAAGGGCCTAGCGTGTGCAAAATTGCAAGAGCAAGGGCCTAGCGTGTGCAAAAATCAAGAACAAGGGTCTAGCGAGTGCAAAATTGCAAGAACAAGGGCCTAGCGTGTGCAAAATAAAAAGAACAAGGGCCTAGCGTGTGCAAAATATTAAGAACAAGGGCCTAGCGTGTGCAAAATAGCAAGAACAAGGGCCTAGCGTGTGCAAAATAGTAACAACAAGGGTCTAGCGTGTGCAAAATTGCAAGAACAAGGGCCTGGCGTGTGCAAAAAAAAAAAAACAAGGGCATAGCGCGTGCAAAATAGCAAGAACAAGGGCCTAGCGTGTGCAAAATAAAAAATGAACAAGGGCCTAGTGTGTGCAAAAAAAAAAGAACAAGGGCCTAGCGTATGCAAAATTGCAAGAACAAGAACCTAGCGTGTGCAAAATTGCAAGAAAAAGGGCCTAGTGAGTGCAAAATTGCAAGAACAAGGGCCTAGCGTGTGCAAAAAATAAAGAACAAGGGCCTAGCGTTCACGAAATAGCAAGAACAAGGGCCTAGCGTGTGCAAAATTGCAAGAACAAAGGCCTAGTATGTGCAAATTGGCAAGAACAAGGGCCTAGCATGTGCAAAATAGCAAGAACAAGGGTCTAGCGAGTGCAAAATTGCAAGAACAAGGGCCTAGCGTGTGCAAAATAAAAAGAACAAGGGCATAGCGTGTGCAAAATAGCAAGAACAAGGGCATAGCGTGTGCAAAATAAAAAGAACAAGGGCCTAGCGTTTGCAAAATAAAAAGAACAAGGGCCTAGCGTGTGCAAAAAAAAAAGAACAAGGGCATAGCGTGTGCAAAATAGCAAGAACAAGGGCCTAGCGTGTGCAAAATAGCAAGAACAAGGGCCTAGCGTGTGCAAAATAGCAATAACAAGGGCCTAGCGTGTGCAAACTAGCAAGAAGAAGGGCCTAGCGTGTGCAAAATAGCAAGAACAAGGGCCTAGCGTGTGCAAAATAGCAAGAACAAGAGCCTAGCGTATGCAAAATTGCAAGAACAAGGGCCTAGCGTGTACAAAATTGCAAGAACAAGGGCCTAGCATGGCAAACCTGCAAGAACAAGGGCCTTGCGTGTGCAAAATTGCAAGAACAAGGGCCTAACGAGTGCAAAATAGCAAGAACAAGGGCCTAGCGTGTGCAAAATTGCAAGAACAGGGGCCTACCGTGTGCAAAATGGCAAGAACAAGGGCCTAGCGTGTGCAAAATAGCAAGAACAAGGGTCTAGCGTATGCAAAATTGCAAGAACAAGGGCCTAGCGTGTGCAAAACAAAAAGAGCAAGGGCATAGCGTATGCAAAATAGCAATAACAAGGGCCTGGCATGTGCAAAATAAAATGAACAAGGGCCTAGCGTGTGCAAAAAAACAAGAACAAGGGCCTAGCATGTGCAAAATTGCAAGAACAAGGGCCTAGCGTGTGCAAATTGCAAGAACAAGGGCCTAGCGAGTGCAAAATAGCAAGAGCAAGGGCCTAGTATGTGCAAAATGGCAAGAACAAGGGCCTAGCGTGTGCAAAATAGCAAGAACAAGGGTCTAGCGAGAGCGAAATTGCAAGAACAAGGGCCTAGCGTGTGCAAAATAAAAAGAACAAGGGCAAAGCGTGTGCAAAATAGCAAGAACAAGGGCCTAGCGTGTGCAAAATAATAAGAACAAGGGCCTAGTGTGTGCAAAAAAAAAAGAACAGGGGCCTAGCGTGTACAAAATAGCAAGAACAAGGGCCTAGCGTTCACGAAATAGCAAGAACAAGGGCCTAGCGTGTGCAAAATTGCACGAACAAGGGCCTAGTATGTGCAAAATGGCAAGAACAAGGGCCTAGTGTGTGCAAAATAGCAAGAACAGGGGTCTAGCGAGTGAAAAATTGCAAGAACAAGGGCCTAGCGTGTGCAAATTTGCAAGAACAAGGGCCTAGCATGTGAAAACTTGCAGGAAAAAGGGCCTAGCGTGTGCAAAATTGCAAGAACAAGGGCCTAACGTGTGCAAAAGAGCGAGAACAAGGGCCTAGCGTGTGCAAAATTGCAAAAACAAGGGCCTAGCGTGTGCAAAATGGCAAGAACAAGGGCCTAGCATGTGCAAAATAGCAAGAACAAGGGCATAGCGAGTGCAAAATTGCAAGAACAAGGGCCTAGCGTGTGCAAGATAGCAAGAAAAAGGGCCTAGCGTGTGCAAAATTGCAAGAACAAGGGCCTAGCGTGTGCCAAATAAAAAGAACAAGGGCATAGCGTGTGCTAGATAGCAAGAACAAGGGCCAAGCAGGTGCAAAATAAAAAGAATAAAGGCCTAGCGTGTGCAAAATAAAAAGAACAAGGGCCTAGCGTGTGCAAAATAGCAAGAAGAAGGGCCTAGCGTGTGCAAGAAAAAAAAGAACAAGGGCCAAGCATGTGCAAAATAAAAAGAACAAGGGCCTAGCGTGTGCAAAATAGCAAGAACAAGGGCCTAGCGTGTGCAAAATTGCAAGAGCAAGGGCCTAGCGTGTGCAAAAAATCAAGAACAAAGGCCTAGCGAGTGCAAAATTGCAAGAACAAGGGCCTAGCGTGTGCAAAATTGCAAGAACAAGGGCCTAGTATGTGCAAAATGGCAAGAACAAGGGCCTAGCATGTGCAAGAAAAAAAAGAACAAGGGCCTAGCGTGTGCAAAATAAAAAGAACAAGGGCCTAGCGTGTGAAAAATAGCAAGAACAAGGGCCTAGCGTGTGCAAAATTGCAAGAGCAAGGGCCTAGCGTGTGCAAAAAATCAAGAACAAGGGTCTAGCGAGTGCAAAATTGCTAGAGCAAGGGCTTAGCGTGTGCAAAATAGTAACAACAAGGCTCTAGCGTGTGCAAAATTGCAAGAACAAGGGCCTAGCGTGTGCAAAAAAAAAAAACAAGGGCATAGCGCGTGCAAAATAGCAAGAACAAGGGCCTAGCGTGTGCAAAAAAAAAAAATGAACAAGGGCCTATCGTGTGCAAAATTGCAAGAACAAGGGCCTAGTATGTGCAAAATGGCAAGAACAAGAGCCTAGCGTGTGCAAAATAAAAAGAACAAGGGCCTAGCGTGTGCAAAATATTAAGAACAAGTGCCTAGCGTGTGCAAAATAGCAAGAACAAGGGCCTAGCGTGTGCAAAATAGTAACAACAAGGGTCTAGCGTGTGCAAAATTGCAAGAACAAGGGCCTAGCGTGTGCAAAAAAAAAAAAACAAGGGCATAGCGCGTGCAAAATAGCAAGAACAAGGGCCTAGCGTGTGCAAAATAAAAAATGAACAAGGGCCTAGCGTGTGCAAAAAAAAAAGAACAAGGGCCTAGTGTATGCAAAATTGCAAGAACAAGGGCCTAGTGTGTGCAAAATTGCAAGAAAAAGGGCCTAGCGAGTGCAAAATTGCAAGAACAAGGGCCTAGCATGTGCAAAAAATAAAGAACAAGGGCCTAGCGTTTACGAAATAGCAAGAACAAGGGCCTAGCGTGTGCAAAATTGCAAGAACAAAGGCCTAGTATGTGCAAATTGGCAAGAACAAGGGCCTAGCATGTGCAAAATAGCAAGAACAAGGGTCTAACGAGTGCAAAATTGCAAGAACAAGGGCCTAGCGTGTGCAAAATTGCAAAAACAAGGGCATAGCGTGTACAAAATAGCAAGAACAAGGGCCTAGCGTGTGCAAAATAGCAAGAACAAGGGCCTAGCGTGTGCAAAATAGCAATAACAAGGGCCTAGCGTGTTCAAAATAGCAAGAACAAGGGCCTAGCGTGTGCAAAATAGCAATAACAAGGGCCTAGCGTGTGCAAAATAGCAAGAAGAAGGGCCTAGCGTGTGCAAAATAGCAATAACAAGGGCCTAGCGTGTGCAAAATAGCAAGAAGAAGGGCCTAGCGTGTACAAAATAGCAAGAACAAGGGCCTAGCGTGTGCAAAATAGCAAGAACAAGGGCCTAGCGTGTGCAAAATAGCAAGAACAAGGGCCTAGCGTGTGCAAAATAGCAATAACAAGGGCCTAGCGTGTGCAAAATAGCAAGAAGAAGGGCCTAGCGTGTGCAAAATAGCAAGAACAAGGGCCTAGCGTGTTAAAAATAGCAAAAACAAGGGCCTAGCGTGTGCAAAATAGCAAGAACAAGAGCCTAGCGTATGCAAAATTGCAAGAACAAGGGCCTAGCGTGTACAAAATTGCAAGAACAAGGGCCTAGCATGGCAAACCTGCAAGAACAAGGGCCTAGCGTGTGCAAAATTGCAAGAACAAGGGCCTAACGAGTGCAAAATAGCAAGAACAAGGGCCTAGCGTGTGCAAAATTGCAAGAACAGGGGCCTACCGTGTGCAAAATGGCAAGAACAAGGGCCTAGCGTGTGCAAAACAAAAAGAGCAAGGGCATAGCGTATGCAAAATAGCAATAACAAGGGCCTGGCATGTGCAAAATAAAATGAACAAGGGCCTAGCGTGTGCAAAAAAAACAAGAACAAGGGCCTAGCATGTGCAAAATTGCAAGAACAAGGGCCTAGCGTATGCAAATTGCAAGAACAAGGGCCTAGCGAGTGCAAAATAGCAAGAGCAAGGGCCTAGTATGTGCAAAATGGCAAGAACAAGGGCCTAGCGTGTGCAAAATAGCAAGAACAAGGGTCTAGCGAGTGCGAAATTGCAAGAACAAGGGCCTAGCGTGTGCAAAATAAAAAGAACAAGGGCAAACTGTGTGCAAAATAGCAAGAACAAGGGCCTAGCGTGTGCAAAATAATAAGAACCAGGGCCTAGCGTGTGCAAAAAAAAAAGAACAGGGGCCTAGCGTGTGCAAAATAGCAAGAACAAGGGCCTAGCGTTCACGAAATAGCAAGAACAAGGGCCTAGCGTGTGCAAAATTGCCAAACAAGGGCCTAGTATGTGCAAAATGGCAAGAACAAGGGCCTAGTGTGTGCAAAATAGCAAGAACAAGGGTCTAGCGAGTGCAAAATTGCAAGAACAAGGGCCTAGCATGTGCAAAAAAAAAAGAACAAGGGCATAGCGTGTGCAAAATAGCAAGAACAAGGGCCTAGCGTGTGCAAAAAAAAAAGAACGAGGGCCTAGCGTGTGCAAAATAAAAAGCACAAGGGCCTAGCGTGTGCAAAAAAAAAAAAAAAAAAGGCCCTGCGTGTGCAAAATTGCAAGAATAAGGGCCTATCGAGTGCAAAATAGCTAAAGCAAGGGCCTAGTATGTGCAAAATGGCAAGAACAAGGGCCTAGCGTATGCAAAATACCAAGAATAAGGGTCTAGCGAGTGCGAAATTGCAAGAACAAAGGCCTAGCGTGTGCAAAATAAAAAGAACAAGGGCCTAGCGTGTGCAAAATAGCAAAAACAAGGGCCTAGCGTGTGCAAAATAATAAGAACAAGGGCCTAGCGTGTGCAAAATAAAAAGAACAGGGGCCTAGCGTGTGCAAAATAGCAAGAACAAGGGCCTAGCGTTCACGAAATAGCAAGAACAAGGGCCTAGCGTGTGGAAAATTGCACGAACAAGGGCCTAGTATGTGCAAAATGGCAAGAACAAGGGCCAAGTGTGTGCAAAATAGCAAAAACAAGGGTCTAGCGAGTGCAAAATTGCAAGAACAAGGGCCTATCGTGTGCAAAATTAAAAGAACAAGGACATAGCGTGTACAAAATAGCAAGAACAAGGGCCTAGCGTGTGCAAAATAAAAAGAACGAAAGCCTAGCGTGTGCAAAATAAAAAGAAGAAGGGCCTACTGTGTGCAAAATAAAAAGAACAAGGGCCTAGCGTGCGCAGAATTGCAAGAACAAGGGCCTAGCCTGTGCAAAAAATCAAGAACAAGGGCCTAGCATTCGCGAACTAGCAAGAACAAGGGCCGAATATTAGCAAAATAGCAGAAACAAGGGCCTAGCGTGTGCAAAATAGCAAGAACAAGGGTTTAGCGTGTGCATAATTGCAAGAACAAGGGCCTAGCGTGTGCAAAATAAAAAGAACACGGGCATAGCGTGTGCAAAGTAGCAAGAACAAGGGCCTAGCGTGTGCAAAAAAAAAAGAACGAGGGCCTAGCGTGTGCAAAATAAAAAGAAGAAGGGCCTAGCGTGTGCAAAATGAAAGGAACAAGGGCCTAGCGTGTGCAAAATTGCAAGAACAAGGGCATAGCGTGCGCAGAATTGCAAGAACAAGGGCCTAGCCTGTGCAAAAAACAAAAAACAAGGGCCTAGCGTTCACGAACTAGCAAGAACAAGGGCCTAATATAAGCAAAATAGCAGAAACAAGGGCCTAGCGTGTGCAAAATAGCAAGAACAAGGGTCTAGCGTGTGCAAAATTGCAAGAACAAGGGCCTAGCGTGTGCAGAATAAAAAGAACAAAAGCATAGCGTGTGCAAAATCGCAAGAACAAGGGCCTAGCGTGTGCAAAAAAAAATGAACAAGGGCCTAGCGTGTGCAAAATTGCAAGAACAAGGGCCTAGCGTGTGCAAAATAAAAAGAACAAGGGCCTAGCGTGTGCAAAATTGCAAGAACAAGGGCCTAGCGTGTTAAAAGTAGCAAGAACAAGGGCCTAGCGTGTGCAAAATAGCAAGAACAAGAGCCTAGCGTATGCAAAATTGCAAGAACAAGGGCCTAGCGTGTACAAAATTGCAAGAACAAGGGCCTAGCATGTGAAAACTTGCAGGAACAAAGGCCTAGCGTGTGCAAAATTGCAAGAACAAGGGCCTAACGTGTGCAAAATAGCAAGAACAAGGGCCTAGCGTGTGCAAAATTGCAAAAACAAGGGCCTACCGTGTGCAAAATGGCAAGAACAAGGGCCTAGCATGTGCAAAATAGCAAGAACAAGGGCATAGTGAGTGCAAGATAGCAAGAAAAAGAGCCTAGCGTGTGCAAACTTGCAAAAACAAGAGCCTAGCGTATGCAAAATTGCAAGAACAAGGGCCTAGCGTGTACAAAATTGCAAGAACAAGTGCCTAGCATGTGAAAACTTGCAGGAACAAGGGCCTAGCGTGTGCAAAATTGCAAGAACAAGGGCCTAACGTGTGCAAAATAGCAAAAACAAGGGCCTAGCATGTGCAAAATTGCAAAAACACGGGCCTACCGTGTGCAAAATGGCAAGAACAAGGGCCTAGCATGTGCAAAATTGCAAGAACAAGGGCCTAGCGTGTGCAAGATAGCAAGAAAAAGGGCCTAGCGTGTGCAAAATTGCAAGAACAAGGGCCTAGCGTGTGCCAAATAAAAAGAACAAGGGCATAGCGTGTGCTAGATAGCAAGAACAAGGGCCTAGCAGGTGCAAAATAAAAAGAATAAAAGCCTAGCGTGTGCAAAATAAAAAGAACAAGGTCCTAGCGTGTGCAGAATAGCAAGAACAAGGGCCTAGCGTATGCAAGAAAAAAAAGAACAAGGGCCTAGCATGTGCAAAATAAAAAGAACAAGGGCCTAGCATGTGCAAAATAGCAAGAACAAGGGCCTAGCGTGTGCAAAATTGCAAGAGCAAGGGCCTAGAGTGTGCAAAAAATCAAGAACAAAGGCCTAGCGAGTGCAAAATTGCAAGAACAAGGGCCTAGCATGTGCAAAATTGCAAGAACAAGGGCCTAGTATGTGCAAAATGGCAAGAACAAGGGCCTAGCATGTGCAAACTAGCAAGAACAAGGGTCTAGCGAGTGCAAAATTGCAAGAACAAGGGCCTAGCATGTACAAAATAGCAAGAACAAGGGCCTAGCATGTGCAAGAAAATAAAGAACAAGGGCCTTGCGTGTGCAAAAAAAAAAGAACAAGGGCCTAGAGTGTGCAAAATAGCAAGAACAAGGGCCTAGCGTGTGCAAAATTGCAAGAGCAAGGGCCTAGCGTGTGCAAAAAATCAAGAACAAGGGTCTAGCGAGTGCAAAGTTGCAAGAACAAGGGCCTAGCGTGTTCAAAATTGCAAGAAAAAGGGCCTAGCGTGTGCAAAATTGCAAGAACGAGGGCCTAGCGTGTGCCATATAAAAAGAACAAGGGCATAGTGTGTGCTAGATAGCAAGAACAAGGGCCTAGCAGGTGCAAAATAAAAAGAATAAAGGCCTAGCGTGTGCAAAATAAAAAGAACAAGGTCCTAGCGTGTGCAAAATAGCAAGAACAAGGGCCTAGCGTGTGCAAGAAAAAAAAGAACAAGGGCCTAGCATGTGCAAAAAAAAAAGAACAAGGGCCTAGCGTGTGCAAAATAGCAAGAACAAGGGCCTAGCGTGTGCAAAATTGCAAGAGCAAGGGCCTAGTGTGTGCAAAAAATCAAGAATAAAGGCCTAGCGAGTGCAAAATTGCAAGAACAAGGGCCTAGCGTGTGCAAAATTAAAAAGACCAAGGATCTAGCAAGTGCAAAATTGCAAGAACAAGGGCCTAGCGTGTGCAAAATAAAAAGAACAAGGGCATAGCGTGTGCAAAATAGCAAGAACAAGGGCCTAGCGTGTGCAAAATAAAAATAACAAGGGCCTAGCGTGTGCAAAATAAAAAGAACAAGGGCCTAACGTGTGCAAAATTGCAATAACAAGGGCCTAGCGTGTGCAAAATTGCAAAAACAAGGGCCTAGCGTGTGCAAAATAGCAACAACAAGGGCCTAGCGTCTGCAAAATAGCAAGAAGAAGGGCCTAGCGTGTGCAAAATAGCAAGAACAAGGGCCTAGCGTGCTAAAAATAGCAAAAACAAGGGCCTAGCGTGTGCAAAATAGCAAGAACAAGAGCATAGCGTATGCTAAATTGCAAGAACAAGGGCCTAGCGTGTACAAAATTGCAAGAACAAGGGCCTAGCGTGTGCAAAATAGCAAGAACAAGAGCATAGCGTATGCTAAATTGCAAGAACAAGGGCCTAGCGTGTACAAAATTGCAAGAACAAGGGCTTAGCATGTGCAAACTTGCAAGAACAAGGGCCTAGCGTGTGCAAAATTGCAAGAACAAGGGCCTAGCGTGTGCAAAATAGCAAGAACAAGGGCCTAGCGTGTGCAAAATAGCAATAAGAATGGCCTAGCGTGTGCAAAATAGCAAGAAGAAGGGCCTAGTGTGTGCAAAATAGCAAGAACAAGGGCCTAGCGTGTTAAAAATAGCAAAAACAAGGGCCTAGCGTGTACAAAATAGCAAGAACAAAAGCATAGCGTATGCTAAATTGCAAGAACAAGGGCCTAGCGTGTACAAAATTGCAAGAACAAGGGCTTAGCATGTGCAAACTTGCAAGAACAAGGGCCTAGCGTGTGCAAAATTGCAAAAACAAGGGCCTAACAAGTGCAAAATAGCAAGAACAAGGCCCTAGCGTGTGCAAAATTGCAAGAACAGGGGCCTACCGTGTGCAAAATGGCAAGAACAAGGGCCTAGCGTGTGCAAAATAGCAAGAACAAGGGTCTAGCGTATGCAAAATTGCAAGAACAAGGGCCTAGCGTGTGCAAAATAAAAAGAGCAAGGGCATAACGTGTGCAAAATAGCAATAACAAGGGCCTGGCGTGTGCAAAATAAAATGAACAAGGGCCTAGCGTGTGCAAAAAAAAAAAACAAGGGCCTATCATGTGCAAAATTGCAAGAACAAGGGCCTAGCGTGTGCAAACTTGCAAGAACAAGGGCCTAGCGAGTGCAAAATAGCAAGAACAAGGGCCTAGTATGTGCAAAATGGCAAGAACAAGGGTCTAGCGAGTGCGAAATTGCAAGAACAAGGGCCTAGCGTGTGCAAAATAAAAAGAACAAGGGCAAAGCGTGTGCAAAATAGCAAGAACAAGGGCCTAGGGTGTGCAAAATAATAAGAACAAGGGCCTAGCGTGTGCAGAATAAAAAGAACAGGGGCCTAGCGTGTGCAAAATAGCAAGAACAAGGGCCTAGCGTTCACGAAATAGCAAGAACAAGGGCCTAGCGTGTGCAATATAGCAAGAATAAGGACCTAGCGTGTGCAAAATAGCAATAACAAGGGCCTAGCGTGTTAAAAATAGCAAGAACAAGGGCCTAGCGTGTGCAAAATAGCAAGAACAAGAGCCTAGCGTATGCAAAATTGCAAGAACAAGGGCCTAGCGTGTGCAAAATTGCAAGAACAAGGGCCTAACGTGTGCAAAATAGCAAGAACAAGGGCCTAGCGTGTGCAAAATTGCAAAAACAAGGGCCTACCGTGTGCAAAATGGCAAGAACAAGGGCCTAGCATGTGCAAAATAGCAAGAACAAGGGCATAGCGAGTGCAAAATTGCAAGAACAAGGGCGTAGCGTGTGCAAGATAGCAAGAAAAAGGGCCTAGCATGTGCAAAATTGCAAGAACAAGGGCCTAGCGTGTGCAAAATTGCAAGAACAAGGGCCTAGCGTTAGCCAAATAAAAAGAACAAGGGCATAGCGTGTGCTAGATAGCAACAACAAGGGCCTAGCAAGTGCAAAAAAAAAAGAACAAGGGTCTAGCGTGTGCAAAATAGCAAGAACAAGGGCCTAGTGTGTGCAAAATTGCAAGAGCAAGGGCCTAGCGTGTGCAAAAAATCAAGAACAAGGGCCTAGCGTTCACGAAATAGCAAGAACAAGGGCCTAGCGTGTGCAAAATTGCAAGAACAAAGGCCTAGTATGTGCAAATTGGCAAGAACAAGGGCCCAGCATGTGCAAAATAGCAAGAACAAGGGTCTAGCGAGTGCAAAATTGCAAGAACAAGGGCCTAGCGTGTGCAAAATAAATAGAACAAGGGCATAGCGTGTGCAAAATAGCAAGAACAAGGGCCCAGCGTGTGCAAAATAAAAAGAACAAGGGCCTAGCTTTTACAAAATAAAAAGAACAAGGGCCTAGCGTGTGCAAAATAAAAAGAACAAGGGCATAGCGTGTGCAAAATAGCAAGAACAAGGGCCTAGCGTGTGCAAAATAGCAAGAACAAGGGCCTAGCGTGTGCAAAATAGCAAAAACAAGGGCCTAGCGTGTGCAAAATAGCAAGAAGAAGGGCCTAGCGTGTGCAAAATAGCAAGAACAAGGGCCTAGCGTGCTAAAAATAGCAAAAACAAGGGCCTATTGTGTGCAAAATAGCAAGAACAAGAGCCTAGCGTGTGCAAAATTGCAAGAACAAGGGCCTAGCGTGTACAAAATAGCAAGAACAAGGGCCTAGCATGTGCAAGAAAAAAAAGAACAAGGGCCTAGCGTGTGCAAAATAAAAAGAACAAGGGCCTAGCGTGTGCAAAATAGCAAGAACAAGGGCCTAGCGTGTGCAAAATTGCAAGAGCAGGGGCCTAGCGTGTGCAAAAAAACAAGAACAAGGGTCTAGCGAGTGCAAAATTGCAAGAACAAGGGCCTAGCGTGTGCAAAATTGCAAGAACAAGGGCCTAGTATTTGCAAAATGGCAAGAACAAGGGCCTAGCGTGTGCAAAATAAAAAGAACAAGGGCCTAGCGTGTGCAAAATATTAAGAACAAGGGCCTAGCGTGTGCAAAATAGCAAGAACAAGGGCCTAGCGTGTGCAAAATAGTAACAACAAGGGTCTAGCGTGTGCAAAATTGCAAGAACAAGGGCCTAGCGTGTGCAAAAAAAAAAAAAACAAGGGCATAGCGCGTGCAAAATAGCAAGAACAAGGGCCTATCGTGTGCAAAATTAAAAGAACAAGGACATAGCGTGTGCAAAATAGCAAGAACAAGGGCCTAGCGTGTGCAAAATAAAAAGAACGAAAGCCTAGCGTGTGCAAAATAAAAAGAAGAAGGGCCTACTGTGTGCAAAATAAAAAGAACAAGGGCCTAGCGTGCGCAGAATTGCAAGAACAAGGGCCTAGCCTGTGCAAAAAATCAAGAACAAGGGCCTAGCATTCGCGAACTAGCAAGAACAAGGGCCGAATATTAGCAAAATAGCAGAAACAAGGGCCTAGCGTGTGCAAAATAGCAAGAACAAGGGTTTAGCGTGTGCATAATTGCAAGAACAAGGGCCTAGCGTGTGCAAAATAAAAAGAACACGGGCATAGCGTGTGCAAAGTAGCAAGAACAAGGGCCTAGCGTGTGCAAAAAAAAAAGAACGAGGGCCTAGCGTGTGCAAAATAAAAAGAAGAAGGGCCTAGCGTGTGCAAAATGAAAAGAACAAGGGCCTAGCGTGTGCAAAATTGCAAGAACAAGGGCATAGCGTGCGCAGAATTGCAAGAACAAGGGCCTAGCCTGTGCAAAAAACAAAAAACAAGGGCCTAGCGTTCACGAACTAGCAAGAACAAGGGCCTAATATAAGCAAAATAGCAGAAACAAGGGCCTAGCGTGTGCAAAATAGCAAGAACAAGGGTCTAGCGTGTGCAAAATTGCAAGAACAAGGGCCTAGCGTGTGCAGAATAAAAAGAACAAAAGCATAGCGTGTGCAAAATCGCAAGAACAAGGGCCTAGCGTGTGCAAAAAAAAATGAACAAGGGCCTAGCGTGTGCAAAATTGCAAGAACAAGGGCCTAGCGTGTGCAAAATAAAAAGAACAAGGGCCTAGCGTGTGCAAAATTGCAAGAACAAGGGCCTAGCGTGTTAAAAGTAGCAAGAACAAGGGCCTAGCGTGTGCAAAATAGCAAGAACAAGAGCCTAGCGTATGCAAAATTGCAAGAACAAGGGCCTAGCGTGTACAAAATTGCAAGAACAAGGGCCTAGCATGTGAAAACTTGCAGGAACAAAGGCCTAGCGTGTGCAAAATTGCAAGAACAAGGGCCTAACGTGTGCAAAATAGCAAGAACAAGGGCCTAGCGTGTGCAAAATTGCAAAAACAAGGGCCTACCGTGTGCAAAATGGCAAGAACAAGGGCCTAGCATGTGCAAAATAGCAAGAACAAGGGCATAGTGAGTGCAAGATAGCAAGAAAAAGAGCCTAGCGTGTGCAAACTTGCAAAAACAAGAGCCTAGCGTATGCAAAATTGCAAGAACAAGGGCCTAGCGTGTACAAAATTGCAAGAACAAGTGCCTAGCATGTGAAAACTTGCAGGAACAAGGGCCTAGCGTGTGCAAAATTGCAAGAACAAGGGCCTAACGTGTGCAAAATAGCAAAAACAAGGGCCTAGCATGTGCAAAATTGCAAAAACACGGGCCTACCGTGTGCAAAATGGCAAGAACAAGGGCCTAGCATGTGCAAAATTGCAAGAACAAGGGCCTAGCGTGTGCAAGATAGCAAGAAAAAGGGCCTAGCGTGTGCAAAATTGCAAGAACAAGGGCCTAGCGTGTGCCAAATAAAAAGAACAAGGGCATAGCGTGTGCTAGATAGCAAGAACAAGGGCCTAGCAGGTGCAAAATAAAAAGAATAAAAGCCTAGCGTGTGCAAAATAAAAAGAACAAGGTCCTAGCGTGTGCAGAATAGCAAGAACAAGGGCCTAGCGTATGCAAGAAAAAAAAGAACAAGGGCCTAGCATGTGCAAAATAAAAAGAACAAGGGCCTAGCATGTGCAAAATAGCAAGAACAAGGGCCTAGCGTGTGCAAAATTGCAAGAGCAAGGGCCTAGAGTGTGCAAAAAATCAAGAACAAAGGCCTAGCGAGTGCAAAATTGCAAGAACAAGGGCCTAGCATGTGCAAAATTGCAAGAACAAGGGCCTAGTATGTGCAAAATGGCAAGAACAAGGGCCTAGCATGTGCAAAATAGCAAGAACAAGGGTCTAGCGAGTGCAAAATTGCAAGAACAAGGGCCTAGCATGTACAAAATAGCAAGAACAAGGGCCTAGCATGTGCAAGAAAATAAAGAACAAGGGCCTAGCGTGTGCAAAAAAAAAAGAACAAGGGCCTAGAGTGTGCAAAATAGCAAGAACAAGGGCCTAGCGTGTGCAAAATTGCAAGAGCAAGGGCCTAGCGTGTGCAAAAAATCAAGAACAAGGGTCTAGCGAGTGCAAAGTTGCAAGAACAAGGGCCTAGCGTGTTCAAAATTGCAAGAAAAAGGGCCTAGCGTGTGCAAAATTGCAAGAACGAGGGCCTAGCGTGTGCCAAATAAAAAGAACAAGGGCATAGTGTGTGCTAGATAGCAAGAACAAGGGCCTAGCAGGTGCAAAATAAAAAGAATAAAGGCCTAGCGTGTGCAAAATAAAAAGAACAAGGTCCTAGCGTGTGCAAAATAGCAAGAACAAGGGCCTAGCGTGTGCAAGAAAAAAAAGAACAAGGGCCTAGCATGTGCAAAAAAAAAAGAACAAGGGCCTAGCGTGTGCAAAATAGCAAGAACAAGGGCCTAGCGTGTGCAAAATTGCAAGAGCAAGGGCCTAGTGTGTGCAAAAAATCAAGAATAAAGGCCTAGCGAGTGCAAAATTGCAAGAACAAGGGCCTAGCGTGTGCAAAATTAAAAAGACCAAGGATCTAGCAAGTGCAAAATTGCAAGAACAAGGGCCTAGCGTGTGCAAAATAAAAAAAAAAGGGCATAGCGTGTGCAAAATAGCAAGAACAAGGGCCTAGCGTGTGCAAAATAAAAATAACAAGGGCCTAGCGTGTGCAAAATAAAAAGAACAAGGGCCTAACGTGTGCAAAATTGCAATAACAAGGGCCTAGCGTGTGCAAAATTGCAAAAACAAGGGCCTAGCGTGTGCAAAATAGCAACAACAAGGGCCTAGCGTCTGCAAAATAGCAAGAAGAAGGGCCTAGCGTGTGCAAAATAGCAAGAACAAGGGCCTAGCGTGCTAAAAATAGCAAAAACAAGGGCCTAGCGTGTGCAAAATAGCAAGAACAAGAGCATAGCGTATGCTAAATTGCAAGAACAAGGGCCTAGCGTGTGCAAAATAGCAAGAACAAGGGCCTAGCGTGTGCAAAATAGCAAGAACAAGGGCCTAGCGTGTGCAAAATAGCAATAAGAATGGCCTAGCGTGTGCAAAATAGCAAGAAGAAGGGCCTAGTGTGTGCAAAATAGCAAGAACAAGGGCCTAGCGTGTTAAAAATAGCAAAAACAAGGGCCTAGCGTGTACAAAATAGCAAGAACAAAAGCATAGCGTATGCTAAATTGCAAGAACAAGGGCCTAGCGTGTACAAAATTTCAAGAACAAGGGCTTAGCATGTGCAAACTTGCAAGAACAAGGGCCTAGCGTGTGCAAAATTGCAAAAACAAGGGCCTAACAAGTGCAAAATAGCAAGAACAAGGCCCTAGCGTGTGCAAAATTGCAAGAACAGGGGCCTACCGTGTGCAAAATGGCAAGAACAAGGGCCTAGCGTGTGCAAAATAGCAAGAACAAGGGTCTAGCGTATGCAAAATTGCAAGAACAAGGGCCTAGCGTGTGCAAAATAAAAAGAGCAAGGGCATAACGTGTGCAAAATAGCAATAACAAGGGCCTGGCGTGTGCAAAATAAAATGAACAAGGGCCTAGCGTGTGCAAAAAAAAAAAACAAGGGCCTATCATGTGCAAAATTGCAAGAACAAGGGCCTAGCGTGTGCAAACTTGCAAGAACAAGGGCCTAGCGAGTGCAAAATAGCAAGAACAAGGGCCTAGTATGTGCAAAATGGCAAGAACAAGGGTCTAGCGAGTGCGAAATTGCAAGAACAAGGGCCTAGCGTGTGCAAAATAAAAAGAACAAGGGCAAAGCGTGTGCAAAATAGCAAGAACAAGGGCCTAGGGTGTGCAAAATAATAAGAACAAGGGCCTAGCGTGTGCAGAATAAAAAGAACAGGGGCCTAGCGTGTGCAAAATAGCAAGAACAAGGGCCTAGCGTTCACGAAATAGCAAGAACAAGGGCCTAGCGTGTGCAATATAGCAAGAATAAGGACCTAGCGTGTGCAAAATAGCAATAACAAGGGCCTAGCGTGTTAAAAATAGCAAGAACAAGGGCCTAGCGTGTGCAAAATAGCAAGAACAAGAGCCTAGCGTATGCAAAATTGCAAGAACAAGGGCCTAGCGTGTGCAAAATTGCAAGAACAAGGGCCTAACGTGTGCAAAATAGCAAGAACAAGGGCCTAGCGTGTGCAAAATTGCAAAAACAAGGGCCTACCGTGTGCAAAATGGCAAGAACAAGGGCCTAGCATGTGCAAAATAGCAAGAACAAGGGCATAGCGAGTGCAAAATTGCAAGAACAAGGGCGTAGCGTGTGCAAGATAGCAAGAAAAAGGGCCTAGCATGTGCAAAATTGCAAGAACAAGGGCCTAGCGTGTGCAAAATTGCAAGAACAAGGGCCTAGCGTTAGCCAAATAAAAAGAACAAGGGCATAGCGTGTGCTAGATAGCAACAACAAGGGCCTAGCAAGTGCAAAATAAAAAGAACAAGGGTCTAGCGTGTGCAAAATAGCAAGAACAAGGGCCTAGTGTGTGCAAAATTGCAAGAGCAAGGGCCTAGCGTGTGCAAAAAATCAAGAACAAGGGCCTAGCGTTCACGAAATAGCAAGAACAAGGGCCTAGCGTGTGCAAAATTGCAAGAACAAAGGCCTAGTATGTGCAAATTGGCAAGAACAAGGGCCCAGCATGTGCAAAATAGCAAGAACAAGGGTCTAGCGAGTGCAAAATTGCAAGAACAAGGGCCTAGCGTGTGCAAAATAAATAGAACAAGGGCATAGCGTGTGCAAAATAGCAAGAACAAGGGCCCAGCGTGTGCAAAATAAAAAGAACAAGGGCCTAGCTTTTACAAAATAAAAAGAACAAGGGCCTAGCGTGTGCAAAATAAAAAGAACAAGGGCATAGCGTGTGCAAAATAGCAAGAACAAGGGCCTAGCGTGTGCAAAATAGCAAGAACAAGGGCCTAGCGTGTGCAAAATAGCAATAACAAGGGCCTAGCGTGTGCAAAATAGCAAGAAGAAGGGCCTAGCGTGTGCAAAATAGCAAGAACAAGGGCCTAGCGTGCTAAAAATAGCAAAAACAAGGGCCTATTGTGTGCAAAATAGCAAGAACAAGAGCCTAGCGTGTGCAAAATTGCAAGAACAAGGGCCTAGCGTGTACAAAATAGCAAGAACAAGGGCCTAGCATGTGCAAGAAAAAAAAGAACAAGGGCCTAGCGTGTGCAAAATAAAAAGAACAAGGGCCTAGCGTGTGCAAAATAGCAAGAACAAGGGCCTAGCGTGTGCAAAATTGCAAGAGCAGGGGCCTAGCGTGTGCAAAAAAACAAGAACAAGGGTCTAGCGAGTGCAAAATTGCAAGAACAAGGGCCTAGCGTGTGCAAAATTGCAAGAACAAGGGCCTAGTATTTGCAAAATGGCAAGAACAAGGGCCTAGCGTGTGCAAAATAAAAAGAACAAGGGCCTAGCGTGTGCAAAATATTAAGAACAAGGGCCTAGCGTGTGCAAAATAGCAAGAACAAGGGCCTAGCGTGTGCAAAATAGTAACAACAAGGGTCTAGCGTGTGCAAAATTGCAAGAACAAGGGCCTAGCGTGTGCAAAAAAAAAAAAAACAAGGGCATAGCGCGTGCAAAATAGCAAGAACAAGGGCCTAGCGTGTGCAAAATAAAAAATGAACAAGGGCCTAGTGTGTGCAAAAAAAAAAGCACAAGGGCCTAGCGTATGCAAAATTGCAAGAACAAGGGCCTAGCGTGTGCAAAATTGCAAGAAAAAGGGCCTAGCGAGTGCAAAATTGCAAGAACAAGGGCCTAGCGTGTGCAATAAATAAAGAACAAGGGCCTAGCGTTCACGAAATAGCAAGAACAAGGGCCTAGCGTGTGCAAAATTGCAAGAACAAAGGCCTAGTATGTGCAAATTGGCAAGAACAAGGGCCTAGCATGTGCAAAATAGCAAGAACAAGGGTCTAGCTAGTGCAAAATTGCAAGAACAAGGACCTAGCGTGTGCAAAATAAAAAGAACAAGGGCATAGCGTATGCAAAATAGCAAGAACAAGGGCCTAGCGTGTGCAAAATAAAAAGAACAAGGGCCTAGCGTTTGCAAAATAAAAAGAACAAAGTCCTAGCGTGTGCAAAATAAAAAGAACAAGGGCATAGCGTATGCAAAATAGCAAAAACAAGGGCCAAGCGTGTGCAAAATAGAAAGAACAAGGGCCTAGCGTGTGCAAAATAGCAAGAACAAGGGCCTAGCGTGTTAAAAATAGCAAAAACAAGGGCCTAACGTGTGCAAAATAGCAAGAACAAGAGCCTAGCGTATGCAAAATTGCAAGAACAAGGGCCTAGCGTGTACAAAATTGCAAGAACAAGGGCCTAGCATGGCAAACCTGCAAGAACAAGGGCCTTGCGTGTGCAAAATTGCAAGAACAAGGGCCTAACGAGTGCAAAATAGCAAGAAGAAGGGCCTAGCGTGTGCAAAATTGCAAGAACAGGGGCCTACCGTGTGCAAAATGGCAAGAACAAGGGCCTAGCGTGTGCAAAATAGCAAGAACAAGGGTCTAGCGTATGCAAAATTGCAAGAACAAGGGCCTAGCGTGTGCAAAACAAAAAGAGCAAGGGCATAGCGTATGCAAAATAGCAATAACAAGGGCCTGGCATGTGCAAAATAAAATGAACAAGGGCCTAGCGTGTGCAAAAAAAACAAGAACAAGGGCCTAGCATGTGCAAAATTGCAAGAACAAGGGCCTAGCGTGTGCAAATTGCAAGAACAAGGGCCTAGCGAGTGCAAAATAGCAAGAGCAAGGGCCTAGTATGTGCAAAATGGCAAGAACAAGGGCCTAGCGTGTGCAAAATAGCAAGAACAAGGGTCTAGCGAGAGCGAAATTGCAAGAACAAGGGCCTAGCGTGTGCAAAATAAAAAGAACAAGGGCAAAGCGTGTGCAAAATAGCAAGAACAAGGGCCTAGCGTGTGCAAAATAATAAGAACAAGGGCCTAGTGTGTGCAAAAAAAAAAGAACAGGGGCCTAGCGTGTACAAAATAGCAAGAACAAGGGCCTAGCGTTCACGAAATAGCAAGAACAAGGGCCTAGCGTGTGCAAAATTGCACGAACAAGGGCCTAGTATGTGCAAAATGGCAAGAACAAGGGCCTAGTGTGTGCAAAATAGCAAGAACAAGGGTCTAGCGAGTGAAAAATTGCAAGAACAAGGGCCTAGCGTGTGCAAAATTGCAAGAACAAGGGCCTAGCATGTGAAAACTTGCAGGAAAAAGGGCCTAGCGTGTGCAAAATTGCAAGAACAAGGGCCTAACGTGTGCAAAAGAGCAAGAACAAGGGCCTAGCGTGTGCAAAATTGCAAAAACAAGGGCCTAGCGTGTGCAAAATGGCAAGAACAAGGGCCTAGCATGTGCAAAATAGCAAGAACAAGGGCATAGCGAGTGCAAAATTGCAAGAACAAGGGCCTAGCGTGTGCAAGATAGCAAGAAAAAGGGCCTAGCGTGTGCAAAATTGCAAGAACAAGGGCCTAGCGTGTGCCAAATAAAAAGAACAAGGGCATAGCGTGTGCTAGATAGCAAGAACAAGGGCCAAGCAGGTGCAAAATAAAAAGAATAAAGGCCTAGCGTGTGCAAAATAAAAAGAACAAGGGCCTAGCGTGTGCAAAATAGCAAGAACAAGGGCCTAGCGTGTGCAAGAAAAAAAAGAACAAGGGCCAAGCATGTGCAAAATAAAAAGAACAAGGGCCTAGCGTGTGCAAAATAGCAAGAACAAGGGCCTAGCGTGTGCAAAATTGCAAGAGCAAGGGCCTAGCGTGTGCAAAAATCAAGAACAAAGGCCTAGCGAGTGCAAAATTGCAAGAACAAGGGCCTAGCGTGTGCAAAATTGCAAGAACAAGGGCCTAGTATGTGCAAAATGGCAAGAACAAGGGCCTAGCATGTGCAAGAAAAAAAAGAACAAGGGCCTAGCGTGTGCAAAATAAAAAGAACAAGGGCCTAGCGTGTGAAAAATAGCAAGAACAAGGGCCTAGCGTGTGCAAAATTGCAAGAGCAAGGGCCTAGCGTGTGCAAAAAATCAAGAACAAGGGTCTAGCGAGTGCAAAATTGCTAGAGCAAGGGCTTAGCGTGTGCAAAATAGTAACAACAAGGCTCTAGCGTGTGCAAAATTGCAAGAACAAGGGCCTAGCGTGTGCAAAAAAAAAAAACAAGGGCATAGCGCGTGCAAAATAGCAAGAACAAGGGCCTAGCGTGTGCAAAAAAAAAAATGAACAAGGGCCTATCGTGTGCAAAATTGCAAGAACAAGGGCCTAGTATGTGCAAAATGGCAAGAACAAGAGCCTAGCGTGTGCAAAATAAAAAGAACAAGGGCCTAGCGTGTGCAAAATATTAAGAACAAGTGCCTAGCGTGTGCAAAATAGCAAGAACAAGGGCCTAGCGTGTGCAAAATAGTAACAACAAGGGTCTAGCGTGTGCAAAATTGCAAGAACAAGGGCCTAGCGTGTGCAAAATATTAAGAACAAGGGCCTAGCGTGTGCAAAATAGCAAGAACAAGGGCCTAGCGTGTGCAAAATAGTAACAACAAGGGTCTAGCGTGTGCAAAATTGCAAGAACAAGGGCCTAGCGTGTGCAAAAAAAAAAAAACAAGGGCATAGCGCGTGCAAAATAGCAAGAACAAGGGCCTAGCGTGTGCAAAATAAAAAATGAACAAGGGCCTAGTGTGTGCAAAAAAAAAAGCACAAGGGCCTAGCGTATGCAAAATTGCAAGAACAAGGGCCTAGCGTGTGCAAAATTGCAAGAAAAAGGGCCTAGCGAGTGCAAAATTGCAAGAACAAGGGCCTAGCGTGTGCAATAAATAAAGAACAAGGGCCTAGCGTTCACGAAATAGCAAGAACAAGGGCCTAGCGTGTGCAAAATTGCAAGAACAAAGGCCTAGTATGTGCAAATTGGCAAGAACAAGGGCCTAGCATGTGCAAAATAGCAAGAACAAGGGTCTAGCTAGTGCAAAATTGCAAGAACAAGGACCTAGCGTGTGCAAAATAAAAAGAACAAGGGCATAGCGTATGCAAAATAGCAAGAACAAGGGCCTAGCGTGTGCAAAATAAAAAGAACAAGGGCCTAGCGTTTGCAAAATAAAAAGAACAAAGTCCTAGCGTGTGCAAAATAAAAAGAACAAGGGCATAGCGTATGCAAAATAGCAGAAACAAGGGCCAAGCGTGTGCAAAATAGAAAGAACAAGGGCCTAGCGTGTGCAAAATAGCAAGAACAAGGGCCTAGCGTGTTAAAAATAGCAAAAACAAGGGCCTAACGTGTGCAAAATAGCAAGAACAAGAGCCTAGCGTATGCAAAATTGCAAGAACAAGGGCCTAGCGTGTACAAAATTGCAAGAACAAGGGCCTAGCATGGCAAACCTGCAAGAACAAGGGCCTTGCGTGTGCAAAAAATCAAGAACAAGGGCCTAGCGTGTGCAAAATAGCAAGAACAAGGGCCTAGCGTGTGCAAAATTGCAAGAACAGGGGCCTACCGTGTGCAAAATGGCAAGAACAAGGGCCTAGCGTGTGCAAAATAGCAAGAACAAGGGTCTAGCGTATGCAAAATTGCAAGAACAAGGGCCTAGCGTGTGCAAAACAAAAAGAGCAAGGGCATAGCGTATGCAAAATAGCAATAACAAGGGCCTGGCATGTGCAAAATAAAATGAACAAGGGCCTAGCGTGTGCAAAAAAAACAAGAACAAGGGCCTAGCATGTGCAAAATTGCAAGAACAAGGGCCTAGCGTGTGCAAATTGCAAGAACAAGGGCCTAGCGAGTGCAAAATAGCAAGAGCAAGGGCCTAGTATGTGCAAAATGGCAAGAACAAGGGCCTAGCGTGTGCAAAATAGCAAGAACAAGGGTCTAGCGAGAGCGAAATTGCAAGAACAAGGGCCTAGCGTGTGCAAAATAAAAAGAACAAGGGCAAAGCGTGTGCAAAATAGCAAGAACAAGGGCCTAGCGTGTGCAAAATAATAAGAACAAGGGCCTAGTGTGTGCAAAAAAAAAAGAACAGGGGCCTAGCGTGTACAAAATAGCAAGAACAAGGGCCTAGCGTTCACGAAATAGCAAGAACAAGGGCCTAGCGTGTGCAAAATTGCACGAACAAGGGCCTAGTATGTGCAAAATGGCAAGAACAAGGGCCTAGTGTGTGCAAAATAGCAAGAACAAGGGTCTAGCGAGTGAAAAATTGCAAGAACAAGGGCCTAGCGTGTGCAAAATTGCAAGAACAAGGGCCTAGCATGTGAAAACTTGCAGGAAAAAGGGCCTAGCGTGTGCAAAATTGCAAGAACAAGGGCCTAACGTGTGCAAAAGAGCAAGAACAAGGGCCTAGCGTGTGCAAAATTGCAAAAACAAGGGCCTAGCGTGTGCAAAATGGCAAGAACAAGGGCCTAGCATGTGCAAAATAGCAAGAACAAGGGCATAGCGAGTGCAAAATTGCAAGAACAAGGGCCTAGCGTGTGCAAGATAGCAAGAAAAAGGGCCTAGCGTGTGCAAAATTGCAAGAACAAGGGCCTAGCGTGTGCCAAATAAAAAGAACAAGGGCATAGCGTGTGCTAGATAGCAAGAACAAGGGCCAAGCAGGTGCAAAATAAAAAGAATAAAGGCCTAGCGTGTGCAAAATAAAAAGAACAAGGGCCTAGCGTGTGCAAAATAGCAAGAAGAAGGGCCTAGCGTGTGCAAGAAAAAAAAGAACAAGGGCCAAGCATGTGCAAAATAAAAAGAACAAGGGCCTAGCGTGTGCAAAATAGCAAGAACAAGGGCCTAGCGTGTGCAAAATTGCAAGAGCAAGGGCCTAGCGTGTGCAAAAATCAAGAACAAAGGCCTAGCGAGTGCAAAATTGCAAGAACAAGGGCCTAGCGTGTGCAAAATTGCAAGAACAAGGGCCTAGTATGTGCAAAATGGCAAGAACAAGGGCCTAGCATGTGCAAGAAAAAAAAGAACAAGGGCCTAGCGTGTGCAAAATAAAAAGAACAAGGGCCTAGCGTGTGAAAAATAGCAAGAACAAGGGCCTAGCGTGTGCAAAATTGCAAGAGCAAGGGCCTAGCGTGTGCAAAAAATCAAAAACAAGGGTCTTGCGAGTGCAAAATTGCTAGAGCAAGGGCTTAGCGTGTGCAAAATAGTAACAACAAGGCTCTAGCGTGTGCAAAATTGCAAGAACAAGGGCCTAGCGTGTGCAAAAAAAAAAAACAAGGGCATAGCGCGTGCAAAATAGCAAGAACAAGGGCCTAGCGTGTGCAAAAAAAAAAATGAACAAGGGCCTATCGTGTGCAAAATTGCAAGAACAAGGGCCTAGTATGTGCAAAATGGCAAGAACAAGAGCCTAGCGTGTGCAAAATAAAAAGAACAAGGGCCTAGCGTGTGCAAAATATTAAGAACAAGTGCCTAGCGTGTGCAAAATAGCAAGAACAAGGGCCTAGCGTGTGCAAAATAGTAACAACAAGGGTCTAGCGTGTGCAAAATTGCAAGAACAAGGGCCTAGCGTGTGCAAAAAAAAAAAAACAAGGGCATAGCGCGTGCAAAATAGCAAGAACAAGGGCCTAGCGTGTGCAAAATAAAAAATGAACAAGGGCCTAGCGTGTGCAAAAAAAAAAGAACAAGGGCCTAGTGTATGCAAAATTGCAAGAACAAGGGCCTAGTGTGTGCAAAATTGCAAGAAAAAGGGCCTAGCGAGTGCAAAATTGCAAGAACAAGGGCCTAGCATGTGCAAAAAATAAAGAACAAGGGCCTAGCGTTCACGAAATAGCAAAAACAAGGGCCTAGCGTGTGCAAAATTGCAAGAACAAAGGCCTAGTATGTGCAAATTGGCAAGAACAAGGGCCTAGCATGTGCAAAATAGCAAGAACAAGGGTCTAACGAGTGCAAAATTGCAAGAACAAGGGCCTAGCGTGTGCAAAATAAAAAGAACAAGGGCATAGCGTGTGCAAAATAGCAAGAACAAGGGCCTAGCGTGTGCAAAATAAAAAGAACAAGGGCCTAGCGTTTGCAAAAAAAAAAAGAACAAGGGCCTAGCGTGTGCAAAATAAAAAGAACAAGGGCATAGCGTGTGCAAAATAGCAAGAACAAGGGCCTAGCGTGTGCAAAATAGCAAGAACAAGGGCCTAGCGTGTGCAAAATAGCAATAACAAGGGCCTAGCGTGTTCAAAATAGCAAGAAGAAGGGCCTAGCGTGTGCAAAATAGCAATAACAAGGGCCTAGCGTGTGCAAAATAGCAAGAAGAAGGGCCTAGCGTGTGCAAAATAGCAATAACAAGGGCCTAGCGTGTGCAAAATAGCAAGAAGAAGGGCCTAGCGTGTACAAAATAGCAAGAACAAGGGCCTAGCGTGTGCAAAATAGCAAGAACAAGGGCCTAGCGTGTGCAAAATAGCAAGAACAAGGGCCTAGCGTGTGCAAAATAGCAATAACAAGGGCCTAGCGTGTGCAAAATAGCAAGAAGAAGGGCCTAGCGTGTGCAAAATAGCAAGAACAAGGGCCTAGCGTGTTAAAAATAGCAAAAACAAGGGCCTAGCATGTGCAAAATAGCAAGAACAAGAGCCTAGCGTATGCAAAATTGCAAGAACAAGGGCCTAGCGTGTACAAAATTGCAAGAACAAGGGCCTAGCATGGCAAACCTGCAAGAACAAGGGCCTAGCGTGTGCAAAATTGCAAGAACAAGGGCCTAGCGAGTGCAAAATAGCAAGAACAAGGGCCTAGCGTGTGCAAAATTGCAAGAACAGGGGCCTACCGTGTGCAAAATGGCAAGAACAAGGGCCTAGCGTGTGCAAAACAAAAAGAGCAAGGGCATAGCGTATGCAAAATAGCAATAACAAGGGCCTGGCATGTGCAAAATAAAATGAACAAGGGCCTAGCGTGTGCAAAAAAAACAAGAACAAGGGCCTTGCATGTGCAAAATTGCAAGAACAAGGGCCTAGCGTATGCAAATTGCAAGAACAAGGGCCTAGCGAGTGCAAAATAGCAAGAGCAAGGGCCTAGTATGTGCAAAATGGCAAGAACAAGGGCCTAGCGTGTGCAAAATAGCAAGAACAAGGGTCTAGCGAGTGCGAAATTGCAAGAACAAGGGCCTAGCGTGTGCAAAATAAAAAGAACAAGGGCAAACTGTGTGCAAAATAGCAAGAACAAGGGCCTAGCGTGTGCAAAAAAATAAAAACCAGGGCCTAGCGTGTGCAAAAAAAAAAGAACAGGGGCCTAGCGTGTGCAAAATAGCAAGAACAAGGGCCTAGCGTTCACGAAATAGCAAGAACAAGGGCCTAGCGTGTGCAAAATTGCCAAACAAGGGCCTAGTATGTGCAAAATGGCAAGAACAAGGGCCTAGTGTGTGCAAAATAGCAAGAACAAGGGTCTAGCGAGTGCAAAATTGCAAGAACAAGGGCCTAGCATGTGCAAAAAAAAAACAACAAGGGCATAGCGTGTGCAAAATAGCAAGAACAAGGGCCTAGCGTGTGCAAAAAAAAAAGAACGAGGGCCTAGCGTGTGCAAAATAAAAAGCACAAGGGCCTAGCGTGTGCAAAAAAAAAAAAAAAAAGGCCCTGCGTGTGCAAAATTGCAAGAATAAGGTCCTAGCGAGTGCAAAATAGCTAAAGCAAGGGCCTAGTATGTGCAAAATGGCAAGAACAAGGGCCTAGCGTATGCAAAATACCAAGAATAAGGGTCTAGCGAGTGCGAAATTGCAAGAACAAAGGCCTAGCGTGTGCAAAATAAAAAGAACAAGGGCCTAGCGTGTGCAAAATAGCAAAAACAAGGGCCTAGCGTGTGCAAAATAATAAGAACAAGGGCCTAGCGTGTGCAAAATAAAAAGAACAGGGGCCTAGCGTGTGCAAAATAGCAAGAACAAGGGCCTAGCGTTCACGAAATAGCAAGAACAAGGGCCTAGCGTGTGGAAAATTGCACGAACAAGGGCCTAGTATGTGCAAAATGGCAAGAACAAGGGCCAAGTGTGTTCAAAATAGCAAAAACAAGGGTCTAGCGAGTGCAAAATTGCAAGAACAAGGGCCTATCGTGTGCAAAATAAAAAGAACAAGGACATAGCGTGTGCAAAATAGCAAGAACAAGGGCTTAGCGTGTGCAAAATAAAAAGAACGAAAGCCTAGCGTGTGCAAAATAAAAAGAAGAAGGGCCTACTGTGTGCAAAATAAAAAGAACAAGGGCCTAGCGTGCGCAGAATTGCAAGAACAAGGGCCTAGCCTGTGCAAAAAATCAAGAACAAGGGCCTAGCATTCGCGAACTAGCAAGAACAAGGGCCGAATATTAGCAAAATAGCAGAAAAAAGGGCCTAGCGTGTGCAAAATAGCAAGAACAAGGGTTTAGCGTGTGCAAAATTGCAAGAACAAGGGCCTAGCGTGTGCAAAATAAAAAGAACAAGGGCATAGCGTGTGCAAAGTAGCAAGAACAAGGGCCTAGCGTGTGCAAAAAAAAAAGAACGAGGGCCTAGCGTGTGCAAAATAAAAAGAAGAAGGGCCTAGCGTGTGCAAAATAAAAAGAACAAGGGCCTAGCGTGTGCAAAATTGCAAGAACAAGGGCATAGCGTGCGCAGAATTGCAAGAACAAGGGCCTAGCCTGTGCAAAAAATAAAAAACAAGGGCCTAGCGTTCACGAACTAGCAAGAACAAGGGCCTAATATAAGCAAAATAGCAGAAACAAGGGCCTAGCGTGTGCAAAATAGCAAGAACAAGGGTCTAGCGTGTGCAAAATTGCAAGAACAAGGGCCTAGCGTGTGCAGAATAAAAAGAACAAAAGCATAGCGTGTGCAAAATCGCAAGAACAAGGGCCTAGCGTGTGCAAAATAAAATGAACAAGGGCCTAGCGTGTGCAAAATTGCAAGAACAAGGGCCTAGCGTGTGCAAAATAAAAAGAACAAGGGCCTAGCGTGTGCAAAATTGCAAGAACAAGGGCCTAGCGTGTTAAAAGTAGCAAGAACAAGGGCCTAGCGTGTGCAAAATAGCAAGAACAAGAGCCTAGCGTATGCAAAATTGCAAGAACAAGGGCCTAGCGTGTACAAAATTGCAAGAACAAGGGCCTAGCATGTGAAAACTTGCAGGAACAAAGGCCTAGCGTGTGCAAAATTGCAAGAACAAGGGCCTAACGTGTGCAAAATAGCAAGAACAAGGGCCTAGCGTGTGCAAAATTGCAAAAACAAGGGCCTACCGTGTGCAAAATGGCAAGAACAAGGGCCTAGCATGTGCAAAATAGCAAGAACAAGGGCAAAGTGAGTGCAAGATAGCAAGAAAAAGAGCCTAGCGTGTGCAAAATTGCAAGAACAAGAGCCTAGCGTATGCAAAATTGCAAGAACAAGGGCCTAGCGTGTACAAAATTGCAAGAACAAGTGCCTAGCATGTGAAAACTTGCAGGAACAAGGGCCTAGCGTGTGCAAAATTGCAAGAACAAGGGCCAAACGTGTGCAAAATAGCAAAAACAAGGGCCTAGCATGTGCAAAATTGCAAAAACACGGGCCTACCGTGTGCAAAATGGCAAGAACAAGGGCCTAGCATGTGCAAAATTGCAAGAACAAGGGCCTAGCGTGTGCAAGATAGCAAGAAAAAGGGCCTAGCGTGTGCAAAATTGCAAGAACAAGGGCCTAGCGTGTGCCAAATAAAAAGAACAAGGGCATAGCGTGTGCTAGATAGCAAGAACAAGGGCCTAGCAGGTGCAAAATAAAAAGAATAAAAGCCTAGCGTGTGCAAAATAAAAAGAACAAGGTCCTAGCGTGTGCAGAATAGCAAGAACAAGGGCCTAGCGTATGCAAGAAAAAAAAGAACAAGGGCCTAGCATGTGCAAAATAAAAAGAACAAGGGCCTAGCGTGTGCAAAATAGCAAGAACAAGGGCCTAGCGTGTGCAAAATTGCAAGAGCAAGGGCCTAGAGTGTGCAAAAAATCAAGAACAAAGGCCTAGCGAGTGCAAAATTGCAAGAACAAGGGCCTAGCATGTGCAAAATTGCAAGAACAAGGGCCTAGTATGTGCAAAATGGCAAGAACAAGGGCCTAGCATGTGCAAAATAGCAAGAACAAGGGTCTAGCGAGTGCAAAATTGCAAGAACAAGGGCCTAGCATGTACAAAATAGCAAGAACAAGGGCCTAGCATGTGCAAGAAAATAAAGAACAAGGGCCTAGCGTGTGCAAAAAAAATAGAACAAGGGCCTAGAGTGTGCAAAATAGCAAAAACAAGGGCCTAGCGTGTGCAAAATTGCAAGAGCAAGGGCCTAGCGTGTGCAAAAAATCAAGAACAAGGGTCTAGCGAGTGCAAAGTTGCAAGAACAAGGGCCTAGCGTGTTCAAAATTGCAAGAAAAAGGGCCTAGCGTGTGCAAAATTGCAAGAACGAGGGCCTAGCGTGTGCCAAATAAAAAGAACAAGGGCATAGCGTGTGCTAGATAGCAAGAACAAGGGCCTAGCAGGTGCAAAATAAAAAGAATAAAGGCCTAGCGTGTGCAAAATAAAAAGAACAAGGTCCTAGCGTGTGCAAAATAGCAAGAACAAGGGCCTAGCGTGTGCAAGAAAAAAAAGAACAAGGGCCTAGCATGTGCAAAAAAAAAAAGAACAAGGGCCTAGCGTGTGCAAAATAGCAAGAACAAGGGCCTAGCGTGTGCAAAATTGCAAGAGCAAGGGCCTAGCGTGTGCAAAAAATCAAGAATAAAGGCCTAGCGAGTGCAAAATTGCAAGAACAAGGGCCAAGCGTGTGCAAAATTGCAAGAACAAGGGCCTAGTATGTGCAAAATGGCAAGAACAAGGGCCTAGCGTGTGCAAAATAAAAAGAACAAGGGCCTAGCGTGTGCAAAATATTAAGAACAAGGGCCTAGCGTGTGCAAAATAGCAAGAACAAGGGCCTAGCGTGTGCAAAATTGCTAGAGCAAGGGCCTAGCGTGTGCAAAATAGTAACAACAAGGGTCTAGTGTGTGCAAAATTGCACGAACAAGGGCCTAGTGTGTGCAAAAAAAAAAAAAAAACAAGGGCATAGCGCGTGCAAAATAGCAAGAACAAGGGCCTAGCGTGTGCAAAATAAAAAATGAACAAGGGCCTAGCGTGTGCAAAAAAAAAAAGAACAAGGGCCTAGCGTATGCAAAATTGCAAGAACAAGGGCCTAGCGTGTGCAAAATTGCAAGAACAAGGGCCTAGTGAGTGCAAAATTGCAAGAACAAGGGCCTAGCGTGTGCAAAAAATCAAGAACAAGGGCCTAGCGTTCACGAAATAGCAAGAACAAGGGCCTAGCGTGTGCAAAATTGCAAGAACAAAGGCCTAGAATGTGCAAATTGGCAAGAACAAGGGCCTAGCATGTGCAAAATAGCAAGAACAAGGGTCTAGTGAGTGCAAAATTGCAAGAACAAGGGCCTAGCGTGTGCAAAATAAAAAGAACAAGGGCATAGCGTGTGCAAAATAGCAAGAACAAGGGCCTAGCAGGTGCAAAATAAAAAGAATAAAAGCCTAGCGTGTGCAAAATAAAAAGAACAAGGTCCTAGCGTGTGCAGAATAGCAAGAACAAGGGCCTAGCGTATGCAAGAAAAAAAAGAACAAGGGCCTAGCATGTGCAAAATAAAAAGAACAAGGGCCTAGCGTGTGCAAAATAGCAAGAACAAGGGCCTAGCGTGTGCAAAATTGCAAGAGCAAGGGCCTAGAGTGTGCAAAAAATCAAGAACAAAGGCCTAGCGAGTGCAAAATTGCAAGAACAAGGGCCTAGCATGTGCAAAATTGCAAGAACAAGGGCCTAGTATGTGCAAAATGGCAAGAACAAGGGCCTAGTATGTGCAAAATAGCAAGAACAAGGGTCTAGCGAGTGCAAAATTGCAAGAACAAGGGCCTAGCATGTACAAAATAGCAAGAACAAGGGCCTAGCATGTGCAAGAAAATAAAGAACAAGGGCCTAGCGTGTGCAAAAAAAATAGAACAAGGGCCTAGAGTGTGCAAAATAGCAAAAACAAGGGCCTAGCGTGTGCAAAATTGCAAGAGCAAGGGCCTAGCGTGTGCAAAAAATCAAGAACAAGGGTCTAGCGAGTGCAAAGTTGCAAGAACAAGGGCCTAGCGTGTTCAAAATTGCAAGAAAAAGGGCCTAGCGTGTGCAAAATTGCAAGAACGAGGGCCTAGCGTGTGCCAAATAAAAAGAACAAGGGCATAGCGTGTGCTAGATAGCAAGAACAAGGGCCTAGCAGGTGCAAAATAAAAAGAATAAAGGCCTAGCGTGTGCAAAATAAAAAGAACAAGGTCCTAGCGTGTGCAAAATAGCAAGAACAAGGGCCTAGCGTGTGCAAGAAAAAAAAGAACAAGGGCCTAGCATGTGCAAAAAAAAAAGAACAAGGGCCTAGCGTGTGCAAAATAGCAAGAACAAGGGCCTAGCGTGTGCAAAATTGCAAGAGCAAGGGCCTAGCGTGTGCAAAAAATCAAGAATAAAGGCCTAGCGAGTGCAAAATTGCAAGAACAAGGGCCAAGCGTGTGCAAAATTGCAAGAACAAGGGCCTAGTATGTGCAAAATGGCAAGAACAAGGGCCTAGCGTGTGCAAAATAAAAAGAACAAGGGCCTAGCGTGTGCAAAATATTAAGAACAAGGGCCTAGCGTGTGCAAAATAGCAAGAACAAGGGCCTAGCGTGTGCAAAATTGCTAGAGCAAGGGCCTAGCGTGTGCAAAATAGTAACAACAAGGGTCTAGTGTGTGCAAAATTGCACGAACAAGGGCCTAGTGTGTGCAAAAAAAAAAAAAAACAAGGGCATAGCGCGTGCAAAATAGCAAGAACAAGGGCCTAGCGTGTGCAAAATAAAAAATGAACAAGGGCCTAGCGTGTGCAAAAAAAAAAAGAACAAGGGCCTAGCGTATGCAAAATTGCAAGAACAAGGGCCTAGCGTGTGCAAAATTGCAAGAACAAGGGCCTAGTGAGTGCAAAATTGCAAGAACAAGGGCCTAGCGTGTGCAAAAAATCAAGAACAAGGGCCTAGCGTTCACGAAATAGCAAGAACAAGGGCCTAGCGTGTGCAAAATTGCAAGAACAAAGGCCTAGAATGTGCAAATTGGCAAGAACAAGGGCCTAGCATGTGCAAAATAGCAAGAACAAGGGTCTAGTGAGTGCAAAATTGCAAGAACAAGGGCCTAGCGTGTGCAAAATAAAAAGAACAAGGGCATAGCGTGTGCAAAATAGCAAGAACAAGGGCCTAGCGTGTGCAAAATAAAAAGAACAAGGGCCTAGCGTTTGCAAAATAAAAAGAACAAGGGCCTAACGTGTGCAAAATAAAAAGAACAAGGGCATAGCGTGTGCAAAATAGCAAGAACAAGGGCCTAGCGTGTGCAAAATAGCAAAAACAAGGGCCTAGCGTGTGCAAAATAGCAATAACAAGGGCCTAGAGTGTCCAAAATAGCAAGAAGAAAGGCCTAGCGTGTGCAAAATAGCAAGAACAAGGGCCTAGCGTGTTAAAAATAGCAAAAACAAGGGCCTAGCGTGTGCAAAATAGCAAGAACAAGAGCCTAGCGTGTGCAAAATTGCAAGAACAAGGGCCTAGCGTGTACAAAATAGCAAGAACAAGGGCCTAGCATGTGCAAGAAAAAAAAGAACAAGGGCCTAGCGTGTGCAAAATAAAAAGAACAAGGGCCTAGCGTGTGCAAAATAGCAAGAACAAGGGCCTAGCGTGTGCAAAATTGCAAGAGCAAGGGCCTAGCGTGTGCAAAAAATCAAGAACAAGGGTCTAGCGAGTGCAAAATTGCAAGAACAAGGGCCTAGCGTGTGCAAAATTGCAAGAACAAGGGCCTAGTATGTGCAAAATGGCAAGAACAAGGGCCTAGCGTGTGCAAAATAAAAAGAACAAGGGCCTTGCGTGTGCAAAATATTGAGAACAAGGGCCTAGCGTGTGCAAAATAGCAAGAACAAGGGCCTAGCGTGTGCAAAATTGCTAGAGCAAGGGCCTAGCGTGTGCAAAATAGTAACAACAAGGGTCTAGCGTGTGCAAAATTGCAAGAACAAGGGCCTAGCGTGTGCAAAAAAAAAAAAAACAAGGGCATAGCGCGTGCAAAATAGCAAGAACAAGGGCCTAGCGTGTGCAAAATAAAAAATGAACAAGGGCCTAGCGTGTGCAAAAAAAGAAGAACAAGGGCCTAGCGTATGCAAAATTGCAAGAACAAGGGCCTAGCGTGTGCAAAATTGCAAGAACAAGGGCCTAGCGAGTGCAAAGTTGCAAGAACAAGGGCCTAGCGTGTGCAAAAAATAAAGAACAAGGGCCTAGCGTTCACGAAATAGCAAGAACAAGGGCCTAGCGTGTGCAAAATTGCAAGAACAAAGGCCTAGTATGTCCAAATTGGCAAGAACAAGGGCCTAGCATGTGCAAAATAGCAAGAACAAGGGTCTAGCGAGTGCAAAATTGCAAGAACAAGGGCCTAGCGTGTGCAAAATAAAAAGAACAAGGGCATAGCGTGTGCAAAATAGCAAGAACAAGGGTCTAGCGTGTGCAAAATAGCAAGAACAAGGGCCTAGCGTGTGCAAAA